>JAAOMT010000566.1:1024-33031 GCA_016748015.1 Geosiphon pyriformis | reverse complement strand
TTTTTTTTGTTTATATATAAATTATGGATATTTGTTTTATAATAGAAATAATAACTGCTTATTTAAACAAATTTACATTAATATTATATGTAATTAAAAATTTGTTTAGAAAAAAGTAAATAATATTTTATTGTTACATATATATTTGTGAAAGTTAAAATATTAAGTTTTATTTATTTTAGTGTATTGTGTTAATATTTATTAATATTATTTTTAAAACATAAAATTTAAATTTTTATTTAAAATTGTCTAATAAAATTAATTTTAAAAATAACAAACAAAATTTTAAGTCTTAGTTAAATATATATTATAAATAAAATATATATTTGTTATTTATTATAATTAAGTTAATTTTTAATTAATAAATAAAATTTAAACTTAAATAAAAAATTATAAAAAATTTAAAAATAATAAAATTAATATATAAAATTATTTATATAAAAATAATTATAATAATTTTATTACATATAAAAAAATTTTGTATTTTTTAAAAATAAGTTGTTTAAAAAAGATTTTATTAAATTATATAAAATATTTTAAGTTTTTATATTAAATAAAAATATTAATTAATATAAAAAATTGTTAAATCAATCTATTTGCAACACATTGTTACTAAAAGTAAATAAAAATTAGCATAATATTACTTTTATAATTCTTATTATTATTTATTATTATATATTAATTAAATTATATTTTATTATTAATTATTTTATTATTATTTTATGAAATTATTGATCATTTATATTTCAATTAATAATTCAAATTATACAAGTATACAATATAACTAAATTCGAACTTTATAACAGTAAAAATTGGTCGAAATATGCAAAAATTCACGAATTTTACAATTATTTACTAAAATATAAAGAGTTTACTGAAATTTATAATTAGTTTTAAAAAATTCAAAAAAATAATTACAAAGAAAAAAGTGTTAAAACTTGAATAAATATTACTCAAAAATATATAAAAAAATAGCTTTTCTTTTTAAAAAAATATATCTTAACATTTTATAATTTTAAAATTAGATAATAAATTACAAATCAAACAAAAAAAATAAAAATATTTTTTTAAAAACCCTCCAAAAATTCTTAAATATTTTAAAATTTTAAAATATTTAAAATTAATACTTTAAAATTAACTAACTACAAATTTTAATAGTTTAATTAATTTCTTATTTAAATCTAAGTAGAATTTATGCAATAAATTATTTCTAATTATTATTAAAATCATATTTTTTTTTTCTATTTTTTTTTAATTTATTATAAATTATTGAGATTTTATAGTTAAAAAAATACTATAGAAAAATTTCTACAAAAAAGTTAACTTTTAATACAAAATAATTACAAAAAATAATTGGCACAAAATTAATCATTTTATCATAAGTTTAACAATATAAATAGTTTTTAAAGTATAAATATAATACTTAAAAAACTTCTTTCCCTTTTATCTCCAAAATTTTTCTAAAAGCATATTTTCTGTAAAAAGAAGTTTTTTTGTTTTTTTTAATTTATATCAATATTTTTTTATTTAATAACAACTCAAATAAACAAAAAGTAAAACTTTTTTCTCTTCTTTGTCCAAAATTCCCAAAAAAGAGTCTAAAGTTTTTTCGAGAGAAGTTTTTTAACCATTCAGTACAATAAATCAAAACCATTTTTCGATTACGAGGCTACTGTTGGCTCTGTTATTGCTGTTATGAAGAAGACTACCAAAGTTTCTGGTTCTGAGAGTGGTTTTAAGACGGTTGTATCGAGGAAGAAGAGAAAGAGTGGTGTATTGGCAGAGAGTGTGAATAATAGTAAGGTTGTTTATAAAGCTCTTGGTAATTGTTCATGGGATTCTGAGGTGGGTGACACTACTGAATCTGAGAGTATTGACATGGAAAAGGAGTGCTTGGTTGAGGAAACCAGTGTTGACTATGGTGAGAATGGTGCTTTCACAGGAGGGAATCCTGATTAAACGCCTAAGAATTTGTGTGTAAAGACCAAAAAAGTATTAGGGAAGCCTCTGGGTGTAATTGATTATGGTACTGTTGATGTAGACAATGACGTGTTAGATGATTCCTTCCTTCTTCCACCCCCTTTGCCTATCAAACCATCTGTTCAAGTGCCTGTTCGCAAGTTCTTTGTTTTAGATATTGATCTCATGGCTGTTGCTGGAAAATCATCTCAGGAGAAATTGAACTTTGTCAGAAAAATTTTCTCAGATGTAAATGGTTTTGGGGGAGTCTCTGCTCCCTCAAAATTTGGTGGAATCATCCAGGTGTCTTTTACTTCTGAAAAGGCGATGATAGTGGCTGCTCAATTGGCAAATGATCGTGGTGTTGTGGTAAACACCAATCTTAAGTGCCCCATCAACAATCGTATGAATCGGGCAATTGTGTTGAAAAAAATCCCTGTGGGAACTTCCATTGAGACAGTGTGTGCAGCCATTTCTGAATTTGGACTTATTAAGTCGATTAAAATGCAGTTGGTGGATCTATGGCAAAAGGCAATTATCAAATTGGAAAATCAAATTCAGGCTGATCTCTTGGCGGCTAAGTAGTCTGTCCTTATTGGGAAAGATGCAGTGTGTGTGGCCCGGGCCGATATTGACAAACAAATGTGGGATGCCAGAGATGAGTTCAGGGCTTTGCTTTACACTCTTCCTATGGATACCACCACTCATGATCTTTGGAACTTCATTGGTTTGGTTGATAGGAAAACATGTGTTATTGAATGCAGCTCTGTCAGTTATGTCCGGGCATACTGTGCCACTGTGTGCTTCAATTCTGAGGGTAGTCTTGTTCAGGCAATGGCAAACACTCCTGTTATAAAAGGTGTTGGTCTCTGTTGGTCTCATTTGACCACTGCACTGTGCTCAATTTGCAGAAATTCCGGTCATACTTCTCTCACTTGTTGTAGTGCTGGTGTGTCCTCAAGTCCTAGGAGCAAGAGAGCTCCTCTCTCAGCTCAGGATCAGCTCCATCTGGCTAAGATATATGAAAAAAAATCTGCTCCCATTTCCCGCCCTTTGGCTTTTGGTGGAAAAATCTGGGCCTCCGTGGTTGGTAAACCACTTCCATTAGCATCATTTAGTGGTTTAGCTCAATCTGGTTCTGTATCTTATGGTAAACCTCTCCCGATTGTTAGTGGTAAATTGGAAGACCATTTGAAAAATATTGAAAGCAGTCTTGTCAGCCTCGCGGGACAAATTGGTAAGTTGGCTAAGAGGTTGAACTTATTCATGCTGGCAGTTTCCCAGCCTAGTCCTGGATGTCAGCTGCCAGTGACCCCTTCATCACAGAATCAAGGGGAGGATATAGTGATGAGAGTGAGTTCGGATGATGCTACTAGTGACAAGACTGCTGCTGTTACAGGTTCGACTGCCTCACCTGAGGTTGTGAAATTGGAAAACATGTTGGAAGGTCTCTCTGCTTCAGTCATGAGCCTATCGGCGCGCCTAGATGGTTTGGCTTTGGCAGGTAGTGCTCTTCCTCTACCTCTTTCTCAATGAGTGGTCTGGTGTAGAAAATTGCTATGTGTAATGTTCGTGGGTTGAACAATCCTGCGAAGCAAGATGATGTTATTCGTTGGCATAAGAATATGGGCAATTTAGTTTCTATTTTCACTGAGTCAAAGCTTAAAGGGAATGTTCATCCGTGGTTGGTCAACAAATTTGATAGTGTTCGGGTTTTTACTTCTGGTCTGAATTTTGGTTCTTCGGGTGCTGGGGTGTTAATCGTTATGAATTTTTCTTTAGCAAAGCATGTCTACAAGATTTCTGAAGTGTTTGGTCAGCTCCTATCTATCAAATTGTTGTTCAGAAATAAACTCTCAGTGTCTATTTTGGGGATCTATGTTGGTGTGTCAGTAGTAACTTGGTTTTCTCAGGCTGGTGAGATCAACTCTCTCATTGCTAAAGCCGTTAATGAGTCCTCCTTTGTTATTCTTGGTGGTGATTTTAATGAGGATGATTCACACAGATGTGCCAGTTTCAAGAAATGTTCTGATTTGGGTTTGGTTAACTCTCTGGGGGGGAGCTCTTTTGTGAAATCACCTACTTGGTGCAATTTTTGTGGTATTACTAAGACTATTGACTATGTGTTTGTTTCTTCTAATTTGGTTGGTGCAGTGGTGGATTGTGGTGTGGATGGTGTTGAGGAATATTTTGATACCGATCACAAGGCTGTTTATGTTTCTGTAAGACTGGGTGGCCTGCTCGATGTTCAGCTGAACTCAATGCACAAGCAAGCCAATAGGGATCGTTGGAAGTATGATGTTAAAAATACCAGTGAGATTAAGTGGTCGGAAATCAGGAATGCTACAGCTGCAAATGCTGTTATGTTCTTGGATGAGTTTGTTGTGGCTAAACAGTTTTCTTATCTGGATGTTATGTGGGACATTGTTCGTAAAGTTGTGGTGCTTTCTACTGGTGGGACATTCAAGAAAAAGTGGTTCAAGAGTTATGATAGTGTTTTTAATAAGGTTTCGTTCAGGTTACATTATCTGGAGCTGCTGGTGTCTAAGCTGGTTAGGGATTCTCACTTGGTTTCTGGTGGGGATTTTGCTTCTTTGTTGGAGACTTGGGATAAGCTTGATTCTTCTGGTGCGTCAGAGGTAAAGTCCCTGTTCCTTTCAGGTTCTGGTTTTAATCACATTCATTCTGCACTGGCCAAAGCAAGAAAGTTGTACCGTGCTTCTAAGTTGTTGGAGTCCAGACGAGCTGAAGAATCTTTGATCAAGCAGGCTATTGATAAGAGGATGGAGAGTTTTGAACTAGACAAAGGTCACACTATTAGGAGTGTTTTGGAGCATCTCTTTTGTAAGGTGGTCTTAGATCATCTGGTTGTGGGAGATGAGTTGGTTTTGGAGCCTGAATCTGTCAAATCAAAGGTAGATGAAATCATGGAAGGTTGAACTAGAAAGCGTCGAGTGGTTGATGATGTCTCAGATGATTGGCACCTCCAATATCGGCTGCTAGAGTATGTTTTTGATAGAGCTTTTTCTGGTGTCATGTGTTCAATTGAGTATGATGAATTCCTTGGGGGTGGTTTCTGATCTTCCGGATGGTAAAGCAGCTGGTTTGTCAGGTATTTCAAATAAGCTTTGGAAACATTGTAATAGGTCAGTTTTAGATTTGTTGTTGGTGCTCTTGAACTCTTGTTTGTCTAGTGAATTGGTGTCCAGCCCTTAGAAAGAAGCATGGGTCTCAATGATTCCCAAACCTTATGAGTAGGAAGGTGTTTTGACGAACACACGTCCTATTGCCTTAATCAAAACAGCTTGCAAAATTCTCTTCAAGATCCTCTCTGACAGAATTTCTTTGGTATGCAGTACTTTTGACGTGCTTTGAGGGGAGAATTTTTTGGTTCTTAAGGGCACATCAACCTAGTTTCCTGTTTTTGCAGTTGGTTTGGTGGTTGAGGATGCTTTAGAAAAAAACAGAGAGCTCTGGCTGGTTCTACAGAACATGCGAAAGGTGTATGACTTGGTTGGCTGGGAGCATCTCGAAAAGAGTTTGGTCAGGGTTAAGATGTGTAGTAAATTTATTCGGTTTTTTAGTGGTATTTATGGGGATCATACCAACCAAGTCATAACTGATTTTGAATTGACTAGTGGTTATTGTGTGCACAATGGTTTGGACCAGGGAGAGGTCTTTTCTTCTCTTCTCTGGCGCATATTTTATGATCCTCTTTTGTGCGAAGTCAAAAGACAGGAGAGTGTATGTGAATATAGATTGAATTTTCACTTTGTTTCCAAGAATGGTCATTCCGAATTCCAGGCTGGATTTTCTTCTTTTTTCGCCACTGGTGCTTTTGTTGATAATATGATTTGGGTTGGCAGCAGTTAGATGGCTATTTAACATATTCTTAATGTTGCTAGTGAATTTTTTCATGTCAATGACATCTCTATTAATAATGACAAAACGATATCCATTCCCATCAATAGCAGGGTTAGCAATCCCTCTCTTTCTATTAGCAGTTCGCCCATTTCTATTGCCAAAAGGGGAGAATCTCACCGATATTTGGGCATTTTCATATCGACTAAGGGTCTTTCGAAGCCTAGCCTGATTAAGGCGCATTCAGACATTCGCTTTTTCACCAATCTGGTGTTGAGGAAGGTAGTCTCAGATAAGCAGTTCTTGTATTTGGTGTTGACAGTTCTGTTTCCAATAGTCAGCTATAGAACTCAGTTCAGTTTTATTCTTGTTGATGTGTACAACAAGTGGGATGCTCTAATTCATAAAGGCTTGAAGCTTAAGTCTGGTTTGTCACTTGATTTCCCTAATGATGCAATTTATTACCCTTCATTTTATAATTTAAAGTCATTTTTTCAAGTTCAATCTAAGAGCAAGATTGCTTCTCTTATCAGTTTTGCAAACTCTGGTGGTATTTTGGGTCGTTTGTTTTCCCACAGGTCTCATGATTTGCAAGTTCTGTGTTGGCATCCTGTTCATTCGTTGAGTTTTCCTGTTTATATTCGTGTCAGTACATCTAATAACTTTTTGGCAAGAATGATTCGTGTTCTTTTTGATTGCAGTGTGTCTCTGAGTGGTTCTTTAATTAGTTCCTTTCAATCTCATGGTGGAGTGCCTATGTCTGAGGTTCTGGGTGAGTTAAGGTTTCTCAGGTTTTTCCCTTCCCTTTGGCAGTATGGTATTGCCTTTGTGGATCAATTTTGTGACCATCATGGTACTGTTTTTAGTTGGTATACTTTCAAGAGGTAGAAGAGATTGGACTCCCGTGGCCCAGTTCCTGAGTGGTTCAAGCTTTCTGTTTTATTTCTCAATAGTGTGAAATCTTCTCATGCTCAGTCTTTAGTTTTGAGTGATAGTGGGCCTTCAAACATTCTTGAGTCTGGTGATTTTGTATCTGTTTGTGATCATCTTTTGGCAACTGGTGCTAGCAGCCTGTCAGTATATATGGATGGGTCTCTTAGTAATCTAGGCACAGTTGGCTGTAGAACTGGTGCTGCTGTTTTTTTTGAGGACATTGGTTTGGGTTTGGGCATTAGTGTGTCAGGTTTGATGTCATCTACTTTGGCAGAATTACAGACCATTGCCTTGACTATGGAGTGTATTCCCTTATTAAGCTCTGTTTGTTTGTTCTCAGATAGTCAATCGGCTTTGGATGCTTGCAGGTCAGAGTTGGGTCTGGTGTATCCCAATTATTGTAATCAGTGTTGGGTCGAACATTATCATATTGTCAACGTAATTCGCAGTAAGAAGTTGAGGGTTAGCTTTCACAAGGTAAAGAGCCATTCTGGTGTTTCAGGAAATAAGCATGCTGATGCAATTGCTGGTGCCACTTCTCTCTTTAATTGGTATCTTCCCCCTCGCTTGAGTGAGCATTTTTTATCAGCTGATGGTGGCATTGTTTCTGGAAATTCGAGGCATTTTGTATATGATATTTATCGTTCTATTCATCGTGCACAGTAGGAGGTTGGTTTTGGTTCTGGGGTTTTGGTGGGCGGCTTGTCTTCTGAAGTTGATTGGCCCCACTTATCATTGGTATGGCATCCTGATTTGCACATAGTGGCAGGTTTCATCAGCAGGTCTACGTCCAGTATGCGTACTTACTTTATAAAGTCTTTACACCATTGGCTGCCAGTTGCTGTTCGAAAGCACCTCTATGATAGATGTTATCCTAGCATGTTGTGCTTGTATTGTGGTGAAGTGAAGATGTCGGATCATGGGTTTTCTTGCAAGGTTGATGGGTCTGTTAGACATCAGTTGTTGGAGTCTCATGTAGGGTCTTGAAAGGCAATTTCTGGTTCCTCTCATTCTTCCTCGAGTATATTGCAGCTGTTATCATCCGGTGTTTTTGATTCTTCTATGTCCATGGCTCTTTTTAAGGGCTTTGTTTTCAATGGTTGGTTTTGTGAAGCTGTTTTCATCTTTTACGACCCCAAAATTGCTGTTTTGGAGATTGTCAAGTTTGTGTACTCTCTTGGTCTTGCTTTCAGGGAGGAAGTCTAGTCGGTCTGTGCTAAGCATCATGCATATATAGAGAAGAATGAACTGATTCTGCTAGATAGTTGGGCCAGTATCTTGGTTCATGGTTTAGCTTCGAGGTTCTCTGCAGGAGTAGTTAGGTTACTTGGTATTGCTAATGCTTTGGGTGTTCATTTTGGTTTTCATAAGTCTTGCTTGTTCTTTTTGGATATAAGTGATTTGGTGTCAGTTCATATAGCTGCATAGTGTTGTTCTGATTGGCTCAAGTGACTGGTCACGTGTAGATAGTGCATGATTCATGCCTAGTTTAGATCGATTCCTCGATGTATAATGTTAGGTTGTGTTTGGACCTCACTTGTAAAATAAAAAAAAACAAAAAAAAACAACTCATTTTCATGGATATAAAGACTACTACAAATAGCATTATGTCTAAGAAGAAGGCGTCCAAAGATGCTTTTTATGGTCCTGCTGGTGGTTTCTTTTCTCAGAAGAAAAAAGTTGTTCTTAGTAATATCAAACACTCTGGTAATGAAAGAGATATATCCTTGAGTAAATTTGGGCCTAGTAATAATATATATTCTGATGTGAAAAGTCTATCAGATGATAATAAAGATATTAACATATCTGGTGTGAATAATGAGTCTTTTTTGGGCTCAGCTGCTATTATACCCAAGATGAAATGAATTAACATTAGTGTTGTTTTTGGTTCTTTACTCAGTTTTTCCAATTTTTATATGGATGACGATGAAGTTGTACTCTCTTTTCACTTGCCTATTTCTCTTGAAAAAAAGTGTGACCCAAAAATCATCAAAACTTCTATAGAAGTATTAGTTAAAAAGTTATTTGCTTTGGATATTAATCTCTTAGCTGTAAAAAAAAAATCAACAATGGTGAAAACTCAGTTGATCAGAGAAATTTTTTCTTTAGTCAATAGTTTTGGAAGGACCACTACCCCCTCAAAATTTGAAGGAATTATCAGATCTATCTTCACTTTAGAAAAGAGCATGGAAATGGCTGTATTATTGGCCAGAAAAAAAGAGATCAACATAAACAGCAATCTTAAGAGACAAGAAATGAGATCAGATCAGACTGTAGTAATCAAAATATTCTCATGAATATACTTAAAGACATGATTATTGCCACAGTATCTAAATTTGGAGAAATTAAGTTGATCAAAATTTAATTAGTTGGAATGTAACAAAAGACTATAGTGGAGTTTGCTGAATTGAATTAAGCAAATTTTTTGGCCTCAAAATAGTCATTTCTGATTGGGAAAGATTCAGTGCATATAGCCAAAGCTGTGAGAGATTGTAAGATTTGGGCATCTAAGAATTGGTTCAACATACTCTTGTTTACTTTGCCAATAGGTACTACAGCACATGATCTTAGGATTCTTTTGAAAGAGGCTAGTGGGAAAACTTGCATCATAAACTGATCTATAGAGACTGGTAATAGGATTTGTTGTGCTGTAGTTGGTTTTGACTCTAACAATAATCTGAAATCTGTCTTTTATATGGAGCCAATTCTTGGTGGTATTAAACTTTTTTGGGCAAAGATGAATTTGGTTTAGTGTAAAAAGTATGGAAGGTTTGATTATTCTGCTTTGGAATGTGATGCATTAGCTGTATCCACTTCTAGGCCTTTAAAACCATTTAAAAAGGTTGTGTTTGATAAATGTCATCTTCAGTTGACAAGGTTGTATAAGAAAAAAAGTGTTCTAATATTTCATTCTACTGTCTTTGGTGGCAAATCTTGGGCCCAGGTGGTCTTGCTTGCTGGTTCTTCTGATGGTTTTTGTTTCACTCCTGGTTCTGGTTCTCTTTTTTCTAACACCTTGGGTTTGAGTAGTGGTTTTCCTTTTGTTTTAGCTGACAACTTGTCTTTGAATGCTTGTTTGGCCTCTTTGGAATGATCTTTGGAGCTATTAACTGACCAAGTTTTTGGTATTGTGTGCAAGCTCAGCAACATAAAATTGGTGCTGCAAGCTCCATCTCCTTCCTTTAAAGTCTCAGCTCCTTTGATTGCCACCAAAAAGGATTTGGCTTTAGATATAATTGTGAACAATTCTGAATTGGTACTTTCAATCTTCTTTTTTACTTCTTCTAATGTTTCAACTTTGGGTCTGAATAGTTCAAAAGTCTTGACAACTAAGGTTGGCAGTTTGGAATCTAAGTTGGTGGCTTTTAAAGCCTCTGTTAGTTCAGTTTTGGCAAAGTTAAATTATTTGTTTGCTGGTTCAGATTTTTTGTTATCCTCTTTATCTCAATGAGTAGTTTGATTTGGAAAATAACTATGTGCAATGTTTGGGACATTAACATTCCTGCCAAGCAGAAAGATGTTGTTTGTTGACATAAGAATATAAGCAACTTGATTTCGATTATTATTGAGACTAAATTGAAAGATAGAGTTTATCTGTGGATTGCTGGCAAGTTTGAAGGTGTTTGTGTGTTTACCTCTGGTTTGAATTCTGAATATTTGAGTGCTGGTGTTGTGGTTGTCATAGACTCTTCTTTGGCAAAACATGTATACAAAGTTTCTGAAGTGTCTGGTCAGCTCCTATCCATCAGACTGCTTTTCAAAAATAAACTTTCTGTGTTAGTCTTGGGACTGTATACTGGTGCTTCATCTGTGGTTCAGTTTTTGCAGGCTAGAGAAGTCAACTCTCTTATTGCAAAGACTGTTAATGAATCTTCTTTCATCATTCTTGGTGGTGACTTCAATGAGGATGGTTTATGAAGAAGTGCTAGTTTTAAAAAATATATCAGTTTGGGGCTGGCCAATTCTTTGGTGGGTAGTTCAGTTATAAGAAGTTCTATGTAAAAGAATTCAAGAGATATAGAAAAAACAATTGATTATGTATTGGTTTTGTTAAATTTAGTTAGTACAATAGTAGATTACAATGTTATAGACATTAGTGATTACTTTGACACTGATCATCAAGCTGTTTTTGTGTCAGTAGATCTGAATGGTTTGTTGAACACTTAGTTGAACTCTATTCACAAGCAGGCAAATAAAGATTGCTGGAAGTTTGATTTTAAGAGTGCTAATAATGCAAAGTGGGACAAGTTTAAAAATGCTATGGCAGCCAATACCATCATGTTCTCTGATAATTTTTTCACTTCCATGCAATTTTTGGATTTGAATGTGATGTAGAATGCAGTTTGCAAGATTATAATGCTGTTATGGTTGAAATCTATACTTCTTATTAATTATCACATGTATTAGCCACTAATGTCATATGATTAGCCACACAATTTTTAGAAAGTAATCATTGACCTAATCAATGACCTGACTGTTGACCTGACCATTGACTTGATCATTGACCTGATCAATGACCTGATCAATGACCTGATTATTGACCTGATCTTTGACCTGATTATTAATCTAATTATTGACCACTTTTGACAGCTATATAAGTGATGAATCTCTTAGTTGTAGAAAAGCATGTAATAACAAGCATCTGAATAATCAAGAATAAATAAAATAACAACTTTCATCTCAATCCTTCACTTATCGCTAATTTCCCTTTCCCTACCTTCAAGTATCTGAATATCTTAAAAATAAAAAATTACTTGTTGGCCTTTTCTTGACGTATATAATTGTAGCATTTAAAGATTAATTGAATAAACATGACTGAAAAGCACAAGTTGATATCTGATATTGAATTCTAAGAGTGCTGACATAAGACATAGAATTATACCAGTGGTGATCAATTTTTGACAGTATGGACTATCCCTCTACCTTCAGATTCCCCAGTTATCTTTGAAAAGAATAGCAACTGAGATATTTTATGAGACTAATCTTGCACATTGAATCCATACTCATTCAATTTGCTCTTTAAAGTTGAATTCCCCTTTGATTATTTCCATCACCCTACAATTCTGTTCTTTTTTGTTATCCGTTAGCTTGTTACTCCAACCCATAACATAAAAGTAGTGCTCTCTGTGAGGTTGTCAAAATTCACTTATTTTCTCATTGTATGGGTGATTATTCATACTTGCCACAGCAATCAGAAAAACACTTTGCAGCACACAACAGAAATGACCTAGAGTTTATTGAACTCAATCTTCTGCCCTCCTGCTTGATCTGTTTCCCTGTTGAAAAACAATTCAGTAAACAATTTTAAGACTTTTGGAACTGGTTTCTAAACAAGCATTTAGCTGAAACCTACACAGCTTATACCATCTATTATTTTGATCAAGCTTATTTTGAAGACAATTTTGAAATAAGAAATACCAGCATCCATCAGCTCTTATATCCCACAATTTTTGAACAACAGCCCCCTGATTTCGAATATCTGAATCACCAAATTCATATTTGGATTGCTGTTTACCAACTAGTTGAAAACCCCTTTAAAACAGAAGAAGAAAGTTACCAAACTGCCCCTATTTTTGATATTTTCTCAAGTGAATCAGAGCACTCCACACAAACAGTAACTCCTGAACCAATAGTCCAAGATCCAATGCAAGCAAACATCCTGGCTGTCCTCCAAAGTATACAAACTGCCTTGGGGCGAAGAAACAACACTCCACTACTATTATTCAGAGGTGATGTACAAGATCCAATTAAATGGTTGGATGACTTTGAAAGAGCTGCTAAAGCCAACCAATATGATGATGAGTACAAGTTTCAAATTGTTGGTGGCTACCTCCAAGGCTCTTCTGCTATCTGGTTCTCATAAGAAACTGATGCTAATGCCTATCAAAGAATCATTAGATAAATGCCAGCAAATGACAGAGAAAACAACACCTCTTTTACAACCCAGTTTGAAAACAAGTTCAGAACCCCAATCTTGATATTCAAGTGGCATATGGAATTAGAAAGAAGAACTCAAGGCCCTGGTGAAATTGTAACTGACTATGCTAAAGCAATCAGAAAGTTAATTAAGTGTATAGACTCTAGAAGAAATTGGACAAAAGAACAAAAGATTTATTTCTTCACAAAAGGATTGAAAACTAATTTATCTTATGCTCTTTGGCCTCTTTTGGTCCTGAAAAACAACCCTACAATGGACATGGCCATTGAACTTGTCCAGCAAATTGAAAACAACCAAAGAATACATTTGGGATCTACACTTCCAGTTTTTGCTTCTGCTCCTGTCATGGCTCCTGTCATGGCTCCTGTCTCTTAAATGGCTGCTGCTTCTTTTGCTGCCCAAACTCAAGATCCAAATGAACAATTAATTGATAGACTTACAGCCAATCTTGTCCAGTTATTAGAACCTTTGGCACAAGCAGTTAGAGATAACCAACAACCACAAAAACTCAGATATGAACCATATTTTAATCAGCCCCAGCAACCTTCTTATCAAAAACAGCAAAATCATGGTCTTCCTGTATGTTATAAATGTGGATTAACTGGACATTTCTCAAGAAATTGCAACAATTCTCCTTTACCTCCTCCAGTTCTCAGAAATAATAACAATCAAAACAATAGACCCATCAACAATAATACTCCCAATCAAAGACCCAACCATGCTGACATCAATTTCTTTGAAAAGGATCCTTTAGTTAAAACCACTGTTTATCAGCCTTTAAACTGGTAGGCGCACCTCCAAAGAGTGAAAGTGCAAGCCAACCAGAAGAAAACCCTTTTTTTGCTTTTAACTTAACTGATAATGACCATAACATGGATGAATTAGCAATCAACACTTCTGAATCAACCAGAAAAAAGAAAAAAGCCAAGGTTGATTTCATTCTAGATCCCAACAAAGTCTCAACTTTCACTGCTGATAACAATGAGCCACCAAAAGCCAAAGTTTTTAAAAACTCTCTAAAGTTGGAACCCCCAGAAATTGTACAAAAATCTGGACCTTATTTTGTTGTCAAAGATCTCATAGAAACTCTAGTACACATTACCTTTGGCCAGTTAATGACCCATCTACAGTTCAGAAAAGATCTCTGCAAATCTCTAATCCCCAAGAAAAAAATGCCAAAGACCAATAAACGCTCTCACCAAGCTGAACTTGCTGACAACAACAATGTTACTCCTCTAATTTGCAAAGCACAAGTGGCTGGTTACTTTATTGACTTGATTCTAGACAGTAGATTATCTGTTAGTGTAATTGCCAAACACTTCCTTGAAGCAATTGGCAGAAAAATTGATGAGCCTTCCATCTGACCAATAACCAACATACATGGTGACAAGAAAAAAGGTCTGGGTATTGCCAAAGCTATTCCTGTTCGCATCAATGGCATCAGTATTGAAACTAACATGGAAGTTTCTGAAGCTAAAGAATACACCATCATTGTTGGCAATAAGTGGCTTAAAAAAGCAAAAGTCTTACTTGACTATGAACTTTGTGAGCTAACCATAAGATGTAGTAAAAAACTCATTGTGATTAAATGTTGCTATTGGACAACTCTTTCAGCAACCAAACAAAATCAAGAAGATGAGCAATCAGAGGAATCAGATGATGAAGAGAGTGATAAAGAAGATAAACAAGAAGAACAAGAAGAAACTGCTGAACTTGCCTACACCATCTTCACCAGCAATGACAAGCCATTAGACAATGTTAAAGCTGATAAAGAAGAAATCATTATAAATGGCAAGCTGATCTGCTGGCCTTACTATGATATTCTAAGAACCTTTGACCAAAAGCCTGTCAAGAAAGCCAAATACAGTTATTGGTAGCATGGCCCTTGTGCCTGGTGCTGGTGCAATAAATCTTTGTATTCTCCAAGTGATAAATGCAAATCATGTCTGATTTATTACAAAGATTGAGAACCAATTAGCCTAATACCAAGAGATTAATTAAAAGAAGTACAGAAGTCTTTTGAGAATGAACCACCTGAGATCCAATTATTAGTAGTAAAACAAAGAGAACTCTCCCCAGAAGAAAGAAAGATAGACATTAAAAATCTGTTGACAAGAAACAGCCCAGTTATCTTAAAAGAAGATAATACCCCAGGACAAACCTATGTGATACAACACACTATTACCACCAGAGAAACTTGCCCCATCCATTTGAAGTCTTATCAATCCAATCACTGAAATGATGAGTTCATCAAGAAAGAAATAAACTGAATGAAAGAACTTGGATTCATACAAAAAACCAAGAATGAATGAGCTTTCTTAGTTGTAGTAATATTCAAGAAAGATGGAACCCTACACTTTTGTGTTGACTACCGCCAATTAAATGCTATCACTGAAAGAGACATGTACCCACTTCCCAAAATTGATGCAATACTGGACCAATTCAAAGATGCTGCTTTTTTTTTAACCATTGATCTAACTGCTAGATTCTGGCAAGTAGAGATGGATCCAGAAAGCCAGAAGAAAACTGCCTTTATCACCAAGTATGGCACCTATGAATTTACAGTCATGCTTTTTGGTTTCACCAATGCCCCTCCTACCTTTCAACACTTAATGGATAAAGTATTTAAATTAGTAAAAGAAAACTTTATTTTGGTCTATCTGGACGATATAATGGTGTACTCAAAAACCTGAAATGAACACCTTGAACATTTGCAAAAGATTTTTGATCTTTTCAGAAATGCAGGTCTCAAGATCAACCCAATTAAATCTTTCTTTGGAAGACAATCCACCCAATTTTTTGGCCATTTTATTACAAAAGATGGAATCTTTCCTAATCCAGCCAAAGTGGAAAAAGTTCAGAACATAAGACAATCAATGAATATTCATGAGTTACGTTTTTTCCTTGGTTTGGCCTTCTATTATTGCAAATTTGTTAAGAATTTCTCCAAAATTGTCTCTCCACTCAATCAGCTACTCAGGAAAAATGTCAACTATCATTGGGACACACATCAGCAGAAAGCATTTGAAACCCTCAAAGAAAAATTGGTTACAAAACCTATTCTCAAGCAACCTAATCTGGATCAACTTTTCATCCTTCACACTGATACATCTGGCTATAGACTTGGTGCTGTTCTCTCACAAAAAGATAAAGATGGCAGGGAACATGCAATAGCCTATGCCAGTAGAACCTTTACATCAGCAAAAAAGAACTATTCAGTTACTAAACAGAAATGCTTAACAGTAGTTTGGGCTACCAGCTACTGGGATAAATATCTCCTTGATGTAAAGTTTTTGGTGGTAACAGATTACCAAGCTTTGGTTTGGCTGCACAACAAAAAAAGACTAGAACATAAACGAATAGCCTGCTAGATACTCTACTTGGACGAATTCGACTATAATATTTAACATTGCAAAAGAGCACATTATCAAAATGCTGATGCTCTTTCTAGACTTATCATTTAGTGACAGTACAACTACTTCAAACCAAACCAACCTAATTATTAGTAATTCTCTTACAACCAAACTTGATAATAGACTTGGACAACTACTATGCCTTAATAGAATTTTTGGGTAAAGAACAATACCCACTAGAATACAATTGACAGTAAAGAGAACATTTACACAAACAATCAAAATTCTATTTGATTTGCCAGAACCAGTTATACAAAAGAAATAGAAAAGATCCTGATTGTCCTTAAAGAGTCATAAGATTTGAAGAAAGAGAAATTGTGATCTACAATATGTACACTAATTCATTAGCTGGACACTTTGGAAAAACAAAAACAATTCAGAAAATCTTAGCTTGCTATTATTGGCCTACCTTGGGAAAAAACATTGCTGAATACATTAAAACCTGTAATACCTGCCAAAGAAAAGAAAAACCCAATTGCAAAGAAGATATCCATCCAATCTCTGTTGGTCAACCATTTGACAGAATTGGTATAAATGTTGTTAGACCTTTAACAGTAACTCCTGATAACAACAGATACATTATTACAACTACCAACTATCTTACAAAGTGGGTAGAAGCAAAAGCCATCCCAGATCAAACAGCAGTCTCAATAGCCAATTTCATTTATGAAGATATTATCTGCCATCATGGCTGCTTCAGAGAACTTTTATCTAATAGAAAAAAAGCTTTTCTCAGTACACTGGTTGAAGAACTTTGTAGAAAAATGGGAATATATCACAAACTTTTTTCCTCTTATCACCCCCAAACAAATGGCCTAGTGGAATGTTTCAATAGAACACTGTGTAAAACCCTAGCCAAAACAAGTAAAGAAACAAACTTATGGGACAAAGTACTGCTTTTAGCTTTGTTTGCTTATAGAACTGTAAATTATGACATAACAAGTTATGAACTTTTTTATCTGCTTTATAGATGAATGGCAACACTATCAATAGAAACTGATATTGAGACAATACTCTTTGAAGAGATCACAATAGGGAATTACAAAGACATTTTGCAAAGAAGACTGGGTACCATTTTTGACTTACTTGTAGAAACACGAATAATTGCCTTTGAAAAGATAAAACAGTTTCAAGAAAAGCTTAAAAAGAAGAAAACTTATAAAATACTTTCTTTAAGTGTTGGTGACTTGGTATTAGAATACTGTTCAGACAGAGACAACGTCTATGGTGATAAATTCTCTAACTAGTGGAAAGAACTTTTTATAGTCAACAAAGTTTTGAACAATGGTTCTTATATTCTTCAAGATCAATCTGAAACAATCTTTAATGATCGACTTGTTTACAGCATGCAACTCAAGAAATATCACAAACGACCTGATTGGTTGTCTGTTGTGGTAATACCGACTCAAATAATCAACAAAAATCAAGTATAAATAAATGCATCATTTCCAAAACAGAGGTATTTTCAATTGACATAAACAATTATTTTCTGGATTAAAACATTCAAAATGCCTTCTATACTTTCCATGAGTATTGGATTAAAAACTATCCAAATACTATTTTGATCATTGGAAAACAAACTACCATAACTGATAACAGTGGAACACATACTGTTATTAGACCAAAGAAAACAACTACCAGAAGAGAAAAAATTGGTAGCAAAATGGATAAATATCTGCTAGAAAGTATAACAGCAGCGATATTTGTACTTTCTACCACACTTGAAAAAACAATTAAAGAAATCTTACCCATAGACAAAAACTTGTTATATGAAAGACAACTAGAGCTTTATGGTCACCTTGGTGAAATTATAGATGACATGAAGCTCATGAAGAAAACAACTTCAGAAATACAGACAAAAATTTTGGGCATTATACGATTAGATGTTTCAAGAGTTTTAACCATTGCTAAAAGAGCCAAAACTCTAATACAAAAATTTGGTCTTTTGGATACAAAACTCATTTCACCTCAAATATTATTCACCTTATCTACAAAAGACTTCAATAAATTAGTTAGCTTTGAGTTAGATAAAACTCTTCAAATAGATTACACTATAAATAGCTTGATTTCACTGGAACTCAATCTTTTTGGAGAAGATAATATTATGGTTAAGACCTATACTTCTTATTAATTATCACATGTATTAGCCACTGATGTCATATGATTAGCCATGCTATTTTTAGAAAGTGATTATTGACTTGATTAATAACCTGACTGTTGACCTGACCGTTGATCTGATCATTGACCTGATTAAAGATCTGATCAATGACCTGATTATTGACCTGATCATTAACCACTTTTGACAGTTATATAAGCAATGAATCTCTTAGTTGTAGAAAAGCATGTAATAACAAGCATCTGAATAATCAAGAATAAATAAAATAACAACTTTCATTTTAATCCTTCTCTTAACGCTAATTTCTCTTTCCTTATCTTCAAGTATCTGAACATCTTAAAGATAAAAAATTACTTGTTGGTCTTTTCTTGACATATATAATTGTAGCATTTAAAGATTATTTGAATAAACATGACTGAAAAGCACAAGTTGATATCTGATATTGAATTTTAAAAGTGCTGACATGAGGCATAGAATTATACCAGTAGTAATTAATTGTTGACAGTATGGACTATCTCTCTACCTTTAGATTCCCCAGTTACTTTTGAAAAGAATAGTGACTAAGATATTTTATGAGACTGATTTCGCACATTAAATCCATATTCATTTAATTCGCTCTTTAAAGTTGAATTCCCCTTTGATTATTTCCATCACCCTACAATCCTGTTCTCTCTTGCTATCCGTTAACTTGTTACTCCAACTCGTAACAATACTATCAGCTAATAAAATATTCAGAAAGAACTGGTTTAAGAGTTTCAATAATATTTTTAACAAGAAGTCTTCTAGGTTTTATAAGCTAGAGCTTTTGGTCTCAAAAATTGTTAAGACTTCTCATAAAAAAAATGTTGATAGGTTTGCTTTTCTTATGAAACACTGGAATTCTTTGGACAATATTAAGGCTATGATTATACAGAATATGGTGTGCTTTGGCACAGGTTCTAATCATGTATGCTTAGCTCTTTTTAGTGCACGAAAATCATATTGTGCTTCTAAGCTTGCTGAATCTTTGTGAGCTGAGGAGTTGAGTATAAGTTCAGCTATTGACAGACAAATGGAGAATTTTGCAGTCAATAAAAGTCATATGATCAAGAACATGCTAGAGCATCCTTTTTAAAAAGTGGTTTTGGACTATCTGGTAGTTGAAAATGACTTGATTCTAGAATATGACCTAGATAAAACCAAGATTAACATTATTATGGAGGGCTGGACCAAGAATTGTAATGTGGTGGATGATTTCTCTGATAATTGGTCTCGTCAATATCAGCCTTTGGAGTATGTTTTTGATAATGCTTTTTCAAATATAATGTGTTTAGTTAGTTTTAATGAGCTACTTGAAGTGGTTTTTAATCTGCTTAATGGCAAAGCTGCTGGTTTTTCTGGGGTGTTAAGCTATAAAAACATTGCAACAAATTAGTTTTGGATATGTTTTTGGTGCTTTTGAACTTTTGTTTGTCTTATGAATTAGTGCCTGGTGCTTAAAAAGAAGCTTGGGTCTCAATGATTTCAAAACCATATGAGTGGGAGGAAGTTCTTACAAACACTCAACCTATTGCTTTAATTGAGACTGCATGCAAGATCTTTTTCAAGATTCTCTTGGACAAGATTTTTTTGGCATACAGCACTTTTGATGTTTTATGTGGGAACAATTTCTTGGTTCTAAAGGATATGACAACACAATTTTCTATTTTTGCTATTAGTTTAGTTATTAAAGATGCTTTGGAAAAAAACCATAAACTCTGGCTGGTCTTGTAAAACATGTGAAAAACTTATGACTCTGTCAGATGGGAGCATCTTAAAAACAATTTGGTCAGAATAAAAATATGTAACAAGTTCATTAAATTTTTTGGTAACATTTACAATAATCATGTTAATAAGGTAATGACAAATTTTGTTTTGAAGAGTGGATATTAGATACACAATGGTTTGGATCAAAGAAAGGTGTTTTTACTATTTCTTTGGCACATATTTTATGATCTTTTTTTGTGTAAAGTCAAGAAACAAGAAAGCATATGTAAATATAGGCTGAACTTTTATTATGTTGTCAGAACTGGTCATTTAAAATCTCAAGCTGAATTGACATTTTTTCTTACTGCTGGTGCTTTTGTTGATGACACAATTTGAATTAGTAGCAGTCAAGCTGCAACTCAACACATTCTCAAAGTTGCTAGTGATTTTTTCTGGATCAATGACATTTCTATTAATTATAACAAAACAGTGACAATTCTCATTAATTGCAGAGTTGCATGTCCTAATTTGTCTATTAATAGTTTGTCTATATTCATTGTCAAGAGAGGAGAGTTTCATTGCTACCTAGAGATTTTTTTGTTAACTGAAGGTTTGTTAAAATCCAGCCTGGCTAAGGCTGATTTTGATGTCAGATTTTTTACCAATCTGGTCCTGAGAAAGGCCATTTCTGATAAACAGTTTTTGTATCTGGTGTTAGCAGTTTTCTACCCCATTGTCAGCTACAGAATACAGTTTAGTTTTTTTTTCTATCAGTGTGTGTAATAAGTAGGATCCTTTGATTTGCAAAAGCTTGAAGCTGAAGTCTGGTCTGCTTCTCAATTTTTCCAATAATGTGCTTTGTCATCCTTCATTGTATGATTTAAAACCTTTTGAGCAAGTTCAGACTGAAAGCAAGATTGCTTCCATTGTGTGCTTTGCAAACTCTGTTGGAATTTTGGGTTGGTTGTTTTTGCACAGGTCTTATGACTTGCAGATTTTGTCTTGGAGCCCACTTTACTCTTTGGTCTCTCCAGCTTGTATCAAAGTTAGTGCTTCAAATAATTTTTTGGCAGGCATAATTTGTATTTTTCATGAGTGCAGTTTGTTTTTAGGTGGTCATATAAACAACTCTTTCCATTTTTGTGATAGAACTCCTATGTCATTTGTTCTTGGCAAGACTAACTATTTTAAGTTTCTTTCATCTCTTTAGCAATATGGTATTGCTTTTGTTGAACAGCTTCACAGTAAGAATGAAGCAGTTTTTGATTGGAAGATCTTCAAGCATTGAAAAAGACTGGACCTATGTGGCCCTATTTCTAATTGGTTTAAGCTTTTTGTTAACTTTCTCAATGGTATAGCTTCTTTTTCTGTTTGTTTTTCTCCAGTAAGAATTATTGAACTTTTGAACATTCTAGAATCTAGTAAGTTTGGTGTGATTTATAATCGGTTACTAGATCTTGAAACTAATAGCTTTTCTGTCTATATGAATGGATCTCTAAGAAACTTGGAGAGCATTGACATGAGAGCTGGTGCTGCAGTCTTTTTTGAAAATATAGGTTTGGGTTTAGGGTCAGAGTTTCTAGTCTAATGTCTTCTATTTTGGCTGAATTGTAGGCTATTACATTGGCTTTTGAGTGTGTTCTTCTTCTTAAATCAGTTAGCATCTTTATAGACAGTCAGACTGCCTTAGATGCATGCAAATTAGAACTAGATTTAGTTCATCTGGATTTTTGGAATCACTGTTGGGTCAAGTGTTGGCATATTGTAAACATTATTAAGAAAAAAGATTTGAATGTTAGCTGGCACAAAGTAAAAAATCATTCAGGTGTTGTGGATAATAGACGTGCTAATACACTTGCTAATGTGGCTTTTTTTTATTCTGGTGTCTTTTTTCTTGTGTAAAAGAATGTTGTATTTTAGCTAAAGATAATATCATCTCTGGTAATTCTAGACACTTTATTTGTAAGGTTTTTTGGTTTATTTATTGTGCACATTGAGAGGTTGGTTTAGATTTTAGGGTTTTAAATAAAAATCTGCACTCGGATATTAATTGGCTTAGCTCATTATTGGTGTGGCATCTAGACTTGCACATGACTGCTGACTTTACTAATAAATCTATGATTGGTGTTTACACATATTTTATAAAAGCTTTACACTATTGGCTGCCAGTTGCTGTTTAGAAGTGTCTGTATAACAAATATTACTCCAGTGTACTGTATTTATATTGTAGTAAGGTAGAGATTTCTACTCATATTTTTTCTTGCATGGTTGATGATTCTGTTTATTGTCACTTGTTGGATGCTCATGCTGTTGCTTGGAGTGTGCTTTCTGGTCTATCTGTCTCTTCTTTAAATGTTTTTCAATTACTGTTTTTCTGTATTTCAAATGTTGTAGTTCACACAGCTCTTTGCAAAGGCTTTGTTTTTAAAAAGTGGCTTTGAGAAGCTATATCTGTCTTTGGTAGTTCCAAAATAACTGGACAAAAGGTTGTAAAATTTGTGTGTAACTTATGTCTTGCTTTTAGAGATGAGATTTGGTTGGTTTACATTAAGCATCATGCCCATATGGAGAAGAATAAGATAATATCATGTGATAATTTGGTTTTGGTTTTGGTTTTTGGGCTGTCTGTAGTGATTTTTATGAGTGTAAGGAAATTGTTAGGTATTGCTGAGGCTATTGGTATTGGTTTTGGATTTTGTAGGTCTTGTTTGTTTTTCTCAAATGTTGAAGATTTAATCTCAGTTCATATAAATGCTTAGAGTAGTCTTGATTGGTTCGAGTGACTGGTTGTGTATAGAAAATACATAATTTATGCTTAGTTTAAATTAGTTATTTGATGTATTGTACTAGGTAGTGTTTAGATCTCACTCATAAAATATATAAAAAAAAAAGTATAAAAAATAATTTAAAAATAATTTATTAGTTTATTAACAAAAAAACAACAAAAAAAACAAAAAAAACTATTAGTAATATTATAATATTAATATTAATTTAATTAAAATAAAAAATAACTTTTTTTTATATAAAATTAAAATTAGATTATATATTTAATTTTTTATTATGCTTTAAGTAATTTATAGTATTTTATAATTAAAAAATACTATTGTAAACAGATTCAAATATTATAGCATTATTTCTTATAAACTTTATATTTATATACTTAAATTTAAGAAAACAATTTCTAATTAGAATAAATTTCATTAATTAAATAATTTTTAATAAGCAATATTTGTTAAAAATAATTTAAAACACTTAAAAAATATCCTCAAATTTATTAATTAAAATATTTTTAATTATAAAAAATGTATTTTTTTTGGTTAATATAAAGTTAAAAATTAATATATTTAATATATTTCTTTAAACAATAAATATAAATTTAAAATAATTATTAAAATATTAACTTAAAAATTAATTATTGTAAAAATATAATTTGTATTTACTAAATACTAAATAATATAAAATTAATTTATAGAAAAATTTCTTAAATAGTTTTTGTGCAAGAAAATACATTTTATAAACTGTTTTAAGATAAAAATTAAGATTTATTGTATAATATTTTGAAAAAAAATGTTATAATTATAATAAATTTGAATATATTTAATATTTTATTGTAATTTATTTTTTTAATTATATTTTAAAAACATATAATATTTATAATTAAATTTTTTATAAATTTTTTATGAAAATTTTAAAATAATTTTTTAATTAAATATATTAATTTTTTATTTATAATAAATTAATATTATTAAAATACATATTTTTATTAATTTAAACAACAATAAATTTTTGTTTATATAGAATTTGAATTATTAATAAATAATTTATTAAAATTAAAAGTGCTGAATATTTATAATTTAATATGTTTTATTTGATATTAAATACATATAGTAATACAGATTAAATAGTATTAGTTTATTTGAAATAAAAATTATTTCAGTTAATTTTATTTGCAAAATACTTTTTATAATTAATAAGTATATTTTTTAAATATAGCAAATACAAATTAATATATATTCTTTTTTTATAATAATATTAATTAGTTTGATATATATATAAAGTTTTATAACTTGTTTTAAAACTTATTAATAATATATTTGTGTTTTTTTATAAATAAAAACAATAGTAATTATAAAAAATATATTGAAATTATTTATGCTGTTATTTATAGAAATAAAAATTATATTTGGTAAAAAAATAGCCAATTAAAAAGAAGTGTAGTAAAAAAAAGAATTACAAGATTTTTTTTAAGAAATTTTATATAACATAAATTATATATATATAGTAAAAATATTAGAAGCAGAAAATTTAGAATAGTTAACAAAAATAGTGACTAGCAATAACTAATTATTAAATATCTTTCCTTTTAAAAATTAATTTTTTATAACTTAAAATAAAATCATATCTATATTAATAAAAATATCTACTAATATCCAATTTATGTTATTATTGCTTAATTAAAAAAATATTAATTATTTTTATACTATTAATAATTTATATTAATAAAATTTAATACTTAACTACACTAAACCAATAGTTTTTGATTATGGCCTTTAATAGAATACTAATTTCTTATTTTTTTATTTATTTTTATTTATTTATTTTATTTTATTTTTTTTGTTGTTTACTAATTAATTAATATTAAAAATAGTTTGGTAAAAAATCTATAAAACAAGAATAAAAAACTTAAAAATAGCTTATTAAAAAAGGCACAACTATCAAAATAAACTGGTTATCTGTTGAAAAAAAAAATTTATAGAAAAAAACTATTAATTAAATCTTTGTCTATTATATAAAAAACTTAACCAAAATTTTCAGACTTTAAAACCTTCAGGAATTACTATTATTAACAGTTATTAAACACTAAATTACAGATTTGTTATTTGTTTTAATATTTCCAAATAATCACATGTAATATTTAGTACTTCTTATAAAGTATAATTTAACAAAAAACTAGCACCAACAGCAACTATTTAAAAAAATGGCAAAATTAGAAGTAATAAAAACAAATCATTTGAAATTTGCTAAATCTTGATTTCAATAATATTAACAACAGTTAAAATTAATCAACAACTATTTTTTAGCTGAATTAACTTTCAATTTTTTAAAAGAATAAACAGATTCTAATTCAACAAAAAAAATTTCTATAATAAATTACTTTTGTTTCAGTTATTACCAAAATTAATTATGAAATTGAAAAGTATACTCTAGAAAAATTTTAAATAATATTTGTAAACAAAAACAAAAACAAAATATAAACACCAACAGATATATCTAAATCAATACAATCACCTAATTGGAAAAAATTCAGAGTTATTTTTTTTACATTCATTTTATTACTATATATTAAGAAATATTATTTACATACTATCTAGATTTATATTATTATCAACTGTAAAAACACTATTATTATGAGTATTATTTTAAAATAACCAAATAAAAACCAAATTATTAGAAACTTATGACAATTTTTTTGAAGAATTTAAATTACAACCAACAATCTTATTAGGATTTTAATTACTACTATTTTAACCAAATTTCAGATTTATTAGTAATTGAACAAATAGCAATTCAAAAGAAAAAAAAACAGTAATTAGGAAAATAATAATCAAAACTTATTTTCAAATAACCTGAAAGTTTAAATTCCAATTGTTTAAACTTAACAAAACTTAAACAATCCAAATCTTATTCTTATTTTTTAATAATACTTACTTTTAATTATCTTAATTAATTAATTGCTAGTAGTATCAATTGCCAATTTTTAACAATCAAAATAATAACAACTTGTACAAATAATATACACACTAATTATCAAACTTAAAAAATTTACAGGTAAAGAAAACAACATCTAATTATAACTAAATAATATAAAAAAAGCCATTACAGTCAATGAATAAAACAATGTTAAAGCTTTTCAAGCTATTCTATACTTTTTATAAAATACTACAGACTCGTGATATTAATGTTTTGTAAACAAACTTCAAGATTTTAACATGTTTAAAACTGTATTTTTACAATATTTTAGCAATTATAACAATATTAATTAGTTATTAACTGGGTTTACTAGTATTAAACAAAGCAATACTAAAACAGTTATCATATATTTGAAATGTTTTTATCAAAATCTGTGTTAAATTTAAGCAATTAAAGTTAATTACTTTACAATACTACAGATTTTAAATCAATTTATTTATGGATTATACAATAGTCTTTTGTGAAAAATATACTTATTGCATTCAAATACTTTTTAAAATACAGTTACACATGTCAAAAATATCGAATTAACTGAACTCATAGTCATTTATACCTAAGTTATCAATTAATATTAAATTTTATAAAATTTTATTTAGTAATATTAATAATAATTATGTTTTAATTTTAAGTATTTGTGTTATTAATATTGATTTACTATAATATAATTTTAGCTAATTACTATGTATTGCTTTTTTTAATATTTTTTATCTAATTTTAAGGTATATAATTTGTATATTAAAAAACTTTTTTCTTTTTTATGTTCCAAATTCTTAAAAAATTACATTATTTTTAAAAGAAATATTTTTTGTTTTCTTTTATTTTTTATTATTTAATTGGATATATTTAAATTTTTTTGGTTTAAATATATAAAATTATTAATATAAATAGCAGTTTAACTATAAAAAAACCAAAAAAATCTGGTTTTGACTTAGTTACTATGGACTTATTAGTTAAAAAAAATGTAAAAATAGAATATTAAAAGAATTTATTATAATTATTAATATTAATATTTCTAAAAATAACTTACTATTTAGAAGAACAATTAATTTTAAAATTAAAAACACCACTAAAACAAAAAGTATGAACATAAAAAAAAAATTTTAATTAAAAAAATAAGTTTTTAGCTTAAAAGTAGTAATAAATTTATTAAAAAAATATTAATATGACTTTTAAAATGCCAAAAAAAATTGTAATAAAACAAATATTAAGAAAATTTTTGAATAAAATTAATTTTAATAATAATAATAACAGCAATAATAATGTTTTAAATAATTTTTTCTCTTTTTTATTTTTTTATTAAATTTACTAATAAACATTCTGATTTATAAATTTTTTGTTTTAAATATAAATTTGTTGACTGTTAATAAAAAGTTTTTTAAGACAAATTAAAGATTATTAAAAACCTTTTTTTTGATGTAAATAATTTTAAAAAAGCTTTTACTTTCTTAAAATTTGGTAAAATAATTTAGATATTTTTTATTTTTAAAAAAAAATTATTAATTATAGCAAATTTAGCAAATAATTAAGATATTATAATAAACACTAATCTCAAAAAGCTGATAAATAATCATATAAATTAGGCAATTATTATAAAAAAAATTCTTATAAAAATATCTATAAAAACTATATAAGTTATATTTACTGATTTTGATATTATTAAATTAATTAAAATATAATTAATAAAATTATAACAAAAAATAATTATTAAATTAGATAATTAAATTAAACTAATCTTTTAATATTTAAATAATTTATTTTTATTAAAAAAAATACAGTTTGTTTAATCAGAACTAATATTAATAAACAACTATAGAATTCTAAAAATAAGTTTTAAACTTTGTTTTATATACTTCTTATAAAAACAAATACTTATAATTTTTAAAATTTTATTAGTTTAATTGGTAAAAAATTTTGTGTAATTAATTATAATTTAATTAACTATATTTATATTAAATATACAACTGTATATTTTAATTTAAAAAAAATTTAACTAAAGTATTAGTTATAGTTTTTGTTATAAAAAATATTACTTTTTATTTGTTTTATTTGTTTTTAGCTCTCTATTTAGTCTATTATAAATTTAGTTATATTTTTTTTAAATATAATTTAATTAATAATAAATTAACACTAAAAAAAAAACTTTTTTTCAGTTTAAATTAGCTTAAATTTATGCAAAAAAAATCTGTTTTTATTGTTTGTTTAGTAGTTTTTAGTAGTAAATTTTGGGCATTTATTGTTAGCAAAACTTTTTTTTAAATGTTTTTTGATATTATTTTTAGTTTGGTTTTTGAATAAGTCAAATTTTTTTAATAGTTATTAGTAATTTAGATTTATATTTAACAAAATTGAAAACAGTTTTATCAGTCTTGTAAAACAAATTGGTAAATTAATTAAGAAATTAAATATATTTGTATTAGTAGTTTCTTAATATAATAATATAAATAGATTCAAATACATTTATTAATAATAAAACTATTATAAAAATAAGTTTTTTAGTACTTTTAAATATGATTAAGTTAAAAACTTAATTAAAAAATTTATTTAATTTAGTTATAAATTTGTTAACAAAGTTTAATAGTCTGACTTTGACTTAAAATAATTTTTTTTTAATATTTTAATAACTAATTTTATTTGAAAAATTGTTATATGTAATATAAAAAATATAAATAATTTGCTAAACAAGAAAATATTATTTATTAATATAAAAAAATAAATAATTTAATTTCTATTGTTATTAAAACTAAATTAAAAAATAAAATACATCTATAAATAGATAACAAATTTAAAAATATTTGAGTTTTTATTTCTGGTTTGAATTTTAATTATTTATATTTTGGTATTATAATTATTATAAATAATATATTAATTAAATATATATATAAAGTTACTAAAATTTTTAATTAATTTTTGTCCGTTAAGTTACTTTTTAAAAATAAGCTTTTTATTTTAATTTTAGAATTATATGTTGATGTTATTTTGGTAATATGTTTGATTTAAATTGAAAAAATTAATTTTTAATTATAAAAACTATAAATAAATCTTCTTTTATAATCTTAAATAGTAATTTTAATAAAAATAATTTTTATAAGTGTGCTAATTTTAAAAAATGATTTGATTTAAAACAGATTTATATTTTAATTAAAAACTTAATTATTAAAGCTTTAACATAAAAATTTTTAGAGATATAAAAAAACAATTAATTATGTATTTGTTTTTTAAATCTTATTAATATAATAATAAATTATAAATATAAATACTTTAATATTGATTATTAAACTGTTTTTGTTTTTGTAAGTTTAAATAATTTGCTAAATATGTAATTAAACTTTTTCTGTAAACAAATCAATAAAAATTATTAAAAATTTAATTTTAAAAATGTTGATAATATTAAATAAAACTAATTTAAAAGTACTATATTTATTAATATTATAATGTATTTTGAGAAATTTGTTGCTTTTAAAAGATTTATAAATTTAAATATAATATAAAATATTATTTAAAAAATGATGTATTTTTTGGTTAATAAAATATTTAAAAAATAGTTTAAAAAATTTGATATTGTTTTTATTAAAAAATTTTTAAAGCTTTATAAGTTAAAAATTTTGGTGTTTAAAATTGTTAAATCTTTACAAATAAAGCCTGATAATAAGTTAGTTTTTTTAATGAACTGCTAAATATTTTTAAATAATAATAAAACTTTAAGTATTTAAGTTTTGTTGAATTTTAGTACTAGTTTTAATAGTATAAAATTTGCTTTATCTAATATGAAAAAAAATTATTATGTTATTATAGATTGTTTTTTTGGTTATTTTAATTGCTAATATTTTGATTTAATTGTAATTAGTTTTTTATAAGTTTTTCAATTCTATTTGTATGATAATATTTTTGTTTATACTAAAAGCTTTTTTTTTTAATGCCATAATATAAATTATTTTTCAATTTTTAATTGTTGTATATATTTATATAATCTTTTTTAAAAAATAAACTAAAATCTATTTACTGTTTGAGATTTTTTCCAAGACTATTTTCGTAATTATTTAATATGTTTTTTTTAATTTTTATAATAAAACTTTTATTAATTAATAACAACATGAATAATTATAATCAGAAATTATTTTTTTAAAAAATTTAGCTAATAAATAATACAAATAAGTTTCTTAATATTTTAAGTTGTAATAATTCAGTTTTCAAAATATTTTTTTGATTAAAAATTTTAGAAGATGTTTATTTTAAAAGTAAAATTAAAGTAAAATTAAAGTAAAATTATTAAATAAATTAATTAATAATTTATTGTTTTTCTTAATATTAAAGTTATTATATATATATATTTGTAGTTTTACAAAAAAATACATTATAATATATTTTTTTTAATATTTTAATTTAGTATTTATTGCTACTATTAATTAGTATTAACTACTATTACAAATTAGTATTTATAATTTTACTAATTATTATTTTTTTAAGATTATTATTGTAATATATTATAAATAAAATTTTTTTATTATATTATAATTTTTTGTTAAATTTTTAAATTATATTAATATTTTAAACTTATTAAGACTTTCAAAGTATTCAAATTATAATTTATGAATAATATTTTTTATATTAAGACATTTGTTTTTTCAAATTCTTTTGAATTTTTTCTTTTGGTAATTTCTGATATTTTTTTCTGTAGTTGTTAGTAACTTTTTAATTTTTTTTCAGCTGGTATTTCTGGAATTCGATTTGGTTAAGTTGTCAACTTTGGTTAATTTAATTGTTAAGCCTATTAATATATTAGTTATTGTGTTTAAACAGTTTGTTTAAGGTAATTTTGTATTAAGCAGTATTCTTAATCTTAAAATCAATAAAGTTTTAATACATATAAGTACTTTTAACAAAGCTGTAAGTAAACTAAAGTGAGATATAATTGTCTTAAAAGATAAATATAATTATAAAAACATTAACATATTTGGTTTTTATAAAAATTTGTCTGTTGTTAATAATAATATAGTTTTTAATTTATTATTACTTTGGAAATATAAACAAGATAATATTAAGTTAGATGCTTTTAAAACAGTTAGTTAATTGATAGACTTAATTTTTAATAGTATTATATTATTTAAAATTATTTAAAAAATGTTTTTTTTGGACAAGTTTTCGATTTAAGCATTAGCATAACATATTTTTAATTAATTTAAGTAATTAATTACATATAAAAAAAATGTAAATTGTATTTAGCTAAGAGATTTTTAATTTTGATTTTATATATTAGATAATAATTATATTGTACTTGTAAAATTATAAAAAAAGTAATTGTTAATTTTAAAATAGAAATAACAATAAAAATAGAGATAAAATTAAGAATAAATATAGAAATAAAGATAAAAATAAAAATAAAAATAAGAATAGAAATAAAAATAGAAATAAAGATAAAGTTAAAATAAAAATAGGGATAAGAATAAAGATAAAGATAGAGATAAAAATAAGAATAAAGATAAAGATAAAGATAAAGATAAAGATAAAAATAAGAATGAAGATAAAAATAAAGATAAAGATAAAGATAGAGATAGAGATAGAGATAAAAATAGAGATAAGAATAAAGATAAAGATAAAGATAAAGATAAAGATATAGATAGATATAGATATAGGAATAGAGATAAAAATATGTATAAAGATAAAAATAAGAAAAAAAATAAAAATAGAGATTAATATAAGAATAAAAATAGAGATAGGGATAGGGATAGGAATAGAATAGGGTTAGGATTAGGAATAAAAATAGGAATAGGGATAGGAATAGGGATAGGAATAGAGATAAAGATAGGGATAGAGATAGGAATAGGAATAGAGATAGGGATAGGGATAAGGATAGGAATAAAAATAGGAATAGGGATAGAAATAGGGATAGGAATAGGGATAGAAATAGGGATAGGAATAGAGATAGGAATAGGGATAGGGATAGGAATAGGAATAGAGATAGGGATAGGGATAGGGATAGGGATAGGAATAAAAATAGGAATAGGGATAGGAATAGGGATAGGAATAGAGATAGAAATAGGGATAAGAATAGGGATAGGAATAGAAATAGAGATAAGGATAGAAATAGGGATAGGGATATTTATTGGGATATTTATAGGGTTAAAGTTAGGGATAGGGATAGGGATAGGGATAGGGATAGGGATAGGGATAGGGATAGGGTTAGGGTTAGGGTTAGGGTTAGGGTTAGGGTTAGGGTTAGGGTTAGGGTTAGGGTTAGGGTTAGGGTTAGGGTTAGGGATAGGGTTAGGGTTAGGGTTAGGGTTAGGGTTAGGGTTAGGGTTAGGGATAGGGGT
>JAAOMT010000218.1:41876-54302 GCA_016748015.1 Geosiphon pyriformis | reverse complement strand
AAATATTCAGTAGCAAGATTAAAAATAATTATTGATATTGATAATCATATTATAAATTCCAGTTGCTATAAAAAGTTTATTAACTGATTAGAAAGTTTGACTATAAAACAGTCAAAGCTTCCCAAAAGATTTTTATTTTTAGTCTTTAATAATAAACAAAAAGGTTAAAAAAATTACTTAGATTATGGATATAATACAGTTATATTCAATATTATTATAAATTTTGTTGCTTTTAATTATGATTAAATTAATAATATTTAAAATAAAAATCCTTGGTTATATTCTAAACTTTCCGAAAAAAATATGAGAAATTATTTTCTTTAACTTCCGGTATAATAAATGAAATTTATAAAGAACTTACTAATTATTTTACTATTATTTTAGAAGAGCTTTGTGTAGAGAAAAATCAAAAAACAAATATAATTGATAAATTAATATAATATTAAAGCCAAATTGGTTCTCTAAAAAAATACTTAGCTTGTCAATTGTTTAATATTAATAATAAAAAGTGAGTTTGTTCTGCATGTTATAACAAATTATTAACAATTACTAAGATAAATCAATTAAATGAATCAGCTAATATCACTAAAAAACCCATTTCTCATTCTCATACATTTAAAAATACACAATTGTATTCAGAAATTGAGGTTTATATGTCATAATTATATGTTTCTAATTCAATAGTCATAAATCCAAATTCAATTGCCAATATTCAAAAGATTTTTGAGCATATTAAAGAACTATTTGGCATTAAAAATAGTAACTGCAAATAGGTTATAGTAATATGTAATGAAATATCTTATCATTATGCACAAATAATCAAAAAAGACTTTTTTTAGTTTATATTAGTTTTGGATGCTCTTTATAAAAAAATAAATATGCTAAAAACATTTGTTGAGCTGAATTAGAATATCAATATAAAATACTTTATACAATGTCAGGAATATTAGAGTGAAAGTCAACTGCAGTTTTTTAAAAAATGTTCTAATCATCATAAATTGTAAAATTCAATATGTAATATATATAAGCATGCAATAGTTTCTAAATTAATATGGCCATATGTTATTTCTAAAAAAAATTTATCTGTTAAAGATTACTTAAAATAAGCCCAAAATAAAACAAATTCCACATTTAGGTTAAAATATGAACAAGTTTTTTTTTATTTATAAGTAATTATTAACTTTTGCATTGAAGTTTGTTTCAATAGATCTTCATTAAAACTCATGGCTAGACAAATGTTTGTACCAATTTGGTCTGCTCAACACCATTCTATTTACCAATTAATTGAAATTGTTAATAAAGAACAATGACTATAATTAAAGTTTAAAGTTTACAAGCTAATTCAAAAAAAAATTGTAATTTCTCAATCTAAACTTTCAAATCAACATCAAGGCCATAATACAATACTTGAAAAATTTAACAAAATACTTAAATTGTTGATTCTTTTTATATCTTTACAATGGTATTGAGAAATTGTAAGGTGTAATTGTATTAAATTTAAGAGATTGTATACTAATCTCTTTAATGTCATTGGATATTCTAAAAGTGAAATATACAGGTTTCATACACATCCTAGCTTTATTGCTGAATCAAATCAATTTTAAGTTCAGATAAAAAAGACACAGTTTGTAAATTCAAATGTCTCTAATTATGTTTTTTGTGATATTGGTCATAAATAAATATTAAGCAAAGAAATAAAAAAATTCAGTAAAATTGCATAAATAAAAAAAATAGACTTTTTTAAAGCAAGACAAATTAAAAAAACATCATTAAGTACTTGAAAACCAATTTTAGTAACAAGTAAAAAAGCAAATCGTCAAAAAATATAAATATGTTAATAAAATCACAACTATTATCTATTATTAACTTTCTAATACCTCTTTTAAATAATCATGTTTTCAAAGCTTATCAAGTTAATTGTGTGACAGCCTAATAAATATCCTTTAAGAAGTTAAAAATATATTGTATTATGTACAGTTTTGTTTATGTTGGATTGAGTGTATTACTATTTATAATTGGAACTGTAATTAGTTAATACACAATACTTGTATTTTTGAAAATATCAACTATAAATCCAATGTTTATAATGTGATTGTTTCTATGGTGGATGATGATTTTAATATATGCAGTCCAAAAGTGGCATGGAATATAAATTGCAGTTATTGTGACACTAATACTCATATTGTTCAATATAATGCTTAGCAAGATTTTTGTTCAGAGCTATAATGTAAAGATTATGAGTCAGGTCTTTTTGCTAATACATGTCTTGTAAGGTTCTAAACTCTATCCAATTTCATTATTTGAACACACAGTTGAGATATCTACCAGCTGCTGAAGAGAAGACCACTGAATAAATTTTATAAAGCTTTGACAACTACTATTGTCAATTGTTTAATAGTAATAGTTTTTAATATATGACTCTTTGCCACTTCTTTCTATTGACTTTTATTTGCAACATTTTCTACAAGCTGAAAAATTTGAATCACATACAAAAATCTTATCAGCCATTAAAATTGGGCTTAATGCTAATGCTGCCATTGTATTATATATACTTATTTTTAAAACATAATATGTTGAGTCTAAATCCAAATCTTCATTCTGCATAATTATGTTTGGATTATGAAAAGCATTTAACATGGATTTATTTGTCCCAAAAAAGTTGATTTTTAATATATCTTTAAAACTATTAATTAAACTTTTGCTTACTAATACTAAATATTAGTCAAATAATGAATATAATTGTTAGTATAAAGCTTTTTTTTAATTGTGGATGCCAAAGTTGATGTAAAAACGTATTTATTGGGTATATATCAGAATTTTTATGCTCTGAGTTTTATTATTAGGCACATTTTTTTTCCTAAGAAAAGTAAATTTGAACTCCATTCCTAGTTAATTTGTTCAAGCAATGTTCTATTAACAAACCTGTTTCTAGAAGATCCCATTGGACCATTATTCTTACTTGTAGTTCTGTTAATTTTTTTTCTCAATATCAAAAAAAAGTAATTTTATTAGCCAAAGTTTGATCCAAAGTAACTTAATCAATACCTGCAGCAACAGTCTCCAAAGCATTACCAGTTTCTGAAGCACTACCAGTCTCCAAAGCACTAAGAGCAGCAGTACTGTACCATATGTCAACTATTATTAAAACTTTCATAATACTCACAAACAACAAACCAAATATAATAGTTCCATTATTGTTTTTTAATAGCAGTGGCAACTTATAAAAAAAAAGAGTAATTAAATGTTGTAATATTTCACAAATTTTGTTTAGTGTTCTACAATTATTTCCAGAAACTTTTCTAATTTTTTTACTACCATAAAAAAAATGATTTTCATTGACAAATTAGAAAATTTTTCTGATTATAATAAGTACTTGGTATTGTAAATATAAAAACCTGAGTTTGAATTTGCTCAAAATCTTGCAAATAAAAAAGGCAGAATTTGTCTTTCTAATTCTTATTAAAATAATTGTGCACTATTACTTTGGAGTTGTTCTAAAAGTTATTCATGGTTTGCCAAAATTAATAATATAAAAAAAAATACAATTATCTCTGAAATTAACACCTGAATTTATTTTTTATATAATTTTAAATGTTTATTGATTTATTTTAAACCTAACTTATATACATTATTATGGATAAACTTGGTAAAATAAGAAATTGGTAATGTTTGGTGCTCTCAATTATTGGTAAGACATGTTTTATGTAATTCTGGTAGCTTAATCTTGATTATCAGTCTCTAAAAGTCTTATTTTACTGGTTGTGAATTTATCTGTTAAGTTCTTTGGTTATAAGACACAGAGTTTTGGTTCTTGCTAATTGCAACTTCTTATAAAAGTAAGCTTTTTTCTTTGAGCTAATGAGCACAGTTGTTAAAGTCCAGTGTTGTTTTTTTGTTCTTCTGGTAAGCTATCAAGATAACATTAATATCCAAAAATCTAAAGGAAGCTTTCCTCTTTTACCAGGTTATCACAAAGTCTATTCTCAGACAGTTGATTTACTATATTGCCATTCCACAAAAAAATAAAATAAATAAATAAAAATAAATAAAAATAAAAGAAAAATAAAAAAAAGAAAGAAAGAAAAGAATTAGTATTGTTAATTGTCATGATCAAGAGCATTTGGTCCAAATCATTAATAGTTCAAGGTGGTTATGCTAAGAGCATCTGTTCTGAAACAAAAATACAAAACAATAGTTAATTCACGTAAATTCCACAAAGTTTGAGAACATGAATTTGTGATTCTGATTTCTTAACAATTGATTTATTTCAGAAGATAAATATGAAATATAATAAATAATAAAGAGGTATGGATATTTGATTCTTGTTCAGGAGTTTGTATCTATCTGTCTGTTTGTTTCTGCCTTTTACAACTACTTACTTTTATATATTCTTTTGGTTTTACAGGATTGCTTCTGATTGTTTTGTTATTGGTAACTATTGCTTTGTTATTTCTATTATTGCTTTGTTTTTCTATGTTATTATTAGTTATTCTACATTATAACACATTATTTAGTGTTATTATGTGTTATTCTGTGTTATCTTATGTTGTAATGTGTTATTCTGCATTATTCTAAGTTATAACATGTTATTCAATATTATTGCATGCTATTTTGTATTATGTCATGTTCTGGTCATGTTTTTTTATAACTTCAGATTGGTTTTTTTACTCAGGTAATATTATCTTTTTCTTTTTAGAATTGAGCTTCTGCAAAATTATATGTATTTGTTTCTATGTTTTTGTTCATGTAATGTTCAATGGTTGTATTGAGTATTGTTTTTTATAGGTCTTTGAACTGTCGATTGGTAATTTGTTTTATGTTGTTAACTGTTATCATCTTTATAGATCCATACAACAGTACTTTTGAACAATGTTAGAAAGTGGCATATAATTGGTATGCTGCTTTGTAATATAGAGTCAGATTGCTTCTTTCTATGAATTTTTCTACTTGTTGCATTGTTTCTTTGTTGAAAGTTTTCTGGCTGAAGTCTTTATATAGCATCTTTAAGTCTAATTGTCCACCCATTTTGTAAAACCAATAAGCTAAAAAAAGTTTTTCTTTCTATTTCTTTGCATTGTCTGGTGTCTATTCCCCTGTTTTAAGGAGATTAATTCCATGAGCTAAAGCTTCTTTAATTTTTTTAAGCTTAGGGACCAAGTATCTTCTTTTACAAACTTTTTCTCATTTCTTTACTTTTTCTTCAAGCCCTGTCTGAGATGATTTAATTCTTTTTTGTAGAATTTTTTTCTTAGGCAGAATGTAAGGATGAGAATAATTGGTTTTAGTTGAACTTGTGCCCATCTCTTTTTTGCTCCTATTTTTATAGTGTATTTTTTTTCTATTGATTGTCACTTTTATTTAAACAAAAGATTGTTGAATTGTGTTAAATAGTTGTTTCAAAAGTTGTAAAATTTGATCTGACAAGTTTATGTTAAAAGTTTTATCATTTTTTGCTGCTTTTATCTAATGTTATATATTTGAATTCCTTAATTTAATTTGCTGTACATTGTCTATATTTTGATGATAATAATTGGTTTCAGATCTTGTGATATATTTTTTGGTCTAATTAATAAAATTTGTGTTTCTAACTGAGGTACTGATGATGATAATTCCTGTTTTGCATGATAAATTTTTAACCAATTTCCATGCACTACTTTTTTTAAAATTCTGTCTTCCAATTATAATTTGTAAGCTCTATTTTCTAAAGCTTCATGTATGTAGAATAGACTGTCTTACTTTGGGTCGAACTTTCCACTCCACTGTTTCTCAGCTTTTGTATGATATAATAGTACTTGGTCTCCAATCTTGAATTCTATTGGTTGTTCTGATAGACAGTTATTATGTCTTTTTTTTTGTCATTCTTGAATGTAACTAATATTGTCAGCTGCTGTTTTTTAATTGTCTTTCAATGTTTTTATTAGCTGGTATTTTCTTTGGTATAAGATAGCTTCAAAATTCTCTTCATTAATTGTTTTTGTTGAGTATGACAGTATTACTTGTTCAATTGGTAATATAGCTTTTCTTCCATAAACTAGTTTGAATGATGTAAACTAAGTCATATTTTGTTTCAATGTTTGGTATACAAAAAGTACAGAAGGTATGAATAAGTTTTATTCTTGTTTGTTTTTATGACTTATTTTTGCTAGTGCTTTACACAGTATTTGGTTAAATTGTTCTATCAGTTTGTTCATTTATGGATAGTATGGTAACAATAAAGATCACTTTATTCCAAACTATTGGCTTAGTTCAGTTAATATATTATTAACAAAATATGTTCTCTAATCAGATAATAATTTTTTCATGTATTCATGTTGGCAAATTAGGTTTTGATACACAAATTTGGCTACTGTTTTGGTGTTGGTCACTTAGATTGCTCTGGATTTTGGCCATTTTGTAAAATAGTCTATGACTACAGCAATATAGCAATTTTTTTGGGATGTAATTAAAAGAAGTTCAACCAAATTGATCCCAATTCTATCAAATAAATTTCCAACTAGAATCGATCAAAGTGGTTCTGTTGATCTTGCTCCTTTTCTTTGCTGGCATGAGTTACAATTGAGCACATATTTGAAAATATTTTTGTATATTATTGGCCAATAGTATAAATTTAGTGTTTTTTTGAGAGTAGCATCTTTGTTAAAGTGTTCTGTGGTTGAATCAGAATGTATACTATGTAATATAGTTTCTTTTTCATTGTTTTTTATAACTCATTGTAGAATGGAGCAGTTTTGGCATTCTTGTTAATATAGTTGGTTGTCTTAAATAAAATAATTTTGGGCTTGTTTTTGTATGGTACTTTGTTTCTATTGAGATAATATCTCCTTGAAACATAGTGTTAATAGGTACTGAAGTAGTTGTTGATAAGTGAGTGTGTCCATGGGTTTGGAATTAGATTTGTGGCATTTTCAACAAACTGTAAGCATTGGTATTCTTGGATCCTTTCTTGTAATAGACTTTGAGTAAGAATTGTTGCAGATAAGTACTCCATCTTGCATATTTTTTTTCCAGTTGTGGGTTATTGAGTAATCAAATAAGTCTCTTATGATCTGTATATAGATCAAATGGTTGATTGAGATAGTGTTTTTACATTTGTACTGCCCAATAGATAGCAAGACATTTTAGATCTGTTGTGCTATAAATTTTCTCAGCTGGACTTGTGCTACAACTAGCATATACAATTGAATATTCCCTGTTGTCTAGTTTTATTTGTAACAAAATGACTTCTAGTGTATTCTTCAAGACATCTGTAGTGACAATAAAACATTTAGTGAAATTGGGATAAATCAATATTAAAGATATGATCAGTTACTGCTTAAGATAATTGAAGGCTTTTTGTTGATCTTCCTTCTACAAGTATGGCATGTATTTGGGCAACAAGTGATAAAAAGGTTTTACAATAGTTGAAAACCCTTTGACAAATTGGCAGTAGTATCCTGCCAATCCTAAAAATTCTTGTAACTCTTAGAGGTTGATTGGAGCTGGAAAATTTTTAACTTTTTGGACCTTATCTAAGTCGAATTTGACTCTGTTTTTGCCAATCATGTGTCCTAAGAATCTCAACTTGGTTTTTCCAAAAAAACATTTCTTGGAATTAAGTTTTAATCTGGTATTTTGAAGACATTTGAAAACTTGTTGAAGATAGAGCAGATAATTGTCAAATGTTTTAGAGAAAATGTTTATGTTATCTAAGTAAACTATGACTGATTTCCAAAGAATTTCTTTGTACACAACATCTATAAGATGTTAAAACATGACAGGAGTATTGCAAAGTTTAAAGAGCATTATATTGAACTTGAAGTTTCTATCTCAAGTAGTAAATGCCATTTTTTCTTTATCTTTGGGATTTATTTCAATTTGCCAATATCTGCTGGCTAGGTCTAATGATAAAAACCATTTTTTTTTTCTAGATTGTTCAGGATTTCTTGGATAAGAGATGTGGAGTAACTATCTTCTTAGATAACACTATTTAATTTTTGGTAATCCATGCAGAATCATATCTTTCTGTTTTTCTTGGTAATTAGAACTACTGGAGAGGATCAAGAGCTTAATGATTCCTTAATTAAGCCATTGTTAAGCATTTGTTAAATTTCTTGTTTGATAAGATTGTTGTCAAATAAGAGTATTCAGTAAGTTTGTTGTTTAATGGTCAAGTGTCTTTTATATCAATCTGATACTTCATAATGTTGGTATGTTCAAACTTATTTTCACTGGCAAAGACATCAGTATATTGATTCAAGAGAACTTTAAGTTGCATTTGCTGCAGGGTATTTAAGTTCTTGAGATTCAATTTATTGATCTTTTCTGGTGTGAACAAGTAACTTTTTTTTGGTTGATTCCATACTTGTAAAGTGATGTCACAAAATAAAAACAATTGTGCAAAATCTGGAATGGGCTGAAGTTTTTTTGAGTTCAGTATGTCTGGTGTAATAAAGCCAACTAGAGTTCCTTTCAGGATTTTGACAATATCCTTGATAGGATTTTAGATGGGGATTTTGAAATGTTTGTGAGTCTTTGCAAATAAGTATAGGTTAGCAATATTGGCTAAAGAACAGATTTTGGAATTAGCTTTAAATACTAAGACTTGATTTTGGATTTTTTGATCTACTTTAAGAATATATTGTCAGTATAAAAGAATAGAAATAATTGTGTTAGTATAAATAAGTTCTACCTGATCACTGTCTTTTTCTGTGAAGTTGACTAGTACATTTCCTCTTCTACTTAATCCAAATCTTTGAATTCCTTGAGCAGTGAAACTTAATTCTTCTTGAGTTGTTACCAAAATTAATTGGGGTATTTTGACTAGGGATAAAAAGATAGCTTAGGCAATCTTTTTTTGTAATTCTATTTTATAGAGTTTGTTTGAATTGTTCTATAGTATTACTATGATGTTTCTCATGTAATTGACATCAATGATTCCTTCCTTTATGTCAATTTTTTTTTTGGCTAAACTAGATTAAGAGGCAACTTGTATCATTGTACTAACAAAAATTTCTAATGCTATATTAAGATTTATTTTTACAAGGGAATGTGGGACTATAATTATGGATAATTATTTGGAGTATTATAAGTCAAAACTAGCATTAGTGTTATGCACTCTTTTAAGGCAGATTTTTTTTTTGTTGTCACTGTACTATTTTAATTCTAATTCTTTAGATAGGTTGGAATATGCAAAATACTATTCTGTTTTAGTATCCTCAGTTGAATCTTGAAACAACATGTTCTTAGTAATTAAATCCTCTTCTACCTTGAGTTCTAGTGGTTTGGTGATTGGGTATAGTTTTCTTGGAAATGAGTTGAACATAATATCGCATTTATCACAGTACTTAAAATGGCAAGAGATCAAACAATAATTCTACAGTTTCATGTTTAGGTCAGTTAGCCTTTGTTTCTGCTTTTTTTTAGTTGGTGCCAGGTTTTGGTAGTGCTTGTGGAAATATTTTGGATTGTCTACAATATTGCCAAAAATATTAAAAGTCATAATATATTTGGGTTCTAGAAAGAATAAGGGATTGTTTTGAATTTCTAGTAATTTTTTGGTTGTAGCACTCTCTACTTTTGCACTTACCATTCTCCAAATCTTATGTTTGTTATGGAGATACCTATCTAATTGTTGTAATACTTGTTTCTAGACATCATTAATTGGAGTTTCTTTTTGTATTCAATTATTGATTAAAATAATGTATTGATATGCTTTGTTGTATGTTCTTTTTTTGTTGAGAATATCATTTTATAGTCCTTTATCTAGTAGGATCTTATTATAGACAAAACATGGTGTATTGTCCCATTTGCCTTGTTGTTTTGGTCTGCCAAATCTTTCCAACACACAAGATTTGCAGTAATGTTTGATGATGGTTGGCCATTCTTCATCATCTCTGATACATGCACTCATAGAAGATAACTTTTTTCCACAGTTGACACAAATTAATTTTGGGGTTTGATACTATTGACTTCCTTGACTTAAGGTGAAATAGTCTGCAGGTGTCTATTGTAGTTCTTTTTCTGCTTTTTCCTTTTTTTTTTCTAAGTTGGTGGTAGGGGTAACTCTGTTTGGAAATTGTCCACTTACATAGCTTGATAGATTTTTATGGTGGGGTTGTATCTTCAAATTCAATTAGTGGTTCCTTTGAGCTTTGAACTTTAAAATGTTCACACATAGCTGGGACTTAAGCATGTTATCTATTAAAAGTAATCTGTAATTCCTGTGTGTTCCAGTTAAAAGTGGCATGGGCTTTGGCCAACCAGTTATTTCTGATGAAAGCTTGATATTGCATGGCTTCTATGACCAGAACTTTTGTAGGAATTTGAATTCTGTTGATTTCAAAGGGGAAGTTATCAATTTTTCCAATTGGGGTTTTAATATTGCCATCTGTAGTAATAATTTGGATGGTTGCAACATGATCTACTTGGTAACTTAATTAATTCATGAGTTGTTTTATTATTATACTGTTTGCTAATCTACTATTAAAAATTAATTTAATGTCTATGTTTTTAACTCTAGTATCAGTGTACAGAGTCATAATTGGTTTGTCCTGATTTATGGTGGCTCCATTGAAAAGACTATTTGTGTTCAAACTGTCAATGGTAAAGAGAAAAATAGCAGTAAGGGTGGTATTTTCAATAATAGTGACAGATGAAATAGTAATAGTTGGTTTGATTTCATCTTGAAAAGTTGGGAGTTTCTCTTATATTCTTTCTTTCTAAAGATGTAGAGCTATAAAAATCCTGGTTTTTAGTAAGACCAAGATATGAAACTTGGTTAGGGTATCCAGTTGGTACTAATCGAGATGAGACATTATTACAATTTAGGGATTAAGATGGTATACTGTTAGTTAATATCTAATTGTTGCTGGGATTTCTTCATCTTTGGTTGTAATTAATTGCATGATGTTTAGATTGGTTATTAATGGAGTTTTAGTACTGGAGTGCTGCTTGAGCCATTGGTTGCAATGACTAATAGTAGTTCTAAGGTGATTGCTGGGTATACTAAATTTGTTGTGAGTATTAAGACAATTAATATTAAGGTACAGAGTATTATAATACTATGTTTTGAGGATATCTCGGTTACTAATATTAATTTCCTTGATTTTGGTTCATTACTTTTTTACAGCAGTTCTGGATGATGTGTTCAGATTTTTGGCAATAGTAACAATTATGGAGATTGAATCTCCAAGGTTGTTGTTGTTGTTGATGATTCTGTTGTTGTTGATACCTACTGCTATTATTGTTTTTTTGTTGGAGTGGCTAATAAGTTTCTATGGTACTGGTTAAGAATCCCTCAATTTTCTAAGTTAATTTTTCACTTAATTGGATTATTTTTGTGTCAATGTCTGTGGTTTCATTGATGGCTAAATTAACAGCTTAAATGTAGTTGGCTTCTTGTTCTGCTGACTTAAAATCATGAGCAAGGGTAATGGCATTTGGTAAATTTGTCAGATGTTAGGATTTCATGGATCTTAAGAGACTGCTCCTTAGTTCTTTGACAAATTGATTAAAAACTTGCACCATGGTATAGTAGTCTCTTTCAATTGCCAGTATTTAACAAAAGATTTGGTTAAATCATCCAAGATAAGTGGTCACTGCTTCATGATCTTTTTGTTTTATTATACTAAATTGATTCTGTAATCTGATAAGAGTATTGGGGTCATAAAAGTATCATAGAAAGGCAAAGTTTAAAGGTGGTAAAGTTGGTGGGTTTTTCTGTCAGGCTTTGATACTACAAGTCTGCAGTTCTGGTCAAAAAAATGGCAGTGCTTAAATAGTTCTGTTATCATCTTAGTTGTTAGCAGTAATTGCTTTCTCAGCTTTCACAATCTACAAGTATGTGTTGTCTTCTTTGCCAGAGAATTTTTTTAACTTGGCAATATTTCAGTAAGCCATAATTTGGTGGGTAAGTGAAGTCTTACTAGTTAATGCTGAGAGGTTTGGAGTTTGCATGCTAGAAAGTTCTCCTGGTGCTAATTCTGGTTGTTTTTCTTTGTTAATTTTTTCAATGGGCTGGAGAATAGCTGTTTTTTCAGAAAAGGTAGTTAATGATTTGGTTAAGAGTTGAATTAGTGGTGGTTCTCATGTTAATGTATTTTTGTCTGTTTTATTAATTGTTGAGGTGAGGTTCCCAAATAATAATTCATATTCTCCTAGGGATTTGGTCTAACTGTTGTGACCTCATGAATGTTGATTTTTGGGAGTTTGTGGTGTTTTTGTCTGGGTTTCTGTGGTTGGGTTAAATACAATTCTACTTTCCAGTATTTGATAATATGATGAAGTTGTTGAAGAAAAAAATCTTGGTTTCTTGTTGACTGTGGAGTGAGCTTGTTCTTGTGTGGCTGCTGCATTATTGGATTCAGACTCATATTCTTTAGAATTGGACCTTGCTGGTTGTTTTATTTGAGAGTAGCATTTTTCCATGTAGTATTTAATGTCTTTATT
>JAAOMT010000218.1:14810-37986 GCA_016748015.1 Geosiphon pyriformis | reverse complement strand
AGAAATTAAAAACAATCTACCAAAACCAGTAGAAATAGTTTTCATTCCAAATCCTGATGTTTTTTTTGATATTGAAGCAGGACTAGAGAAATTTTACAAACACTACCAAAACCTAGTGCCAACAAGAAAAGAATAGAAACAATGGCCTGAAGAATTAAATACCAGACTATGCCAACATTGTTTAATTCCCAGTGATTTTGAATATTGTGATAATTGTGATCTCATTTACAATTCACCACTATGCATGATCTACACAATCCTGGAAGAGAAAGGACCAATCAGCAGCTGCACATCAGAATTAGAATCAATTTTCAATTCCAATTCAAACTCCGACAATGACGACAACAAAAACAACAGTTTTAGCTCTGCTCAAAATAGCAACAAAAATAACAACAATTTAAACTCAGATTCAAACCCTGAAACATATATTACACTCCCAGATCTCACTAAGGAGCAAGAACTAAAATGGTTCAGTGATAATAGTGAAAATATTATGCCCAAATACATGCATGATACTAATACAAAATTTGATCTGAGATATTTAAAAAAAAATGCCATTAAATTGAAACCATATTTGTGCACATGTATTGATCTTAAAGTAGCATTGGAAATTCCAACAACAACAATGGTTCAACTAGTATCTAAGAGTAGCTTAGCAAACAAAGGAGTCAACATCAGAGGAGGGATAATTAACACAGGATATATAGGAAATATCATTGCTATGTTACAAAATAATTCAGAAAAGACCTATATTATAGAGCCAAATAAAAAGATAGCACAGGCAATATTCTTATCTCTGATTAAAGTAGCTTAGTTAGTATCAGTGGGGAACAAAGAAGAATTAGAAATAACAGCAAGAGAGATACAAGGATTCGGATCAACAGATAAAATAAATGTACTAGTCAATATGGCAGAAGAAGAGATTATTGACAAGAAAAAAATTATCTCCACCTGTCAATCAATTTCCATTCCACCATATGACCAGTACATGGTAACTATAAAAAAAAAGTAAAGAATTAGGTACAGATTTTTGAGACAGAAGCAACACTTTGTGAATCAGGAGAGATTGAATTAGTCAATCTACACATACCAGCCAAAAACCATAGTCATATTAAAATTTCTATTTACAACAATATGAAAAACATTATCAAGATACCAGAAGGAACTATTATTAAATACTTAACTACTAAAATAGAAAACCAATTGTCAAATATCATTCCAGACTTTCCACAACTGTGTGAATATGTAGACATTATATCTCAAATCATATATGGATGAAAAGAATGTTATCTGCTCCAACCAAAACAATTGGAACAGATGAACTTGGGAAATCTAAACTCAATACAACGTATGCAACTTAAAATATTACTCAACAATTTCAATAATATCTTTGTCAGTGAAAACAAATTCAGCAGAACTGATATAATTCAACACCAGATCAAGACTGGAAATGCAATGCCAATCAAACAAAGAACATACAGAGTATCACCTGCCAGCCATGAGATCATTTGTCAAAAAATCAATCAAATGCTTGACAATAGATTAATTCAGCCATCAATAAGCCCATGGTTGTTATCAGTGGTACTAGTTCATAAGAAGAATAAAAAAATATGCTTTTGTGTAGATTACTAGAAATTGAATAGAGTAACCAAAAGTAATAGCTGTCTGACTCCAAAGATTCAAGAACTGTTTGATGCTTTTGAAGAAAAAAAATGGTTCTCAACTTTAGATTTAGACAGTGGTTACTGGCAAGTAGTTATGAAACCAGAAGACAAAAAGAAAACAGCATTCACAACTCAAGAAAAATATTTTGAATTTAAAATCATGCCATTTGGCTTGATGAATGCTCCAGCCACATTTCAAAAACTGATGGAAATTGTCTATACCAGACTACTATAGAAATTAGTAGTTGTATATTTGAATGACACCAATGTGTTCTCCAAAACATTTGATAATCATTTATATTATCTCCAACAAGTATTTGAAAGACTCAGACAAGCAGAATTGAAATTAAATACAAACAAAGGCTTCTTTGGCAAAACAGAACTCAAGTTTTTAGGACATGTAATGAGCAAAGATGGCATCAAAACAGATTTGGATAAGATTGCAATAGTAAAGAACTTTTTAGTACCAACCAATCTGATGGAACTAAGAGCATTTTTGGGATTTGCAGACTATTATTATCACTTTATCAAGAATTTTTCTAAACTGGCTCAGCCACTTTATTATTTACAAACCAAAAATGTGAAGTACAAATAGACAGAAGCTCAATAAAAAGTGTTCAACACATTGAGAAAAAAACTTATTCAAGCTTCAATACTGATCTATTCAGACTATAGTAAACTATTTATCATCACTACAGATGTATCAGGCCAAGCATTAGAAGCAGTACTATCACAAAGAGGACTGAATGAAAGAGAACATTCAATAGTATATGCCAGCCAAAGCTTGAGTCCAGCAGAAAAAAACTATGAAACACCAGCATTGGAATACTTAGCAATCTATTGGGCAGTTATGAAATGGAAAGAATACTTAAGCCAAAAATTTAATGTATACACAGATTACAAGAGATTAACTTCAATTTAAAATCAAGAATTTGGAGATGATCATTATACAAAATAGAAAATAACATTATTACCATATATATTTACAGTACATTATAAAAAGGAAAAAAACAATAGAAATGCTGACAGTTTGTCATGAATGAAACAAATCTAAAAACATTTCAACCCAAAAATATAACAAAACATGAATATACAAAAATATTAACAACTTTAATATTATATAAATACCTAATTGTTCAAGAAAAAATTATCTCAAAAAGAACAAAACAACATAAAACAACAATTAAAATATTTTATTAATTACCAAAATATACTTTACCAGAAAAACAAAAAGAATCCAAATCAACCAATCAGAGTAATCACAAAACCAGAGAAAGAGACAATATTGTTCAACATGTACTCAAATTCAACAGCAGGACATTTTTATAAAAAAGCAACAATGAAAAGAACCAGAAAAAAATACTATTGGCCATCAATATATCCAAACATCATTTAATATGCTCAAATTGTGATGCTTGTCAGAAAAAAGAAGGAACAAAACTCAGTGAACTATTGAAACCAATCAAAGTAGGACAACCATTTGATTACATTAGAATTGACTTAGTTGGACCATTAACAATCACCAACAGAGGCAACAGATATATTGCAGTAGCCATGAATTATCTCATAAAATGGCCAGAAGCAAAAGCCATTTAAAAAACAGATGCAGAATTTGTTGCCGAATTTGTTTATTAAGACTTGATCTGTTGACACAGATGTCCAAAAGAATTGTTATTGGATCAAGGAACTCACTTTGTGAATAGAACATTAACAGAATTGAGTCAAAGATTTGGAATAAAAAACCCATTATTATCACCATACCATCCACAAACAAATGGACTAGTTGAAAAATTTAACAGAATATTGTGTAAAGCTATTGCCAAAATCAGCCAAAAAAACCAGGATGAATGAGATTTGATTATATTATCAGTATTATTTGCTTATTAGACAATAAAGCAAGACACTACATAAGCAACATCATTCAAATTAATATACAGTAGAATAACAATATTACCAATTGAGATAGAAATTAAGACATATCCAACAGAACCAATAACAGAAAAAAATTTTTTAAAAACATTGTTAAGAAGAACATATGACTTAATGGAGACATTAGAAAACACATAGCGAAGAGCAGCTAATAACATTCAAAAGTCACAAGAAAAACAAAAAAAAAGACATGATAACCAACTACCAGAGAAACCAGTTGAATTCAAGATTGGAGACAAAGTACTTCTGCATCATATTAAAACAGAAAAACAATGGAGTGAAAAATTTGATCCCAAATGGGACAGACCATTTCACATAGAAGAAATTCTTGAAAATGAAGCTTATAAATTAAAGTTGAACAACAAAATCTTAACCAAAGCAGCACATAGTAATCGACTGAAACAATATCACCATATAGCATTGTTATCCACCAATAATATTCCACAATTAAGAGTACAGAGAATACTAGTCAAACCAGATGAGATTCTGCAAGATTTAGAACCAATTATAATCATTGTTACTCATAGAAATATAGGGAATATATATATTAGCATAGTTATTAACCAATCAGAAGTAGACGTAGTAAAATGTGGAATTCCAGGATTTCTTTCAAGAATTACAAGATTCCAGGAATTACAGGATTCTTACAAGAAATTGCAGGATTCCAGAATTTTAGAATTCCTCTCAAAGAAATTGCAGGATTCCTGTTGTAAAGAATTGAAGAATTAAGGAATCTCAATTATGTATATATAGCAGTAGGATTAGAAGCTAAAAAAACAAACCTTTCAGTTTAGATTTTATCTAAACAACTTTCCAAACCACAAATAAATAACTGTTTGTTATCTCAAACCCACTGCCACTATCAACACTTCATGTTAATAGTAATTGATACTTAACTATACTAGAACAATAGCTCTTGATCATGGCTATTAATGGAATACTAACTTGTAAATCACCTTGGCTTATTTCTTTTTTTTCTTTATTTTATTTTCTTTTCTTTATTTTTTGCCTTGATTTTATTGTTGTTTACTAATTCTATTGAGGATTAATGTGCAAAGTACTGACGTCAGGATAAACATGACTGGTAAAAGACCCAGAAATAAGGATAGAACACTCAATTGAGAATAGCTTACCAGGAGGAATACTGGCCATTAAGCTGAGAAAGAAATTGATAAAACTGTGGTTTTGGGAAGCTACGGATAAAACTATTATCATTGAATCTCTGTCCATTATACAAAAAACTCAACCAAACTCTTTGAATACAAATCTTTCAGACACAAATCTTCAGATTACTATCAACTACAACTAGATTTGAACACTAAGTTACAGGTTTGTTATCTAATTCAACACCAGAATTAGTCACCTGTAACATTTGGTGCTCCCTGTAAGGTATAATCCTACAGAAAACCAGCACCAACACAAATTTAAAAGTGGCAGAATCAGAAAACATAAGAGCAAACCATCTAGGATTCACAAAATCCTTATTTCAACACTACTGTCAACATTTGGAATTAAATCACAACCACATATTAGCGGAATCAGCTTTCAATTTCTATGTCAATAAAAGAATTGCCTATCTATTAAGAACACTAGTAAATATTAAATCAACAAGAAAAGCCTTTTACAATGAATTAATTCAAAATACCAATCTGCCAACAAACCACAATTTTGCCTCCATTATTATGGAAATCAACAAAGAAATTAAACACCACACACAGCAAAGATACCCCATTACTTACACAAGCAAAGACAAAAAAAAACTGCAAACACCAGCAGTAACACCCAAAAAAATACAACCACCTACTTGGAAGAAAACAAGAGTTGAGTCTCCAACTAATCCATCATACCACTATATACCTGGAAGTGCCATTAATATTACATCTACTGGCGCAGCCACATCAAACACAATGTCAGTATTTGGACAATTCTTATTCCAAAGTAAACAAAGGAAAGCAGAGTTATTAAGACCATATGGCATGTATTTTGAAGAATTTAACTCGTGATCATTAATGCCATCAGAACTCCGATTGCCACTGCCTCCTCCAGATTTCAGAATTTCTGATCCATAGGAAGTAACAGAATCAGAAGAAAAAAAAGAAGAAAAAGAAACTGAAGATCAAGAATTCACTTACCAGAACCCAATCACTGAAAACCTGGAATTTGAAATCCCGAATTTTCAAACCCAGCAAAATCTAAACCCAGAAAATCTGGAAATCAAAACTCCGAACATTTGGACACTACCAACTCAGGATAATTGAAACTCCAATTTAATAAATTAACAAAACTTATCTCCAGTAATTGTTATCAATCAATCACCAATTAATCCAATAGCTGAACCCATACAACCGTCACTTCAACTATTACTCCAACAACTCGTGCAACAACAACCACTTCAACTACTACCACAACAACTTAACTTAAATCTAATGGCCTACGTACCAATCACAAAACTTGACAATTTTACCAGCAAAGAGGATGATGCCCAAATATGGCTCAACAACGTTGAAAAAGCCATAGTAGCCAATGGATAGAACAGCGGTAAAGCCCTTCAAGCAATCCTCTATTTTCTCAAAGATACTGCTGACTCATAGTATCAAAGCCTAGCTGCCAAATCACAAACTTTTAATGAGTTCAAAACAGAATTCTTGAGATACTTTAGTAATAACAATAGTATCAATCACTTGACCAACACATTCACTACTATCAAACAAGGGAACACAAAAGCAGTCACCACTTACTTAGGATGCTTCTATAAAAATTTATGCCAAATTTAGGCAATCCAAGCTGATTACTTTATAGTGCCACAGATCTTAAACCAGTTCATCAAAGAATTGCACAGTAGCATCTTTCAGTGAGTACATCCAATGCATCCAATTGACCTCCCAACTGCCATTATTCATGCCAGAGATTTTGAAGCAGCCGAGCTAGAAGCCAATCATGCCCAAGCTGTAAATTTAGTAATGAACGGATCATTTGACTTGGATTCCAAACTGAAACAATTTAGTAATACAATCAATCAAAAACTAGAGGGATACTTAGCTGACAATTGTGCAATCTATCAATCACCACAACAACACAATAATTCAGGAAACATAAATCATTTCCAAAATCAGCCGCATCCATTAACATCATTGTTATCATCATTACCCAATCAGCTGTGGCAGCCAGAAATGCATGTTTGCCACAATTGTAGTAAACAAAATCACATTAGAGCCAGCTGTCAATTTTATAGCAACAATCCATGATTGGGAAATCAATATTGAAACTCCAATTGCAGATTTCAGACTCAGAATAACTACCCAAATCAAGACCAATATCAAACCACTTACCTGCCAATGATGCAGCAACCAATCTATCAACTGCCAGTATATCAACCTCCAATTTATCAATCGCAGCCACCAGTAATTTATCAGCCACAGCCCCAAATAATTTATTAGCCCCAACAACCAATTCAAACACTACTCCAAAACCCCACTCAAATGACATCAGGAAACCCAAGACCTAGAATCACTCAAAACTGGAGATCGGCAATGGTTGTTCATCAACTGATCTCCAGCTCCTCTTACCAACTATCAAGCTCTCGACAGCGGAATCTGAGTATTGGTTCCACCCAAAACCTAAATTCTCAGAACTATTTAAGTCTCTTGGTCACCCCAGAAGATGCCACCACCAACAACTCAGAATCCAACCCACTCCAAACAACACTCATCAACAATATTCCATCAGCAATGATTACCAAAAACAAATCTCTCGCAGCCATCTTTCCTTTTGAATTGGAGGAAACCATCAATCCACCTTTGTTCAGTAGAGTAGCACTTGAGGAAAAATCCATCACCATGATGTACACTGATGCAAAAGTTGATGGTCACTCTATCAAACTGATTCTAGATAATGGATCAGCTGGCAGCATTATCACAAGACAACTTATGGATCAATTAGGTTACTGAGTTGATTGTGCTGTTAGTGCCAGGATTATTATAGCTGATGGAGCGACCAAAACACCCATTAGAGAGATTGATGATTTCCCCATAGAAGTCAATGGCATCATAGTACCAATCAAAGTACTCGTTATGGAAGCCACTCAATACCAAGCACTCGTTGGAAACGACTGGCTGTCCAAAACCAATGTGACCTTAGATTGAAACACCCAAGAGCTCCAGCTTAGCCAGAATGGTCAACACACATAAATACCAGCCACGTGTAGCCACTTCAAGCCCATCACCATGCCATCAACACCACTTATCAAATTCAAGGAAGAAAAAACAAAACCCACCTGAGAAGTGTACCAAGTCTTGTGGGCCAATGTCAACTACAACGAACTGCCACCAATACTTGCCTAGGACAACAACAACAACAGAAAGAAGAAACAAAGAGAAAAACCTATCTGGGAAGCCACCATCGACACTTGAACCAACAACAACCAAAGTGAGATGTTACCAATTCTAGATTGGGAAGAAAAGAACAAGAAAAAAGGGAAAAGAAGGGAAAAAAACATACCTGAAGAAACCACCACTGCAGAAAAAATGACTAGTGACTGGGAAAAGAAATACTCATGTGAACCAATAAAAAAGCCATCATATATATATCTCAAATGCAAGGACTGTGGGAAAAAACTGTCCTTAATGGGAGCTTGGATAGCGTCAGACAAAAACTACTAGATGCGAACTCATTACTATTGCAAGCCCTGCCATAGAGAATGATATGGCTACCTAAAAAGACAAGGCAAGTGGAACAACAAACCATGTCTTACTTACGGCAAACAATTACTCGATGAAGGAATGTGGAATGACATTCCTGGTTGAGGAGGAATGTGCAACACTTCATGTCAATATATGATCCTCATCAGCAACTGGGTAAGTTATAATACACCCATTATAGCAGCATGGCACCGAGCTATATTCTGCCTAGACGGCTATCCACATGACAAGAACGAGATCTGGTGAATAATCAATGCCAAAGTAGAAGGTGTTTTACCCAATGAAATTCTGGAGATTAAGAATAACCCTCTAGAACCAATAGACATTGTTTTGGTTCTCAACCCAGATGTCTTTATTGACATAAAAAACAGCCCAAAAGAATTCCATGAACACTATCAAAATCTAGCACCCACGAAAGAAGAACAAGAGCAACACTTGGAAGAAATCAACACCCAATTATGTGATTACTGTTTAATTCTATGTGACTTCCAATTCTGTGATGATTGTGACCTCATCTACAATTCACCACCACGCATGATCTACACAATTCCTAAAGAAGAAAAACCAATCAACAGCTGCACATCAGAATTAGAATCAAGTTCCAACCCTGATTTAAATTTTGACAATGACAATAACAAAAATAAGGGTTTTAGCTCCATTCAATATAGCTATGACAATGATTTCAACTCAGATTCAAACTCAAACTATGAACAATATATTGCACTCCCTGACTTCACCAAAGAGCAAGAACTGAAATGGTTCAGTGATAATGATGAAAGTATCATGCCAAAACGTGCACATGATACTAATGCAGAATTTGATCTGAGATACCCAGGAAAGAATGCCATCAAATTGGAACCTCATTTGCACACTTGCATCGATCTGAAAATAGTACTGGAAATTCTAGCAACAACAATGGTTCAATTAGCATCTAAGAGTAGTTTAGCAAAAAAGGAAATAAACATCAAAAGAAGAATAATTGATGCAGGATATGTAGGAAATATTATTGTTATGCTATAAAATAACTCAGAAAAGGCCTATGTTATAGAGCCAAATGAAAAGATAGCACAGGCAATATTCCTGCCTCTGGTGAAAATCACTTAGTTAGTTTTAATAAGAAATAGGAAAAAATTAGGGATAACAGTAAGAGGAATACAGGGATTTGGATCAATAGATAGAATAGATGTACCAGTCAATATGGTAGAGAAAGAAATTATTGGCCAAGGAGAAATTATCTCAACTGGTCAAACAATTTCCATTCTATCATATAGCTGATACATGTTAGCAATAGAAAGGAGAAAGAAGAAGCAAGAACAGATTTTTGAAGCAGAAGCAACTCTTTGTGAATCAGGAGAAATTGGACTTATCAATCTACACATACCAGCCAAGAGCCATAATTATATCAAAATTCTCATCTACAACAACACTGAAAATGTTGTAGAGATACTGAAAGGAACCACTCTCGGATATTTAACCACAGAAATTGAAGATTAAGCACCAAGCAGCATTTCAAATTTTCTACAGCTTTGTGGATATGTGGACATTACATCACAAACCATCTACAGACAAAATAAATGTTATCTGTTACAGCCAGAACAATTGGAACAAATGAACATGGGAAATCTAGACCTACTTCAACAGATGCAACTAAAGATGTTACTCAATAATTTCAATGACATTTTCACCAGTAAAAACGAATTTGGCAGAACTGATATTATCCAGCATCAGATCAAGACTGAAGATACAATGCCAATCAAACAGTGAGCATATAAGGTACTACCAGCTAGCCATAAAATCATCCATCAAGAGATCAACCAAATGCTTGACAATAGATTAATTCAGCCATCAATGAGCCCATGGTCATCATCAGTAGTACTCATCTGTAAGAAGAATGAAAAAATCTGATTTTGTGTAGACTACAGGAAACTCAATGGTGTAACTCGTAGAAACAGCTATCTAACTCCACAGATACAAAAATTATTCGACACTTTCAGTGGAAACAAATGGTTCTTAACATTAGACTTGGATAGTGGTTACTGGCAAGTAGCCATGAATTCAGCCAACAAAAAAAAAACAGCATTCACCACAAGAGAGGGAAACTTTGAGTTTGAAGTTATGCCATTCGGCTTAACCAATGCTCCAGCTACATTTCAACAGCTAATGGAAATTGTGTATACCAGCTTATTGTGGAAATCAGTAGTTGTATACTTGGATAACACCAATGTGTTCTCAAAAACATTCGATAATTATCTATGTTATCTCCAACAAGTGTTTAAAAGATTACAACAAGCAAGATTAAAATTGAATACAACAAAGTGTTTTTTTGGCAAAACAGAACTAAAATTCTTGGAACACATAGTTAGCAAAGACGGCATAAAAACAAATCTGAAGAAAATAAAGATAGTAAAGAACTTTCTAATACCAACCAACATAATTGAGCTAAAATCATTCTTAGAATTTGCAAGCTATTATAGACACTTCATAAAGAACTTTTTAAAGATAGCACAACCACTCAATAATCTTCAAACCAAAAATGCAAAGTATGAATGGACTGAAACCCAGCAAGAAGCATTTGACATCTTAAGAAGAAAGCTTATTCAAGCTCTAGTATTGATCTATCCAGATTATAATAAATCATTCATTATCACCACTGATGCATCAGATCAAGCATTGAGAACAGTACTATCTTAGAGAGGACCAAATGGAAAAGAACATCCAGTTGCATACGCCAGCCGAGGTTTAACACCAGCCGAAAAGAACTATGGAACACCAAAATTAGAACATTTAGCAATCTATTAGGCAGTTATGAAATGGAAAAAATACTTGAGCCAAAAGTTTGAGGTATACACAGATTACAAAGAATTGACATCACTCCAAAAACAAGAATTTGGAGATGGAAAACAGTCAAGATAGAAAATGGCTTTTTCGACATATACTTATACCATACATTATAAAAAAGGAAAAGACAATAGAAATACTGATGGTTTGTCACGAATGAGACATATTTAAGAACATTTCAAACCAAAAATATAACAAAACCAAAACAATACTCACAAAAATATAACAAAAGATGAACACACAAAAATATTAACAACTTCAACATTATATAGATACTTAACAGTTCAAGGAGAAATTATCTCAACCGAAACAAAAGAGGATCAAACAACAATTCAAATATTTTATTACTCACCAAAATATACTTTATCGAAAAAATAGAAAAGATGCAGATCAACCAACCAGAGTAATTACAGAACCAGAAAAGAAGACAATACTGTTTAACATGTACTCAGATCCAACGGCAGAACATTTTCATAAAGAAGCAACCATAGAAAGAACTAGAAAGAGATACTATTGGCCATCAATGTATTCAGACATCATTCAATATGTGCAAAATTGTGATGCTTGTCAAAGAAGAAGAGAAACAAAACCCAGCAAACCATTGAGACCAATCAAAGAGGGACAACCATTTGACCATATTGGAATCAATTTAGTCGGATTATTGACAATTACTAGCAGAGGCAACAGATATATTGCAGTAGCTATGGACTATCTTACTAAATGGCCAGAGGCCAAAGCAATTCAAAAAGCAGATGCAGAATCCATTGCTGAATTTATACATCAAGATCTGATTTGTTGACATAGATGTCCAAAAGAACTATTATCAGACCAAAAAACCCATTTTGTAAATAGAACATTAGCAGAACTAAGCCAAAGATTCGAAATTAAGAGACCACTATTATCATTATATCATCCACAAACCAATGAATTAGTTGAAAGATTTAATAGAACATTGTGTAAAGCAATAGCAAAACTCAGCCAAGAAAACCAGGACAAATGAGATTTGTCCATACCATTAGTATTATTTGCTTATTGGACAATGAAGCAAGACACCACACAAGCAACACCATTTGAATTGATATACGATAGAACAGCAATATTACCAGTTGAGATAGAGGTTAACACATATTCAACTGAATCAATAACAGAAGAGAATTTTCAAGAAACATTGTTAAGAAAAACATATGACTTAATGGAAACATTGGAAAACAAATGAAAAAGAACAGCTGATAACATACAAAAGTCACAAGAAAAACAAAAAGAAAGACATAATAATCAACTACCAAACAAATCAGTTGAATTCAAGATTGGAGACAAAGTATTCTTATATCATACCAAAGTGGAAAAACAATAGAGTAGAAAATTTGACTCCAAATAGGATGGACCATTTCACATAAAAAAAATTCTAGGGAATAGAGCTTACAAATTAAAACTGGATAACAAAATCTTAACCAAAGCAGCACATGGAGATTGACTGAAACTATACCACAACATTACACTACCATCTACCAGTAATATTCCACAATTAGGAGTACAGAAGATAATAGTCCAACCAAAAGAGATTTCACAAGATCTGGAACTAATCATCATCATTAACAACAACACATTAAATTAATCCATTAAAAAAATATATAAAGACATGGTAAACATGATGTTACTTATAGAATATAGGAAATATAGTATTATTAATCAGTAAATATTAGCCAATCAGATGTAGACATAGTAAATGTGGAATTTCAAAATTTTTCTTAGAGGAATTGCAGGATTCAAAGAATTTCAGAATTCTTTGACAAGAAATTGCAGGATTCCAAAATTCTAGGATTCCTCTCATCAGAAATCACAGGATTCCAGGAATTCCAGGATTCATGTCGCAAGAAATTGAGGAATTAAGGAATCTCAAATATGTATATATAACAGTAGCATTAAAAGCAGAAAGGACAGAATTGACACAAAGAATCCTTAGCTTAGTTATCACAATCTTCAATAAATAATTATTTGTTATATCAAATTCATTTTTCACTATCAACACTTTATGTTAATAGAAACTGATACTTAACCATACTGGAACAATAGCTCTTGATCATGGCTATTGATGAAATACTAACTTGTAAATTGCCTTGGCTTATTTTTTATCTTTTCTTTTATCTTTTCTTTATTTTCTTGTTGTCTACTAACTTGATTAAAGAATTTACTTTTGGAAGACTTATGGAGGAATAAATTTGCTTAAACAATACTTACTCTTGGAAAACTTATGGAGGAACTAACATCAGGAAACAGCACTAGTATACACTTACAGAGGATATCATACAAGAAGAATTATCAACTATCAAGCTGAGCAAGCCATCGACAAAACTATGGTTTCAGAAAACTACTAATAAACTGTTACCAGTGAATCTCTGTCCATTATACAAAAAACTCAATTGAAAAACCTTCAGATAAAATACCTTTAGATTATCATTGTTACTAATCACTTTGAGCACCAAGTTATGGTTTGTTATTCACTTGACACCCCAAAGACTCACCTGTAACATTTGGTGCTTCCTGTGAAGTATAATCCTACAGAGAACTAGCACCAACAAGAAAAAACCAAAAGTGGCAGAATCAGAAAATATAGGAGCAAACCATTTAGGATTCACAAAATTCTTGTTTCAACAATACAACCAACAATTAGGATTAAACAGTAATCATTACTCAGCCAAATCAGCCTTCAACTTTTATGTCAACAACAAAATCACTGAATGCTTAGGAGGGACAGTTAACATTAAAGCAGAAAGAGAAAACTTTTACACAGAATTATTCCAACACACTAACTTACCAAGGAACTATAGTTTCACACCAATAATCAGAGAAATCAATCAAACTATTGAAAGGTACACTCAACAACAATTTCCTATCACCTATACAAATAAAGGCAAAGGAAGGTTACAAACACCAGCAGTAATGCCTAAAGAGATACAACTACCAACCTGGAAGAAACAAAGAATTGAATTCCCACCATATTCATCATATCATTACACAACCAGAAGCACTATCAATATTTTATCTACAGGCACGTTCACACCAAATGTGACATCAACATTTGGATGATTTCCATTCCAAAGTAAACAAAAGAAAGCAGAGTTATTAGGACCATATGGCGAATATTTTGAGGGATTTAAATTGTGATCACCAATGCCATCAGAAATTTGATTACTGCCATCTCTACCAGATTTTGGAATCTCTGATCCGTGGGAGATAATGGAATCAGAAAAAAAAAGAAGAAAAAACTAAGAATCAAGAATTCACTTACCAGAACCTGATCACTGAAAACCCAGAATTTGAAACCCCGAATCTTCAGAACCAGCAAAATTTAAATTCAGTAAATTTGGAAGTTGAAACTCCGAATATTCAGCCACCACCAACTCAGAATAATCAAAACTCCGATCTAATTAATCAATCAAACTTACCTTTGGTAATTGTTATCAATCAACCACTAATTGATCCAATAGCCGAATCCATATAGCAGCCACTTCAACTACCACCTCACCAAAATCAACAACTGCTTCAATAGCCATCACAACCACCCAACTTAAATCCAATGGCCTACATACCAATCGCAAAACTGGATAATTTTACTGGCAAAGAGGATGATGCTCAAGTATGGCTGAATGATATGGAAAAAGCCATCACAGCCAACAGATGGAATGACATCCAAGCAATGCAAGCCATTCTCTATTTTCTTAAAGATACTGCTGATTCATGGTATCAGAGCTTAATTAATAAACCACAAGACTTCAATGCCTTTAAAGTAGAATTTTTAAGATACTTTAGCAACAATAACAGTATCAACTGCCTAGTCAATACATTCACCACCATGAAGCAAGGAGAAACTGAAGCAGTCACCACTTATCTGGGACACTTCCATAGAAATTTATGTCAGATCCAGGCAATTGACACCAACTATTTCACAGTGCCACAGATCCTTAACCAGTTTATCCATGGCCTGCGCAGCAGCATCTTGCAACATGTATGCCCATTGCATTTAGGCACTCTTCAAAATGCAGTCATATGTGCCAGAGATTTCGAATCAGCTAAGTCTAAGGCCAATCATGCCCAAGCCATTAATCTAGTGATGAACAGATCATCTGAATTGGACTCCAAATTGAAACAATTCAGTAATTCAATTAATCAGAAATTAGAAGGATACTTAACTGACAATCACACAATTTATCAACCACCTAAACGATGCAGCAATTCAGGAAACTACAATTGTTTCCAAAATCAAGCACATCTCTCAACATTGGCCAATCAGCAGTGGCAGCCAGAGATGCATGTCTGCCACAACTGTGGTAAACAAGAGCACATCAGAGCAAACTGCAACACTTATAACAACTAGCAATTGAGAAATCAATATAGAAACCCCAATTGCCAATTTCAAACTCCAAGATATCAACAAAATTAGGAACAATATCAAAACACTTACCTGCCAATAACACAGCAGCCAATTTACCCAGCACCAGTATATCAGACTCTAGTTTATCAACCACAGCCACCAGCAATATATTAACCACAGCCACCCATAATATATCAACTGCAGCCACAAATAATCTATCAACCCCAATCAATTCAGACACCACCCCAAAATTCAGTTAATATGACATCAAACCACCCCAGACTTAGAATCACACAAAACTGGAGATCAGCGATAGTTGTCTATCAACTGATCTCCAGTTCTTTCAACTTACCATCAGAATTGTGTTCTCAAAATTCAGGTACCAGTGCCACCTAAAACCCGAATTCTCAGAACTATTTAAGTTTCTTGGTTACCCCAGAAGACACCACTACCAACAATTCAGGATTCAATCAATAACAAGCACTTGCCAACAACATTCTACCAGCAACTGTTACCAATGACAAATTGTTTGTGGTCATCTTTCCTTTCGACTTGAAAGAAACGATCGAAATTCCATTATTCAGTGGAGCAGCCCTGGAAGAAAAACCAATTACCATCATGTATATGAATGCCAAAATTGATGGCCACACCATCAAACTGATCTTGAATAGTGAATCAGCTGGCAGCATCATAACAAGGCAACTCATGGATCAATTAGGTCGCTGAGTTGACCGAGCTGCCAGTGCAAGGATCATCACAGCTGATGGAGCAATCAAAACTCCAATAGGCAAAATAAACAATCTACCTATTGAAATTAATGGCATCATGGTACCCATCAAGGTCTTTGTGATGGAAGCCACACAATACCAGGCTTTGGTAGGCAACAATTGGTTGTCGAAAACCCATGCTACCCTTGATTGGACCACTCAAGAACTACAATTGACTTTTGGTGGTCAGCATACTTAAACACCAGCCACTTGTAGCCACTTTAAGCCAAGCAACGCCCAACCACTCATTGAGTTTGAGAAAGAAACAAGAAAACTGATCTGGGAAGTCTACCAAGTCTCATGGGCTAATGAAGACCACAACAAGCTACCACCAATATTTTCTTGGGATGATAAGGGAAAAGGTAAGAAAAACAAAGAACTTACCTGGAAAACTGACCAAAACTGGAAAACTGATAACGACCAAGATGAACCAGCCAACTGGGAGTGAGAAGAAACTGATAAAGGAAAGGGAAAGAAGAAAAAAGAAAGAACCACTCTCACCAGTAGTACTTATAATTCAGATGTGTACATTTTATCACCACCAACCAATTATTGTCAACCAAAATTGGAATGCATCAATTACGGCAAGAAATTGTTGTCAATGGGCATATGCTATGGCGATAATGAAGAATACTCCACAGCCACAAGATTTTACTGCCGCCCATGCATCATAGAGTGCTTTGGATGACCAAAACAACAAGGAAAGTGGGATAACCAACCATGTCTCGTATGTGAAACTATTCTACCAGATAAAGGAATATGGAGTGATATTCCTGGGCATGGAGGAACATGTGACAAAACATGTCAGTACACCATACTAATAAACAATTGGGTAAGCAAAGGAACACCAATCAATGACATCTGAAAATGAGCGTTGCAACAATTAGATGGATATCCCCATGACAAAGATGAACTATGAAGAATGATGTATGCAAAAGCAGAAAGTGTGACAACCAGCAAACTACTAGAAATAAAAAATAATCTTCTATCACTTTCTGAACCCAAATATGTTCAAATTGTTGACATTTTTGGCAACATTGAGGATGACCCCAAAGAATTTTATGAACATTACCAGCATTTGGCACCTACTAGGAAAGAACAAGAGCAATGTTTGGAGCAGTTGAACACTCGATTGTGTCAACATTGCTTAATCCCATGTGACTTTCAGTATTGCAATGAGTGTGACCTCATCTACAATCCACCACCATGCATGATCTACACAATTCCAGAGGAAGAGAAACCAATTAGCAGCTGTGCATCAGAATTGGAATCGACTTTTAATTATGATTCAAACTCTGATAATAATGATGACAAAAACACCAGTTTCAGCCCTGTTCAAAATAGCGATAACAATGACAATAATTTTAAAATATGAACAATATATTGCAATCCCTGACCTGACCAGAGAATTGGAACTAAAATAGTTCAGTGATAATAACAAAGGTATCATGCCAGAACACGTACATAATACTGATGCTGGATTTGATTTGAGGTATCCAGGAAAAGATGCCATCAAATTGGAACTACATTCACATATCTGTCTTGATTTAAAAATAGCACTGGAAATTCTGGCAACAACAATGGTTCAATTAGCATTTAAGAGTAGTTTAGTGAAAAGAGAGATTAATATAAGAAGAGGAATAATTGACGTGGGATATGTAGGAAATATCATTGCTATGCTACAAAATGACTCAGAAAAAGCCTATATAATAGAGCCCAATGAAAAAATAGCACAGGCAATATTCCTGCCTCTGGTTAGAGTAGCTCAGTTAGTATTAGTAGGAAAAAGGGAGGAATTAGGAATAACAGTAAAAGAAATACAGGGATTCGAATCAACAGGTAGAATAGATGTACCAGTCAATATGGCAGAAGAAGAAATTGTTGACCAAGGAGAAATTATCTCAACAGGTCAAGCAATTTCTATTCCACCATATGGCCAGTACATGATAGAGATAAAGTGGGAGGTAAAAGAACAGAATCAGATTTTTGAAGCAGAACCAATCCTTTGTAAATCAGGAGAGATTGGACTTATCAATTTCCATATACCAGCCAAAGATTACAGCCACATCAAAATTCCCATCTACAATAACACCAGAAATGTCATAATAATACCAGCTGGAATCACCATTAGATACTTAAGCACTGAAATAAAAGATCAATCACCAAGCACCATTTTGGACTTTCCATAGCTTTGTGGATATGTCAATATCACATCACAAATAATAATATATGGACAAAACAAATGTTATTTGCTCCAACCAGAACAATTGGAACAAATAAACATGGGAAACTTAGATCCACTTTAACGTATGCAACTTAAGATGTTGCTCAACAATTTCAATGACATCTTTGCCAGCGAAAACAAGTTTGGCTGAACTGACATCATCCAGCATCAAGACTGAAGATATAATGCCAATTAAACAAAGAGCATACAGAGTACCACCAGCTAGCCACAAGATTATTTGTCAAAAGATAAACCAAATGCTTAATAACGGACTAATTCAGCCATCAATAAGCCCATGGTTATCACCAGTGGTACTCGTCCGGAAAAAGAATAGGAAAATCCACTTTTGGTGGAAACAAATGGTTTTCAACATTAGACCTGGATAGTGGTTACTGACAAGTAACCATGAATCCAGCTGACAAAGAGAAAATGGCATTCACCATAAGGGAAAGAAATTTCGAATTTGAAGTAATGTCATTTGGCTTAACCAATGCCCCAGCAACTTTCCAATGGCTAATGAAAATCATTTATACTGGCTTATTGTGGAAATCAGTAGTTGTATACTTGAACGACACCAATGTATTCTCAAAAACATTTGATAATTATCTTCATCATCTTCAACAAGTATTTGAAAGACTAAAAAGAGCAGGACTAAAGTTAAATGCAACAAAGTGTTTTTTCACAAGACAGAACTAAAATTTTTGGAACACATAGTCAGCAAAGATGACATTAAAACGGATCCAAAGAAAATAGAGATAGTAAAGAACTTTCCAGTGCTGACCAATATGACAAAACTGAAATTATTTTTAGAATTTGCCAGCTACTATTGATGTTTTATCAAGAACTTTTCCAAAATAGCACAGCCACTCAACCAACTACAAACCAAAAATACAAAATATGAATAGACAGAAAGTCAACAAGAAGCTTTTGATATTCTGAAAAGAAAGCTCATTCAAGCTCCAGTACTGATCTATCTAGATTATAGCAAATCATTCATCATCACCATCAATGCATCCAGCCAAGCATTGGGAGTGGTACTATCTTAGAAAGAACCAGATGACAGAAAACATCTAATAGCATATGCCAGCAGAGGTTTAACACCAGCTGAAAAGAACTATGGAACACCAGAACTAGAACATTTAGCAATCTATTGGGCAGTTATGAAATGAAAAAAATACTTGAGCCAGAAGTTTGAAGTATACACAGATTACAAAGGATTAACATCACTTCAAAAACAAGAATTTGGAGATGGAAGACAGTTAAGATGGAAAATAGCACTCACACTATATAATTATACTATACATTATAAAAAAGGAAAAGACAACAGAAATGCTGATAATTTGTCACAAATAAGACAAATTTAAGAACATTTCAACCCAAAAATATAACAAAACCAGAACAATACCAATGAAAAATATAACAAAAGATGAACATACAAAAATATCAACAACTGCAACATTATATAAACACTCAACAGTTCAAGGAGAATTTATCTCAAATAAAACAAAAAAGTATTAAACAACAATCAAAATATTTTATCACTCACCAAAATATACTTTATTAGAAAAATAGAAGAGATCTAGAGCAACCAACCAGAGTAATTACAGAGCCAAAAAAAGAGACAATATTATTCAACATGTACTCAAATCCAACAGCAGGACACTTTCACAAAGAAGCAACCATGGAAAGAACCAAAAAAAGATACTATTGGCCATCAATGTATTCAGACATTATCTAATATGTTCAAAATTGTGATGTTTGTCAGTAAAGAGGAGGTACAAAACCCAGTGAATCATTAAGACCAATCAAAGTGGGACAATCATTTGACCATATTAGAATTGATTTAGTCAGACCATTAACAATCACCAGCAGAAGAAACAGGTACATAGCAGTAGCCATGAACTATTTCACTAAATGGCCAGAGGTAAAAGCAATTCAAAGAGCGGATGCAGAATCTGTTGCCAAATTCGTTCATCAAGATTTAATTTGTCAACACAGATGTCCAAAGGAATTATTATCAGACCAAGGAACTTATTTTGTGAACAGAACATTAACAGAATTGAGCCAAAGATTCGGAATTAAGAGACCACTATTATTACCATACTATCCACAAACCAATGGATTAATCAAAAGATTCAACAGAATATTGTGTGAAGCAATAGCTAAGCTCAGCCAAGAAAACCAGAATGATTGGGATTTGTTGATATCATCAGTACTATTTGCTTATTGGACAATGAAGCAAGATACTACACAAGCAACACCATTTGAATTAATATATGATAGAACAGCAACACTACCAGTGGAAATAGAAGTCAGCACATATCCAACTGAATCAATAACAGAAAAGAATTTCAAAAACACATTGTTGAGAAGAACATATGACTTAATGGAAACATTAGAAAACAAATAACAAAGATCAGCTGATAACATACAAAGATCACAAAAGAAACAAAAAAAAAGACATAATAACCAACTACCAGATAAACCAGTTGAATTCAAGATTGGAGACAAAGTACTACTATATCGTACCAAAGTGGAAAAACAATAGAATGGAAAATTTGATTTCAAATGGGATGGACTATTTTACATAGAAGAAATTCTAAGAAATGGAGCTTACAAATTAAGATTAAATAACAAAATCTTGACCAAAGCAGCACATAAAGATTGACTGAAACCATATCACTATATAGCATTATCATCTACCAGTAATATTTCACAATTAGAAGTACAGAAAATACTAGTCCAACCAGATGAGATTTCACGAGATCTGGAACCAATCATTATTATTGACAACAACACATCCAATTGATTGACAAAAGAATATATAAGAACATGGTCGACGTGACAGAAGAGATCAGAAAAATAGAAATTATGGACAATATCTATTCACTAGCCCAACAAATTTTTCAATTAATCTAACACCAGGAGATGGAAATTACAATCAATCAACAAATCATTTGTTACAAAAATACGGCAAAAATACCACAAAACAAAGCACAGAAAAGACTTGGAAATGTTGTTGACAAGATTATGACCAAGATAAAATTGGTTATAAAAGAACAACCAATAGTTGGATTATACTAAGAACTTATCAGAGAAATTTGGACTTGGTAGATGCAACAATTTCCAAAAAACTATTGTCATTTTCACTTGGGACAACATGTAAATATTCAGAATTTGTACACTGACAAAACAAAATGGTTATTTGACACAACAATACTGAGACAACTGGAACAATTTGTGGGAAAGAACAATCTAACCACACAAGTTCAAGCTATTTACCAGCTATATATGGGATTTCAAGACTGACCAGAAATCTTACTCAATACAGCAATGGATACAATTATAAGTAATCAATTGGGAAAAATAATCAATGCCCAATTTGAAGAACTACAAACTAAAATAACACAAGTAATACTCGAAAAAGAAGTTCAAGAAATAATTCAAGAAGAGGAATTAAAGGAATTAGATTTTGATGAAGCTCAATATTAAAAAGAGGGAATAATGTTACTCATAGAATATAAGAAATATAGTATTATTAGTTAGTAGAGATTAGCCAATCAGATATAGACATAGTAAATGTGGAATTTCAAGATTTCTCTTAGAGGAATTGCAGGATTCCAGGAATTACAGAATTCTCACAAGAAATCGCAAAATTCCAGAATTCCAGGATTCCTCTCAAAGGAATTGCAGGAATTCAGAAATCCCAGAATTTCTGTTGTGAAGAATTGAGGAATTGAGAAATCTCAATTATGTATATATAGCAGTAGGATTAGAAGCTAAAAAAACAGACCTCTCAGTTTAAATTTCATCTAGACAACTTTCCAAATCACAAATAAATAACTGTTTGTTATCTCAAATCTGCTGTCATTATCAACACTTCATGTTGATAGTAATTGATACTTAACCACATTGGAACAATAGCTTTTGATCATGGCTATTAATGGAATACTAACTTGCAAATTGTCTTGGCTTATTTCTTTTCTTTCTTTATTTTTTTTTTTTTTCTTTATTTCTTGCCTTGATTTTATTGTTGTTTACTAACTCTATTGAGGATTAACACGCGGAGTACTGACGTCAGAATAAATGTGACTGGTAAAAGACCTAGAAATAAGGATAGAACACTTGATTGAGAATAGCTTACCAGGAGGAATACCAGCCATCAAGCTAAGAAAGAAATTGACAAAACTGTGGTTTCGGAAAGCTACAGATAAAACTATTACCATTGAATCTCTGTCCATTATACAAAGAACTCAACCAAACTCTTTGGATACAAACCTTTCAGACACAAATCTTCAGATTATTATCAACTACAACTAGATTTGAGCACCAAGTTATGGGTTTGTTATCTAATCCAACACCAGAACTAGTCACCTGTAACATCATTAAACCAAACACATAAAATTGAATAACCAAAAAAATATATAAAAACATGGTATACATGACAAAAGACAGCAGAAATATGGAGATTACTGACAGCATTCACTCACTAGCACAACAATTCTTTCAATTAATACAACAACAAGAAATAGAAATTACAATCAATCAACAAACTATTAGATATACAAACACCAGAAAAAAAACATAAAATAAAACATGGAGAAAAACAGAAAACACTGTTGACAAAATAATTACAAAAATGAAACTGGCAATAGAAACACAACCAAAAGTAATCCAATATTAAG
>JAAOMT010000034.1:388981-656160 GCA_016748015.1 Geosiphon pyriformis | reverse complement strand
ATGATGTAGTAATACTTTGTCTCCAATCCTAAATTTAACTGGTTTATCTGGTAGTTGGTTATCATGTATTTCTTTTTGTTTCTTTTGTGACTTTTGTATGTTATCAGCTACTCTTCGTCATTTGTTTTCTAATGTTTTCATTAAATCATATGTTCTTTTCAACAATGTATTTTTGAAATTCTCTTCTGTTATTGGTTTGGTTGGGTATGTGCTGACTTCTATTTCCACTGGTAGTGTTGCTGTTCTACCATATACTAATTCAAATAGTGTTGCTTGTGTAGTATTTTGCTTCATTGTCCAATAAGCAAATAGTACTGATGGTATCAACAAATTCCAATCATTCTGGTTTTCTTGGCTGAGTTTAGCTATTGCTTTACACAATGTTTTGTTGAATCTTTCGACTAATCCGTTGGTTTGTGGATGGTATGGTGATAATAGTGGCCTCTTAATTCCGAATCTTTGGCTCAATTCTGTTAATGTTTTGTTCACAAAACAAGTTTCTTGGTCTGATAATAATTCTTTTGGACATCCATGTTGACAGATCAAATCTTGATGAATGAATTCGGCAATAGATTCTGCATCCGCTTTTTGAATTGCTTTTGCCTCTGGCCATTTAGTGTGATAGTCCATGGCTACTGCTATATATTTGTTTCCTCCACTGGTGATTGTTAATGGTCTGATTAAATCAATTCCAATATAGTCGAATGGTTGTCCTACTTTGATTGGTCTTAACAGTTCACTGGGTTTTGTACCTCCTCTTTGCTGACAAGCATCACAATTTTGAACATATTGAATAATGTCTGGATATATTGATGGCCAATAGTATCTTTTTCTGGTTTTTTCTATGATTGCTTCTTTATGAAAATGTCCTGCTGTTGGATTTGAATGCATGTTGAATAATATTGTCTCTTTTTCTGGCTCTGTAATTACTCTGGTTGGTTGATCTGGATCTTTTCTATTTTTCTGATAAAGTATATTTTGGTAAGTGATAAAATATTTTGATTGTTGTTTGATATTCTTTCATTCCATTTGAGATAAATTCTCCTTGAACTGTTGAGTGTTTATATAATGTTGAAGTTGTTGATATTTTTGTATGTTCATCTTTTGTTATATTTTTTGTTGGTATTGTTTTGGTTTTGTTATATTTTTGTGTTAAAATATTCTTAGATTTGTCTTATTCACGACAAACTGTCAGCATTTCCGTTGTCTTTTCCTTTTTTGTAATGTATAGTATAATTGTATGATATGAGTGCCATTTTCCATCTTGACTGTCTTCCATTTCCAAATTCTTGTTTTTGGAGTGATATTAATTCTTTGTGATCTGTGTATACTTCAAACTTTTGGCTCAAGTATTTTTTTCATTTCATGACTGACCAGTATATTGCTAAGTGTTCTTGTTCCAGTGTTCCATAATTCTTTTCGGCTGGTATTAAACCTTTGCTGACATATGCTACTAGATGTTTTCTGCTGTTTGGTCCTCTCTGAGATAATACTGCTCCCAATGCTTGGCCAGATGCATCGGTGGTGATGATAAATGATTTGCTGTGATCTGGATAGATCAGTACTGAAGCTTGAATAAGTTTTCTTTTCAGAATATCAAAAGCTTCTTGTTGACTTTCTGTCCATTTATATTTTGTATTCTTGGTTTGCAGTTGGTTGAATGGCTGCGCTATCTTGGAAAAGTTCTTGATAAAACGTTAATAGTAGCTGGCAAATCCCAAGAATGATTTCAGTTCTGTCATATTGGTTGGCACTGGAAAGTTTTTTACTATCTCTATTTTCTCTGAATCTGTTTTGATGCTGTCTTTGCTAACTATGTGTCCCAAAAATTTTAGTTCTGTTTTGCCAAAAAAGCACTTTGTTGCATTTAACTTTAGTCCTGCTCTTTTTAGTCTTTCGAACACTTGTTAAATATGATGAAGATGATCATTAAATGTTTTTAAGAATACATTGGTGTCATCCAAGTATACAACTACTGATTTCCACAATAAGCCAATATAGACAATTTCTATTAGCCATTGGAAAGTGGCTGGTGCATTGGTTAAACTGAATAGCATTACTTCAAATTCAAAATTTCCTTCTCTCATGGTGAATGCCATCTTCTTTTTGTTAGCTAGATCCATGGCTACTTGCTAGTAACCACTATTTAAGTCTAATATTGAGAACCATTTGTTTCTGCCAAAAGCATTGAATAATTCCTGTATCCATGGAGTTGGATAGCTGTCTCCACAAGTTATACCATTGAGTTTTCTGTAGTCCACACAAAATTGGATCTTTTTATTCTTTTTATGGATAAGTACCACTGGTGATGACCATGGGCTCATTAATGGCTGAATTAGTCCATTGTCAAGCATTTGGTTTATCTCTTAACAAATAATCTTGTGGCTGGCTGGTGGCACTCTGTATGCTCTTTGTTTAATTGGCATTGTATCTCCAGTCTTGATCTGATGCTGGATGATATCAGTTTGGCCAAACTCATTTTTGCTGGCAAAAATGTTATTGAACTGGTTGAGCAACATCTTGAGTTGCATATGTTGGAGTGGATCTAAGTTTCCCATCTTCATTTGTTCCAATTGTTCTGGTTGGAGCAAATAATATTTACTTCATCCATATATTGTTTGTGATGTGATATCGACATATTTACAAAGTTATGGAAAGTCTGGAATGGGGTTTGGTGGTTGATCTTCTATTTCAGTGTTTAAGTATCCAATGATGGTTCTGGCTGGTATTATTATGACATTTTCTGTGTTGTTGTAAATGGGAATTTTGATGTGGCTGTAATCTTTGGCTGGTATGTGGAAATTAATAAGTCCAACTTCTTCTGATTTACAAAGACTGGCTTCTGCTTCAAAAATTTGTGCTTGGTTTTTTTCCTTTCTTTCTATTGCTAGCATGTATTGGTTATATGGTGGAATGGAAATAGCTTGACCAATTGAGATAATTTCTTCTTGGCCAACAATTTCTTCCTCCGCCATATTAACTGGTACATCTATTCTATTTGTTGATCCGAATCCCTGTATTCCTCTCGTTGTTATTTCTAATTCCTCCCTCTTTCCTACTGATACTAACTGAGTTACTTTAACCAGAGGCAGGAATATTGTCTGTGCTATCTTTTTGTTGGGCTCTATTATATAGGCCTTTTCTGAGTCATTTTGTAGCATAGCGATGATATTTCCTACATATCCCATGTCAATTATTCTTTCTCTTATATTAATTCCTCTTTTTGCTAAACTATTCCTAAATGCTAATTGAACTATTGTTGTTGCTGGAATTTCTAGTGCTACTTTCAGATCAATGCAGATGCGTGACTGTGGTTCCAATTTGATGGCTTCTGTTCCTGAATATCTCAGATCAAATCTTGCATCAGTATTGTGCACGTGTTCTGACATAATACCTTTATTATTATTACTGAACCATTTCAGTTCTTGTTTCTTGGTAAGGTCAGGAAGTGCGATATATTGTTCATAGCTTGAGTTGGAGTTTGAATCTGAGTTGATATTGTTGTCATTGTTATTGCCATTTTGAATAGAGCTGGAACCATTATTCTCATCGTCATCATTGTCAGGATTTGAATCGGGATCGAGTGGCAATTCTGACTCTGATGTACAGCTGCTGATTGGTTCTTTCTCTTCGGGGATTGTGTAGATCATGCATGATGGTGGATTGTAAATGAGATCACAATTGTTACAATATTCAAAGTCACTGAGAATTAAACAATGGCAACACAGTCTTGTATTCAACTGTGCTAGCCATTGTTTTTGCTCTTTTCTAGTGGGTGCCAAGTTCTGGTAGTGTTCATGAAACTCTTCTGGTTCCAGAAAATTTATAACTGGCTCTGCATTCCAGTCAAGCTCGATGAGTTCTGGTGAGTTGTTTTTGATTTCTCTGATCTCTTCGGGTGTTGCTCCTTCCATTTTGCCAATTGCCATTCTCCAAATTTTGTCATCATTATGTGGACAACTGTCTAGTCACTGCATGGCTCTTCTTTTGGCTGCTTTTATTGGTGTTCTTTTTTTTACCCAGTTGCTTATTAGAATTGTGTATTGACATGACACATCACATGTTCCTCTATGTTCTGGGATGTCATTTTACATCCCTTCATCTAGCAGGGTCTCCCCACAAGCAAGACAAGATTGGTTATCCCATTTCCCTTGTCTCTTTGGTCGTCCAAAGCATTCGAGTAAGCATGGATGACAGTAGAACTTTGTTGCAGTGTGGTATTCTTTATTGTCATCACAGCATGCGCTCATTGATGACAGTTTCTTGCCACAATCAACACATACGAGCTTTGGCTGTTGATAATTGGATTATTGTGGAGTGTGGTAGGTGTAGGAATTATAAATGGTGGCAGTTGGTGGCGTTCCTTCTTCCTTTTCTTTTTCTTTTCTTTTATCTTTATTCCATTCCCAACTGGAGACTTCTTTTTGTTCATTGTCGGTCCAAGTCAGATTGTTGGTTTCCCAGGTAAGTTTGTTTGTTTGCTTTCTTTTCCTGTTGTTGTCCCAAGAAAGTATTGGTGACAGCTCATTGTGCTCTTCATTAGCCCACAACACTTGGTAGGCTTCTCAGATAGGTTTTTGTTTTTCTTTCTCAAAGTCAATTAGTGGTGCCATGATATTAGTAGCCTTGAAGTGGCCACACATGGCTGGTACTTGTGTGTGTCACCCGTTCTGGCTAAGTTGAAGCTCTTGTATATTCCAGTTCAGAGTGGCATTTGTCTTAGACAGCCAGTCATTACCAACTAGAGCTTGATATTGGATGACTTCCATAACAAGTACTTTGATTGGTACTATGATGCCATTAATTTTGATTGGTAAGTCATCGATTTCACTGATTGGAGTCTTGGTTGCTCCATCAACCATGATGATTCTGGTGCTAACAGCTCGATCAACTCGGTGACCTAATTGATCCATAAGTTGTCATGTGATGATGCTGTCTGCTGAACCACTGTCAAGAATTAGTTTGATGTAATGGCCATCAATTTTCACATCAGTGTACATGGCAGTAATTGGCTTTTCTTTTAGTGCGGCTCTACTAAATAATAGCGTGGTTGACGGTTCCTCGAGTTCAAATAGAAAAATGGCGTCCAGTGATTTGTCATTAGTGACTGTTGCTGGCGGAATATTGCTAGTACATGTTTGTTGTTTTTGGGTAGATTCTTGGTTGCTGGGTGAGGCGTCTTTTGGGATAATCAGAAGACTTAAATAGTTCTGAAAATTTGGGTTTTGGGGATTCCTAGTGCCCGAATTCCATTGACGAGATCCTGTTTGACTGAAGGAGCTGGGGATCAGCTAATAAACTACCATCAACAATTTCCAGTTTTGCTGCGTGATTCTCGGCCTTTGGACTCTGCTGGCCAGTAAGTTTTGTGGCAGGGTCTGAATTGTTTGGGGTTGATAGATTGTTGGCAGTTGTGGTTAATACATTACCTGTAGCTGTGGCTGATAAATTGGGGCTATTGGTTGATAAATTGGAGCTTGATATACTGGTGGTTAATAAATTGATTGCTGCATCATTGACAGGTAAGTAGTTTGATATTGTGTTGAGTTTGATCAATAATTCGGAGTTGAGAACCAGCAATCAGGGTTTTGATATTGATTTCCTGATCATTGGTTATTTAAATGTTGGCAGCAGTCAATTTGAATATGTCTTTGTTTACCACAATAGTGGCAGATATGCATTTCCTGTTGCCATTGTTGATTGGTTGATAAAGATGGACATGGTTGATTTTGGCCATGAGTAGAGTTTTTTTGATTATTGCATTATTGTGGAGGCTAATAAATGGCATAATTGTCAGCTAAGTATCCTTCCAATCTCTTATTAATTGATTCACTGAACTTCTCCAATTTGGAATCCAATTCAGATGATCCGTTTATTACTAGATTAACAGCTTGGGCATGGTTAGCCTCTGACTGAGCGGATTCAAAATCTCTGGCACATGTGACTGCGTCTTAAAGTGTGCCTGTATACAATGGATGTACATGTTGTAAGATGCTGCTGCGCAGGCCACAGATAAACTGGTTGAGTATCTGTGGTGCTGTGAAATAGTTGGCATCAATTGCTTGAATTTGGCGCAGGTTTTGATGGAAGCATCCCAGATAAGTGGTGACTGCTTCAGTTTCTCCTTGTTTCATGGTGGTGAATGTATTAACTAGACGATTGATGCTGTTATTGTTGCTGAAGTATTTTAGGAATTCCGCTTTGAAGGCAGTAAAATCTTGTGGTTTATTAATCAAGTTTTGATACCATGAATTGGCAGTATCCTTGAGAAAGTAGGGAATGGCTTGTATTGCTTAGGTGTTATTCCATCCATTGGCTGCGATGGCTTTTTCTACATCATTCAGCCATACTTGAGTGTCATCCTCTTCGCTGGTAAAGTTGTCCAGTTTTGTGATTGGTGCATAAGCCATTGGATCTAAGTTAGGTGGTTGTGGTGGCTGTTAAAACAGTTGTTGTTGTATTGGTTGTTGGGATGGTAGTTGAAGTGGCTGCTATATGAGTTCAGCTATGAGATTAATTAGTGGTTAATTGATGATGATTACTGGAGGTAAGTTTTGCTGATTAATTAATTTGGAGTTTGAATTGTTCTGTCTTTGATGATTCGGAGTTTCGATTTCCGAATTTTCTAGATTTAGATTTTGCTGAGTTTGAAAATTCGGGGTTTTAACTTCCAGGTTTTCAATGATCAGGTTCTGGTAAGTGAATTCTTGATCCTCTGATTCTTCTTTCTCTTTTTCTGATTCTGTTGCTTCTCATGGATTAAAGATTCCAAAATCTGGTGGAGGTGGTGGTAATCGAAGTCTTGATGGGGTTGATGATTGTGAATTAAATCCCTCAAAGTATTCGCCATATGGTCCTAATAATTCTGTTTTCTTTTGTCTACTTTGGAATAAAAATCATCCGAATGCTGATGTCACAGTTAATGGAAACGTGTCTGTTGATGATATGTTGATAGTGCTTCCAGGTGTATAGTGGTAGGATGGGTTGCTTGGGAATTAAATTCTGTTTTTCTTCCAAGTAGACGGCTGTATTTTTCTGGATGTTACTGCTGGTGTTTGTAATTTTCCCTTGCCTTTACTAGCGTATATAATTGGATATCTTTGTTGAGTATAATGTTCAATTTCTTTGTTGATCTCAGTGATAATGAATGCGAAATTATAATTTGTTGGTAGGTTGGTGTTTTAAATTAATTCCCTATAGAAAGTTTCTTTTGCTGATTTAGTATTCACTGGTGTTTCTAATAAAGAGGAAATCTTTTCATTGATGTAGAAATTGAAGACTGATTCGGCGAATATATGATTGTGGTTTAATCCCAAGTATTGACAATAGTGTTGAAATAAGAATTTTGCAAATCCTAAATGGTTTGCTTCTATATTTTCTGATTCTGCCACTTTTGGTTTGGTGTTGTCGGTGCTGGTTCTCTGTAGGATTATACTTCACAGGGAGCACCAAATGTTACAGGTAATTATTTCTGCTGTTGAATTGAATAACAAACCTGTAACTTAGTGCTCAAAAGCTACTTTTGTTGATGATGTTCTGTAAGTGTTGTATCTGAAGATTTTGATGGAGTCCTTTGTATAATAGACAGAAATTCAATAGTGTCAATAGTAAATGTATCTTTCCAAGAGTTTTCCCAATTTTTTTCTCAGCATGGTGGCTGGATTTAGTCTGGCAGTCGTGTCTTTCTGGTAAGCTATCTGATAATATATAAAAATCCTATCCTTATTTCTGGGTCTTTTACCAGGCTATCCTTGATGTCAATAACTCAGTGCTTAATCTTTTTAATCAATTAGTATACAACAACAAAATCAAAGAAAAAAAGAAAAAATAAAATAAAAAAAATAGAGAAAATACATCAAGGCAATTTGTTACATTAGTATTTTATCAATAGCTGTGATCAAAAGCTATTGTTCCAGCATAGTTAAGTATCAATTACTATCAACATGAAGTGTTGATAGTGGAGAGTGGGTTAAGATATAAAATAATTATTTATTTGATGATTGGGAACTAGGATGTTGCTTAGATTAAATCTAAACTGAGAGGTCTGTCTTTTCAGCTTCTAATCCTACTACTATATATACATAATTGAGATTCCTCAATTCCTCAATTCTTTGCAACAGGAATCCTGGGATTCCTGGAATCCTGCAATTCCTGATGAGAGGAATCCTGGAATTCTGGAATCCTGTAATTCCTTGTCAGGGAATCCTGAAATTCCTAGAATCCTGCAATTCCTCTGAAAGGAATTCTGGAATTCCACATTTATTACGTCTACCTCTGATTGGCTAATATCTACTGACTAATAATACTATATTTCCTATATTCTATGAGTAACAATAATATCCTTCATAAGTGTATACCAGTGCTGTTTTCTAATATCAGTTTCTTCATAAGTCCTCCAAGAGTAAGTATTGTTTAAGCAAGTTTATTCCTCTATAAGTCCTCCAAGAGTAAGTATTGTTTAAGTAAGTTTTATTCCTCCATAAGTCTTCCAAGAGTAAATTCTTTAATCAAGTTAGTAGACAACAAAGAAAATAAAAAAAAGATAAAAGTGAAAATAAGAAATAAGCCAAAGTGATTTGCAAGTTAGTATCCTATCAATAGCCATGATCAAAAACTATTGTTCCAGTATAGTTAAATATCAGTTACTATCAACATGAAGTGTTGATAGTAAAGAATAAATTTGATATAATAAATAATTATTTATTTGAAGATTGTAGTAACTAAGCTAAGGATTCTTGGTGTTGATTTTCCCTCTTTTTGCTTCTAATATTACTGCTATATATACATATTTGAAATTCCTCAATTCTTCAATTCCTTGCAACAGGAATCTTAGAATTTCTGGAATCCTGCGATTCCTGATGAAAGAAATCCTGAAATTCTGAAATCCTGTAATTTTTTACCAGAGAATCCTGAAATTCCTGGAATTCTGCAATTTTTCTGAAAGGAATTCTGGAATTCCACATTTACTACGTCTACTTCTGATTGGCTAATATCTACTTGCTAATAATAATATACTTCTTGTATTCTATAAGTAACATTATTTTCTCTTTTTAATATTGAGCTCCATCGAAATCTAACTTTTTTAATTCTTCCTCTTGAATTATTTCTTAAACTTCTTTTTCGAGTATTATTTGTGTTATTTGAGTTTGTAGTTCTTCAAATTGGGCGTTGGTCATTTTTCCCAATTGATTACTCATAACTGTATCCATTGCTGTGTTGAGTAAGATTTCTGGTCAGTCTTGAAATCTCATATATAGCCAGTAAATGGCTCGAGCTTGTGTGATTACAAATTGTTTCAGTTGTTTCAGTATTGTTGTGTCGAATAACTATTTTGTTTTGTTGGTATACAAATTCTGGATATTTACATGTTGTCCCAAGTAAAAATAACAATAGTTTTTCGGAAATTGTTGTATCTACTAAGTCCAAGTTTCTCTGGTAAGTTCTTAGTATAATCCGACTATTCATTGTTCTTTTATGGCCAATTTTACCTTGGTCATAATCTTGTCAACAACATTTTTGAGTTTTCTCTGTACTTTGTGTTATGGTATCCTTGCAGTACTTTTGTATTGAATGATTTGTTGATTGATTGTAATTTCCATCTTCTGGTGTTGGATTAATTAAAAGATTTGTTGTGCTAATAAATAAATGTTGTCAGTAATTTTTATTTTTCTGCATTTTTCCATCGTGTCAACCATGCCTTTATATATTCTTTCTGTTAATCAATTGGACATGTTGTTATTAATGATGATAATTAGTTCCAGATCTCGTAAAATCTCATCTGGTTGGACTAATATTCTCTGTACTCCCAGTTGTGGAATATTACTGGTAGATGATAATGCTATATAGTAGTATGGTTTCAGTTAATCTTCATGTGCTGCTTTGGTCAAGATTTTGTTATTTAATCTTAATTTTTAAGCTCTATTTCCTAGAATTTCTTCTATGTGAAATGGTCTATTCCATTTGGGATCAAATTTTCCACTCCATTGTTTTTCCGCTTTGATATAATGTAGTAGTACTTTGTCTCCAATCTTGAGTTCAACTGGTTTATCTGGTAGTTGGTTATTATGTCTTTCTTTTTGTTTTTCTTATGACTTTTGTATGTTATCAGCTGCTTTTCATCATTTGTTTTCTAATGTTTCCATTAAGTCATATGTTTTTTTCAACAATGTGTTTTTGAAATTCTCTTCTGTTATTGGTTCAGTTGGGTATGTGCTGACTTTTATTTCCACTGGTAGTGTTGTTGTTCTACTATATACTAATTCAAATGGTGTTGCTTGTGTAGTATCTTGCTTCATTGTCCAATAAACAAATAGTACTGATGATATCAACAAATCCCAATTGTTCTGGTTTTTTTGGCTGAGCTTAGCTATTGCTTTACCCAATGTTCTGTTGAATTTTTTGACTAATCTGTTGGTTTGTAGATGGTATGGTGATGATAATGGTCTCTTAATTCCGAATCTTTGGCTCAATTCTGTTAATGTTCTGTTCACAAAATGCATTCTTTGGTCTGATAATAATTTTTTTGGACATCTATGTCAACAAATCAAATCCTGATGAACAAATTTGGCAATAAATTCTGCATCTACTCTTTGAATTGCTTTTGCCTCTGGCCATTTAGTAAGATAGTTTATGGCTACTACTATGTATCTGTTTTCTCTGCTGGTGATTGTTAATGGTTTGACTAAATCAATTCCCATACGGTCAAATGGTTGTCCCACTTTGATTGGTCTTAATAGTTTACTGGGTCTTGTTCCTCCTTTTCACTAACAAGCATCACAATTTTGAACATATTGGATGATGTCTGGATATATTGATGGCCAATAGTATCTTTTTCTGGTTCTTTCTATGGTTGCTTCTTTGTGAAAGTGTCCTGCTGTTGGATTTGAGTGCATGTTGAATAATATTGTCTCTTTTTCTGGCTTTGTAATTACTCTGGTTGGTTGATCTAAATCTCTTCTATTTTTCCGATAAAGTATATTTTGGTGAGTGATAAAATATTTTGACTGTTGTTTAATACTCTTTTGTTCCATTTAAGATAAATTCTCTTTGAACTGTTGAGTGTTTATATAATGTTGAAGTTGTTGATATTTTTGTATGTTCATCTTTTGTTATATTTTTCATTGGTATTGTTCTGGTTTTGTTATATTTTTGGGTTGAAATGTTCTTAGATTTGTCTTATTGCAACAAACTGTTGGCATTTCTATTGTCTTTTCCTTTCTTATAGTGTATAGTATAAGTATATCATGAGAGTACCATTTTCCATCTGAATTGGCAGCTGTCAACAAATTCTTGCTTTTGAAGTAATGTTAACCCTTTATGATCCATGTATATATTAAATTTTTGGCTCAAATATTCGTTTCACTTCATGACTGCCCAATAGATTGCTAAATGTTCTAGTTCTAGTGTTCCATAGTTCTTTTCAGCTGGTGTTAGACCTCGGCTGGCATATGCTACTGGATGTTCTCTGCCGTCTGGTCTTTTCTGAAATAGTACTGTTCCCAATGTTTGGCCTGATGCATTGGTGATAATAATGAATGGTTTGTTGTGATCTGGGTAGATTAGTACTGGAGCTTGAATAAGCTTTTTTTTCAGAATATCAAAAGCTTCTTGTTGACTTTCTGTCCATTCATATTTTGTATTCTTGGTTTGCAGATTATTGAGTGGTTGAGTTATCTTTGAAAAGTTCTTTATAAAGCATCGATAATAGCTGGTGAATCCCAAGAATGATTTCAATTCAGTCATATTGGTTGGTACTGGAAAGTTTTTTACTATCTCTATTTTCTCTGGATCCGTTTTGATGCTGTCTTTGCTGACTATGTGTCCCAAGAATTTTAGTTCCATCTTGCCGAAAAAGCACTTTGTTGTATTTAACTTTAGTCCTGCTCTTTTTAGCCTTTTGAACACTTGTTGAAGATAATGAAGATGATCATTAAATGTTTTTGAAAATACATTGGTGTCGTCCAAGTATACAACTACTGATTTTCACAATAAGCCAGTATAAATAATTTCCATTAGCCATTGGAAAGTGGCTGGGGCATTGGTTAAGCCGAAAGGCATTACTTTAAATTCAAAATTCCCTTTTCTAGTGGTGAATGCCATCTTCTCCTTGTCAGCTAGATCCATGGTTACTTGCCAGTAACCACTGTCTAAGTCTAATGTTGAGAACCATTTGTTTCTGCCAAAAGCATCGAACAATTTTTGTATTCTTGGGGTTGGATAGCTGTCTCCACAAGTTACATCATTGAGTTTTCTGTAGTCCACACAAAATTGGATTTTTCCATTCTTCTTCCAGATAAGTACCACTGGTGATAACCATGGGCTCATTGATGATTGAATTAGTCCGTTGTTAAGCATTTGATTTATCTCTTGACAAATGATCTCATGGCTAGCTGGTGGTACTCTGTATGCTTTTTGTTTAATTGACATTGCATCTTCAGTCTTGATTTGATGCTGGATGATGTCAGTTTGGCCAAACTTGTTTTCGCTGGTAAAAATGTCATTGAAATTGTTGAGCAACATCTTGAGCTGCATACATTGGAGTGGGTCTAAGTTTCCCATGTTCATTTGTTTCAATTGCTTTGGTTGGAGCAAATAATATTTGCTTTATCTATATATTGTTTGTGATGTGATATTGACATATCTACAAAGCTGTAGAAAGTTCAGAATTGTGCTTGGTGGTTAATCCTCTATTTCAGTGCTTAAGTATCCAATGGTGATTCCGGCTGGTATTACTATGACATTTCCTGTGTTATTATAGATGGGAATTTTGATGTGGCTGTAATCTTTGGCTAGTATATAGAGATTGATGAGTCCAATCTCTCCTAATTCACAAAGGGTTGGTTCTGCTTCAAAAATTTGATTCTGTTCTTTTATTTTTCCTACTATGTATTGGTCATATGGTGGAATGAAAATTGTTTGACCTGTTGAGATAATTTTTCCTTGGTCAACAATTTCTTCTTCTGTTATATTAACTGGTATATCTATTTTACCCATTGATCCAAATCTCTGTATTTTTTTTGCTGTTATCCCTAATTTCTCCCTATTTCTCACTAATACTAACTGTGCTATTTTCACCAGAGGCAAGAATATTGTCTGTGCTATCTTTTTGTTTGGCTCTATGATATAGGTCTTTTTAGAATCGTTTTGTAGCATAGCAATAATATTTCTTATATATTCTACATCAATTATTTCTCCTCTTATATTAATTCTTCTTTTTGCTAAACTACTCCTAGATTCTAGTTGAACTATTGTTGCTGGAATTTCTAATGCTACTTTCAGATCAATGCAAGTGTGTAAATGTGGTTCCAATTTGATGGCATCTTTTCCTGGATACCTTAGATCAAACCCAGCATTAGTATTATGCGTGCATTCTGGCATAATACCTTCATTATTGTCACTATACTATTTTAACTCCTGTTCTTTGAAGAGGTCCGGCAGTGCAATGTATTGTTCATATTTTGGGTCGGAGTTTGAATCTGAATTGGAATTGTTGTCATTGTTATTGTCAATTTGAACAGAGCTAGAACCAGTGTTTTTGTCATTGTCGTTGTCAAAGTTTGAATTGGAATTGAATGGTGATTCCAATTCAAATACACAGCTGCTGATTGGTTTGATTTCTTCTGGGATCATGTAGATTATGTGTGATAGTGAATTGTAAATAAGATCACACTCATTACAATATTGGAAGTCATAGAAAATCAAACAGTGGTCACATAATTAGGTGTTTAGTTGTTCTAAACGCTGTTACCAGACAAAATTAGAGATATTATTTAGCATAAAATTATCTTATAATTCCTATCATTAATTAGCATATATTATCATTTCAAATTATCACTTATTACATTAGCAAAAAATGTCCGAAATTATCATTTAATTAATAACCCAAATTGTACACAACACAAATGTAACCTAATTGCAATGATCAATCATGCAATACCTCGAACTATGTAACATTCAAAAGTTTGCCGAAATTTATAGAAATTTGCTGAAATAATTGATAGTTCACTGAAAAATCTAATAGTTTGCAGAAATAACTTGTAGTTTGCCAAAATGTATCTTTAGTTCAGTGAAATTGTAGAAAATAGCAAAGTTCAAGTTCATAGAATAGTGTTATGACAAGTTGTATAAAAGAAGAGCTTCTCTCTTCGAGAAAAATGTATCTTACTTTAGATTTATTACTTAAAACCATTTCTACACACACAAAAGAAATAAATATCAAATAATTTGAAAAACCAAATTCTTTAACTATTACACTTGGAAAATTCCCAAAACCCAACTAACATTTTGAAATTGATTAGCTACCAATTTTAGTAAACTGTTAATAACTTCAGGCCTGAATAGAAAACGTTTCTCTTGACAAAATTCTATTTCTTTTACATTTTTTTTATTTTTTATTTTTTATTTTCTTATTACAATCATTAGGGTAGCCTACAGACAAAATTTCTGTAGAAAAGTTGACTTTCACAGCAAAGTAACTATACATTTTAGTGAGCTTCCAAACGAGCAATTCCTGGGAAAGAGTTGACGTTTACTACAACGTAACTACATAAAGTAACTGGCATGGAATTGGCCATTCTACTTATAAGCCCAGCAATTCAAATTATAGGAGATAATTTGAAGATAAATTCAGTTATCGGAGGTTCAAACACTTCCCATAGTCGTGAATTAACAGCATTACAACCAACATACAAAAGTTAAGAAGAGACCAAAAACCTCCAGTAACAACGCTGCTCTTGCTCTTCTTTTGTAGATGCCAAATTTTGGTAGTATTTGTGGAAGTCTTCTGGACCTGTTTTTTTGTCCATGAAAGCATCTGGGTTAAGAATACAAATGATATTGACCAGTTCTGGGGAATTGTTCTTAATTTTTAGTATTTCACTAGGTGTAGCACCTTCTACTTTGGCATTGGCCATTTGCCAGATCTCCTCTTTGTTGTGGGAATAACCATCTAAATGATCAAGTGCTTGGTGCCATGCTGCTGTAATCGGGATACCATGACTCACCCAGTTACTAATGAAGATTGTGTATTGGCACAAAGTATCACATGTTTCTCCTCGACCAGGAATGTTATTCCATATTCCTTCGTCGAGTAGTTGTTCACTGCAAGTGAGACATGGTTTATTGTTCTACTTTCCCTGTTTCTTTGGGTAGCCATAGCATTCTCTATAACATGGCTTATAATAGTAATGGATTCGCATCTAGTGGTCTTTGTCTGACACAATCCATGCTCCCATGGAAGAAAGTTTCTTTTCACAGTCTTTGCATTTGAGTAGAATATATGGTGGTTGTGATAGTGGCTCATGGACTGAGTATGAATTACTGGTTATTTTGCTGGTGCTAATGGTCTCTTCCAGTATGGTTTCTTTCCCTTTTCCCTTTCTGTTATCTTCCTCTTCCCATTCTCAATCAGCTGGTTCATTGTAGTCATTTTTTGTTTTCCAAGCTTGGTCAGAGGTCCAGGTAAGTTCTGTTTCTTTTTGCTTTCCTTTGACGTTGCCATTTCAAGAAAGTACTGGTGACAACTCATTATGGTCTTGGTCAGCCCACAAGACTTGGTAGGCTTCCCAGGTAGGTTTCTTTGTTTTTTCCTCGAACTCGATAAGTGGTTGGGTGTTGCTTGGCTTAAAGTGGCCACAAATGACTGGTGTTTGAGTATGCTGACCACCAAAGGTTAATTGCAGTTTTTGAGTGGTTCAATTGAGGATAGTGTGGGTTTTTGACAACCAATCATTGCTCACAAGAGCCTGGTATTGTGTGACTTCCATTACCAAGACTTTGATGGGTATTATAATGTTATTGATTTCAAATGGAAAATCATTGATTTTGCCAATTGGAGTTTTGGTTGCTCCATCAGCAGTGATTATACAAGCACTAGCAGCACAATCAACTCAATAACCTAATTGGTTCATGAATTGTTGTGTGATAATACTGCCTGCTGAACCATTATCTAGGATCAATTTAATGGAGTGGCTATCTACTTTGGCATTAGTATACATTGCTGTAATAGGTTTTTCTTCAAGGGCAGCTCTACTGAATAATAAGACTGGAGTGGTTTTCTCAAACTCAAATGGGAAGATGGCTGCTAATGTTTCATTTTTGGTGACCATTGCTGGTGGTATATTGCTGGTAAGTTTTTGGATTGGGTTGGTTTCCAGGTTGCTGGGTGTGGCGTCTTTTAGGGTAACCAGGAGACTTAAATAGTTCTGGGAATTTGGGTTTTGGGTAGCACTGGTACTCAAATTCCAAGAATGCAATCCTAATAGTGAGTTGAAGAAACTAAAGATCAGTTGGTAGACAACTATTGCCGATCTCCAGTTTTGTTGTGTCATTTTTGGTCTTTAGGTTCCATGTTGAAATAAGTTTTGAGGTGGTGTTTGAATGGTTGGAGGTTAATAAATTACTTGTGGCTGCAGTTGATATATTATGGATGGCTGTGGTTGATATATTGCTGGTGGCTGCAGTTGATAAACTGGAATTTGATATACTGATGCTTGATAAATTGGCTGCTACATCATTGGCAGGTAAGTGTTTTGATTTTGCTCTTGATTTTGATATTGATTCGGGGTTTGAAATTGGTAATCGGGATTTTGATGTTGATTTCCTGATTGTTAGTTATAAACATTGTAGTTGGCTCTTATGTGGCCTTGTTTATCACAGTTGTGGCAGACACATGTTTCTGGCTGCCACTGCTAATTGGATGATGACATTGGATGTGACTGATTTTAGAAACAATTCGTGTTTTCCTGATTGTTACGCCATTAAGGAGGTTGATAAATCGTGCTATTATCAACTAAGTATTCCTACATTTTCTGATTGATGGTATTACTGATTTGCTTCAATTTGGAATCCAAATCAAATGATCCATTCATTACTAAATTTACAGCTTGAGCGTTATTACAAGTGATTCTTTGAGATGTCGAGTAAATAACAAACTTATAATTTGGTACACAAAGTGATTGGTGACGATAATAATCTGAAGGTATTTTATCTGAAGGTTTTCCAATCGAGTTCTTTGTATAATGGACAGAGATTCAATGATAACAGTTTATCAGTAGTTTTTTGAAACCATAGTTTTGTCGATTACTTGCTCAGCTTGATGGTTGATGATTCTTCTGGTACGATATTCTCTATAAGTGTATATCAGTGCTGTTTCTTGATGTCAGTTTCTCCATAAGTCCTCCAAGAGTAAGTATTGTTTAAGCAAGTTAATTCCTCTGTAAGTCCTCCAAGAGTAAGTATTTTTTAAGTAAGTTTTATTCTTCCGTAAGTCCTCCAAGAGTAAATCTTTTAATCAAGTTAGTAGACAACAAGAAAATAAAGAAAAATAAAAGAGAAAATAAGAAATAAGCCAAGGCGATTTGCAAGTTAGTATCCCATCAATAGCCGTAATCAAGAGCTATTGTTCTAGTATGATTAAGTATCAATTACTATCAACATGAAGTGTTGATAGTAAAGAATAAATTTGATATAGTAAATAATTATTTATTTGAGGATTGTTGTAACTAAGCTAAGAATTCTTGGTGTCAATTCTGTTTTTTCTGCTTCTAATGCTACTACTATATATACATATTTGAGATTCCTCAATTTCTCAATTCCTTGCAACAGAAATCCTGGAATTTCTGGAATTCTGTGATTCCTGATGAGAGGAATTCTGAAATTCTGGAATTCTGCGATTCTTTGTCGGAGAATTCTGAAATTCCTGGAATTTTACAATTCCTCTGAGAGGAATCTTGGAATTCTACATTTACTACATCTACATTTGATTGGCTAATATCTACTGACTAATACTATATTTCTTATATTCTATGAATAACAGCATGGTTGGCTTCTAGTTCAGCTGATTCAAAATCTCTGGTGTGTGTAACTGTGACTTGAAGGTTGGCTGGGTGTAATGGGCGTACATGTTGCAAAATGCTACTGCACAGGCCACAAATAAACTGGTTGAGGATCTAGAATTCTGTGAAATACATGGCGTTGATGGCTTGAATTTGGCGTAGGACTCTATGAAAGCGTCCTAGGTATGTTGTGACTGCTTCAGTACTATTTTGTTTGATTGTGGTGAAAGTATTAGCTAGACAATTAATACTGTTATTGTTACTAAAATATCCCAGAAAGGCAGTTTTGAATTGTTGAAATGTTTGTGGTCTGGCAGCTAAACTCTGGTACCAAAAGTCAGTGATTTCTTTGAGAAAGTATGAGATTGCCTGTAAGGCTCTGGTATCATCCTAATTGTTCACTATGATGGCCTTGGAGACATTATTGATCTATGCTTGAGTGTTATCTTCTTCACCGGTAAAGTTTTCTAACTTGGTGATGGATGCGTAGACCATTTGGTTTACGTTTAGTTGTTGTTGTAGCTGCTATAGCAGTTGTTGTTGCAGTGATAATTGCTAAGGTGGTTCTTGTGGCTGTTGGATTTATGGATTCAGTTGTTGAGGTGGCTGTTGAATGGGTTTAACTATCGGATCAATTGGTGGATGATCAATGACAATATTTGGAGGTATGTTTGGCTGATTAATTAAATCAAAGTTCTGATTTTTTTGATTTTGCTGAGTTCTAATATTCGGAGTTTCAATTTCCAGATTTTTTATGTTTGGATTTTGTGGAGTTTGAACATTCAGGGTTCTGAATTCTGAGTTTTCTGAGATTGGGTTTTGGTAAGTAAATCCTTGATCTTCACTTCCTTCCTCTTCTTCTTCTGATAATTCTCATGGAGTAGTGGCTCCGAAATCTGGTTGGGGTATTGGTGATCAAATTCCTGATGGCATTGGAGATTGTGATTTAAATCCTTCAAAATACGCATCATATGGTCTTAGTAAGTCTTCTTTCTATTGTTTGTTTTGGAACTGAAATCTTCCAAATGTTGATGTCGCGTTTGATGTGGATGCGTCTATTAATAAAATGTTAATGGCACTTTCTGGTATGTAGTGATATGATGGAGCAGTTAGTGATTCTACCCTGTGTTTCTTCTAACTAGGTAACTGTATTCCTTTTAGTGTTGCTGTTGGTGTTTGTATTTTTCTTTTACCTTTGTCTGCATAGGTAATGGGAAATTGTTGTTGCATGTATCTTTCAATGGTTTGATTAATTTCCGTGATGATTGGGGTGAAACTTTAATTTCTTGGTAAGCTGGTGTGTTGAAATAATTCTGTATAGAAATTTTCTCTTGCTGACTCGATATTAACGGTTCCTCTTAAACAATCTGTGATTTTATTGTTGATGTAATAGTTGAAGGCTGATTCGGTTAGGTAGTAATTACTGTTTAATCCTAATTGTTGGCTGTATTGTTGAAACAAGGATTTTGCAAATCCTAAGTAGTTGACTCCTATAATTTTTGATTCTGCCACATTTGGATGGTATTGTTGGCACTGGTTCTCTGTAGAATTATACCTCACAGGAAGCACCAAATATTACAGATGATTCTTTAGGGATCGTGAGTGAATAACAAATCTGTAACTTGGTGCTCAAAGCGATTGGTGATAATGATAATCTGAAAGTGTTTTATCTGAAGGTTTTCCAATTGAGTTCTTTGTATAATGGACAGAGATTCAATAGTAACAGTTTATCAGTAGTTTCCTGAAACTGTAGTTTCATCAATTGCTTGCTCAGCTTGATGGTTGATGATTCTCCTGGTACAATATCCTCCATAAATATATACCAGTGCTGTTTCCTGATGTCAGTTTCTCCATAAGTCTTCTAATAGTAAGTATTGTTTAAGCAAGTTTATTCCTCCATAAGTCTTCCAAGAGTAAGTATTGTTTAAGTAAGTTTTATTTTTTTGTAAGTCCTCCAAGAGTAAATTCTTTAATCAAGTTAGTAGACAACAAAGAAAATAAAGAAAAGATAAAAGTAAAAATAAGAAATAAGCCAAGACAATTTGCAAGTTAGTATCTTATCAATAGCTGTGATCAAGAGCTATTGTTCCAGTATGATTAAGTATCAGTTACTATCAACATGAAGTGTTGATAGTGAAAAATAAATTTGATATAATGAATAATTATTTATTTGAGGATTGTGATAACTAAGCTAAGGATTCTTGGTGTCGATTTTCCCTCTTTCTGCTTCTAATACTACTGCCATATATACATATTTGAGATTCCTCAATTTTTCAATTCCTTGTGACAGAAATCTTGCAATTTCTGATGAAAGGAATCCTGGAATTCTGGAATCCTGCAATTCCTTATCAGAGAATTCTGAAATTCCTGGAATTCTGCAATTCCTCTGAGAGGAATCCTGGAATTCTACATTTATTATGTCTACTTCTAATTGGCTAATATTTACGAGTAACATTGGTAATTCACACAAAAGTGGATTTTTCTATTTTTCTTATGGATTAGTACCACTGGTGATGACTATGGGCTTATTAATAGTTGAATTAATCCATTGTTAAGCATCTGGTTGATTTCTTGACAAATAATTTCATGGCTGGCTGGTGGTATTCTGTATGCTCTCTGTTTAATTGGCATTGTATTTTAAGTCTTGATTTGATATTGGATGATGTCAGTTCTGCCAAATTTATTTTCACTGGCAAAGATGTCATTGAAATTGTTGAGTAGCATCTTGAGTTACATATGTTGTAGTGGGTCTAGATTTCTCAAGTTCATTTGTTCCAATTGTTTTAGTTGGAGCAGATAACATTTTTCTCATCCATATATTATTTGTGATGTAATATCTATATATCCATACAGTTGTGGAAAGTTTGGAATGATGTCTGGCAGTTAATTTTCAATTTTGGTGGTTAAATATTCAATAGTGGTTTTTTTTGATATTTTGATGACATTTTTCATGTTGTAAATGGAAATTTTGATGTGACTGTGATTTTTGGCTGGTATGTGTAGATTAACTAATCCAATTTCTCTTGATTCACAAAGTGTTACTTTTGCCTCAAAAATCTGAACTTGATTCTTTACTTTTCTCTCTATAACTACCATGTACTGGTCATATGGTGAAATGGAAATTGGTTGATGAGTGGAGATAATTTCTCTTTTGTTAATAATTTCTTTCTCTGCCATATTGACTAGTACATCTATTCTATTCGTTAATCCAAATCTTTATATCTCTTTTATTGTTATCCTTAATTTTTTTTTGCTTTCCACTGATACTAATTGAGCTATTTTAACCAGAAATAGGAATATTGTCTGTGCTATTTTTTTGTTTGGATCTATAATATATGCCTTTTCTGAGTCATTTTGTAGCATAGCAATAATATTTCCTATGTATTCTGTGTCAATTATTTCTCCTCTGATGTTGATTTCTTTTTTTGTTAAACTACTCTTAGATACTAGTTGAACTATGGTTGTTGCTGGAATTTTTAGTGCTATTTTGAAATCAATGCAGATGCACAAATAGGATTTTAATTTGATGGAATTTTTTCCCAGATATCTTAGATCAAACTCTGCATTGGTATTATGTGCACATTCTGGCATAATATCTTTATTATTATTGCTGAACCATTTAAGTTCCTGTTCTTTGATGAGATCAGGGAGTGTTATGTAGATTTTGGAGTTTGAATCTAAGTCTGAATTATTGTTATTTTCATTGCTATATTGAGCAGAACTGGAACTGTTGTTTTCATCATCATCATTGTCAGAGTTTAAATCAGAATTGAAAGTTGATTCCAATTCTAATGTGCAGTTGCTGATTGGTTCTTCCTCTTCTGGAATTGTGTAGATTATGCATGATAGTGGATTGTAAATAAGATTATACTTATTACAATATTAAAAGTCACATAGGATCAAACAGTGGTCACATAGTTTTGTGTTTATTTCTTCTAACCATTGCTCTTGTTCTTTTCTAATAGGTGCTAATTCCTGGTAGTGTTTATGGAATTGTTCTGGATTCAGGAGGTTTATGACTGGTTTTGAGTCTCAGTTAAGTTTTATGGACTTGAAAGAATTATCTTTGATTGTCCTTATTTCTTTTGGTGACACTCCTTTGATTTTGGTGAGAGCATTTGCCAAATTTTGTTATCATCATGTAAACAACTGTCCAAATATTTGACTGCTTATTTTCAAGCAGCATCTATGGGCATTCTTTTTTTCACCCAGTCACTTATGAGAATCATGTACTGACATGATTTATCACATATTCCTCCTCTTCCAAGAATGTCGTTTCACATTCCTTTGTTGAGAAGAGTTTCTCCACAAGCCAAGCATGGCTCATTATCCTATTTCTCCACTTGTTTTGGTCTTTCAAAGTGTTCAACAAGGCATAAATGGCAATAGAACTTAGTTGCCATCTGGTATTCCTTATTGTCACCACAGCATGCATCTATTAATAACAATTTCTTGCTGCAATTAACACACTCTAGTTTTGGGTAATGATAATTAGATGATTGTAATTGAGTATATGTATATGGATAGTAAATGGTGGTTGGTGTTAGATTTTCTTCTTTCTTTTTCTTTTTTCTTTCATGATTGTCTTCTTTCTACTCCCAAGTTGTTGTAAGTTCATTTTGATCATTGTCAGTTTCCCAGACTTGGTCAGCATTCCAAGTAAGTTCTTTTTTTTATTTTCCTTTTCCATTGTCATCTCAAGAGAGTATTGATAGTAGCTCATTGTGGTCTTTGTTGGCCCAGGACACTTAATAGACTTCTCAGATAGGTTTTTCTTTTTCTTTTTCGAATTTGATAAGTGGGGCTAATGATATGATGATGGGTTTGAAGTGTCTACACATGGCAGGTACTCATGTATGTTGACTGTTCTGGCTAAGCTGTAATTTTTGTATGTTCCAGTCGAGCACAGTATTTGTTTTGACTAGCCAGTTATTACCAACTAGTGCTTAATACTGCATAGCCTCTATTACCAAAACTTTGATTGGAGTAATAATACCATTTACTTCAAAAAAAAAATTATCAATCTTATTGATAGAAGTCTTGGTTGCTCTATCAGTCATTATTATTCTGGCACTGGCAGTGCGATCAACTCGGTAACCTAATTGGACTATGAGTTATTATGTAATAATACTGCCTATTGACCCACTATTAAAAATGAGTTTGATAGTATGGCCATCTACTTTGGCATTAGTGTACATAGTAGTAATTGGTTTTTCCTTGAGTGTGGCTCTACTGAACAAAGAAGTTGCTGACAGTTCTTCAATTTTGAAGGAAAATATAGCTACAAGTAACTTGTCTTCTGTAATAGTGGCTGGTAGTATGTTGCTGATAAGTGATTTCTGGTTTGTCTTCAAGTTGTTGGATGAGGCATCTTCTGAGGTAACCAGAAAACTTAAATAGTTTTAGGAATTTGGATTTTCAGTATACCCAGTTTTTGAACTCTGCTGTCATGATCCTGATGGCTGGTTGGATGAGCTGGAAATTGGTTGGTGAACAATCATTGCTGATTTTCAGTTTTAGGTGACTCTTAATCTAGAGTTTTTGGATATCATCTAAGCTGAGTTTGATGGCAGGATTAGAATTAGTGGTTGTTAATATATTACTGGTGGCTGCAGTTAATAAATAACTGGTGCTGTCAGTTAATAAAATAGAGCTTGATATACCAGTAGTTGATAAATTGGCAGCTGTATCACTGATAGGTAATTTGATTAATATATTTCTGGGTTGGGTTGATATCTCAGAGTTTGAAACTGGCAATTAGAGTTTCAATATTGATTTTCTAATTGTTGGTTATCTATTTTTAATCTGCAGTCAATCCTCAAATGTTCTTGTTTATCACAGTAGTAACAAACACATGTCTTTTGCTGTCACTATTGATTGGTTGAGGATAATAGACATGACTGATTCTAGAAACAATTCGCATTTTCTTGATTATTGTGTCATTGTGGAGGTTGATAAATTGCCTGATTATTAGCTAAGTATCCCTCTAATTTTTGTTTAATGGAATCACTGAATTGTTTTAACTTAAAATCCAATTCAGATGATCTATTCATCACTAGATTGATGGCTTGAGCATGGTTAGCTTCAAGTTTAACTGCTTCAAAATCTCTGGCATTCATAATAGTGGCTTAAAAATCTGCCAAATGCATTGGATATATGCATTGAAAAATGCTACTGTGCAGACCTTTAATGAATTGATTTAGGATTTGTGGCACTGTGAAATAATCAGCCTGTATGGCCTGGATTTAATGCAAATTTCTGTAGAAGCATTTTAAGTAAGTAGTAACTGCTTCATTTTCTCCTTGCTTGATAGTGATAAAAGTGTTTGCCAATCAGTTGATGCTATTATTATTGCTGAAATATTGTAGAAATGCAAGCTTGAATGCATTGAAATCTTGGGGTTTGTTAACCAAGCTTTAGTATCATAAATTGGCAGTATCCTAGAGAAAATAGGGAATGGCTTGAATGGCTCTGGTGTTATCCCATCCATTGGCTGTGATGGCTTTTTCCATATTGTTTAGCCATACTTGGGCATCATTTTCTTTGCTGGTGAACTTTTCAAGTTTTGCTATTGGAGCAAAAGCCATTTGATTCAAGTTTAGTTGCTGTGGTAATTGAAGTGATAATTGAATTTGGGGTTGTGGCAGTGGCTGTTGTTGTGGAACAACTGGTAGTGGATTGATGACAATTATCAGAGGTAAGTATTGTTAATTATTAATATTGGGGTTTTGATTATTCTGATTTTGCTGAGTTTGAAAATTCAGAGTTTTGACTTCTGGATTTTTTAAATTTGGATCTTGTTGAGTCTAAAAGTTTGGAGTTTCAATGTTTGGGTTTTCTGAAATTGAGTTCTGGTAAGTAAATTCTTGATCTTCAGCTTCTTTTTCTTCTTTTTCTGATTCTGTTATCTCTCAAAGACTTGCATTTCTGAAATCTGGTTGAGGTGGTGGTGATCAGAATTCTGATGGCATTGGTAATCACAATTTAAATCTTTCAAAATAATCATCATAGGTTCTTAGTAATTTTGGTTTCTTTTGTTTATTTTGAAATAGGAGTCATCCAAATGTTAATGTCACATGTGATGTGGACACACCTGTTGATAAAATGTTAATAACACTTCTGGATGTATAGTGGTATAATAGGTTGATTGGTAATTCAACTCTAGTTTTCTTTTAAGTAGATAGTTGTATCTTTTTGGGTGTTACTGCTAGTGTTGCAATCTTCCTTTGCCTTTGTCTGTATAGGTAATGGGAAATTGTTGTTAAGTGTATTTTTCAATGGTTTGATTAATTTCTCTGATGATTGGTGTGAAACTATAATTTTATGGTAAGCTAATATGTTGGATTAATTCTGTGTAAAAATTCTCTCTTGCTGATTCAATGTCAACTGATACTCTTAGGAAATCTTTGATTTTTTCATTGACATAAAAATTGAAGGCTGATTCTGCTGGATAATGATTGTTGCTTAGTTCTAATTATTGGCTGTACTGTTGGAATAAAAATTTGGCGAATTCTAAATGGTTTGTTCCTACTATTTCCGTTTCTGCCACTTTTGAAATAGTTGTAGTTGGTGTAGAATTATACCTCACAGGAAGCACCAAATGTTACAGATGATTATTTGGGGTCTCAAATCAAATAACAAACTCATAACTTGGTGCTTAATTGATATAATGAAGTTGATATTTGAAGGTTTAATTGATCTGAAGATTTTGTTTTGGAGTTCTTTGTATAATGGACAGAGATTCAATGATTGTTTCAGTAGCCTCCTGGAATTACAATTCCATCAAATTTCTTTTTCAGCATGGTGGCCAGTAATCCTTCTGGTAAGCTATCCTCAAATTTATGAGTGTTTTACCTTTGTTTCACAGGTTTTTTACCAGTCTTTATAATGTCTTTATCTCAGCACTTTTCCTTTAATCAATTAATAAATAACAACAAAGAAAATAAAATAAAATAAAAGAAAAATAAACAATTAGAAGTAAGCCAAGACAATAATAGTTAGTATTCCATCAATAGCCATGATTAAAAGCTATTGTTCCAATGTAGTTAAGTATTAATTACTATTAACATAAAGTGTTGATAATGGAGAGTAGATTGAGATAGTGAACAATTATTTATTTGGTAAAAGGAAAGGCTGCTTAGATTAAATCTAAACTAAAAGATTTGTCTTTTCTACTTCTAATGCTACCACTATATATATATAATTGAGATTTCTCAATTCCTCAATTCTTTACACCAGAAATCCTGAAATTCCTGGAATCCTGTAATTTCTCTAAGAGGAATCCTGAAATTCTGGAATTCTGCAATTCTTTGTACAAGAATCCTGAAATTCTTGGAATCCTATAATTCCTTTAAGAAGAATTCTGAAATTTCACATTTACTATGGCTACTTCTAATTGGCTAATTTATATGCTAATATACTTCCTATATTCTATGAATAACACCATATTTATGGTAAAATTATCTTTTAAAACTAAGAGAGACCAAAAAGCATATGATAAATTAGTTCTTAATTCTTTTGTAAAAGAGTAAATCTTTTGCTTTTCTGTTTAGTTTCTTTTAAAATCTACTTGTTTAATAAGCTTTTTGGTTGCTTTGGCATATTTAATTACAATTTTACCAAGGTCTTGAGATTTTTTTTTCAATTTTATATGCCATTTTAAGATTAAAATAAGAGTTCTGAATTTATTTTTAAACCAGATAGTGAAAGAAATATTTTTTCTCCAGTATTTGTTGATGTTTATTTGATAATTTTTTGGTAAGCACTAGTATTAGTTTCTTATAAGAACCAAATAGCAAAAAAGTTTTATAGATAGTCACCAATGATTTAAAATTTGTAGTCAGCATTATATTGGTTAACTGTGGCTGTTTTTTTAAAGTTATCTAATTATTTAATTAAGTCTTGAATATTATCTCTAAATAATAATAGTAGAATATTGTTTTTTTATCTTAAAGCAATTTGTATATTTTGAAGAATGACCAAGATGTTTGTTTATATGAAGTTAGCAGTCATTAGTTTAAAGATAGCTGTTTGTGTAAAATGGTCTAATTTTATTTAAAAAAGATCAAAAACAGGAGCAGTTTGGTAGCTTTTTTTTTCTGTTTCAAAAAATATTTTAATTAATTAGTGGGCAGTGTTACAGGTGACTATTTTTGGTGTTGGATTAAATAACAAACCTGTAACTTGGTGCTCAAATCTAGTCACAATTGATAGTGATTTGAAGGTCTGTGTCCAAAGGTTTGTATCCAAAGAGTTTGGTTGAATTCTTTGTATAATAGACAGAGATTCAATGGTAATAGTTTTTTCTGTAGCTTTTTGAAACCACAGTTTTGTCAATTTCTTTCTTAGCTTGATGGCTGGTATTCTTCCTGGTAAGCTATCCTCAATCAAGTGTTCTACCCTTATTTCTGGGTCTTTTACCAGTTACGTTTATTCTGATGTCAGTACCCTGCGCGTTAATTCTCAATAGAGTTAGTAAACAACAATAAAATCAAAACAAGAAATAAAGAAAACAAAACAAAACAAAAAAAGAAAAGACATAAGCCAAGGTGATTTGCAAGTTAGTATTCCGTCAATAGCTGTGAACAAGAGCTATTGTTCCAGTATGGTTAAGTATCAATTACTATCAACATGAAGTGTTGATAGTGGCAGTGGGTTTGAGATAACAAACAGTTATTTATTTGTGGTTTGGAAAGTTGTCCAGATGAAATCTAAACTAAGAGATCTGTCTTTTTAGCTTTTAATCTTACTGCTATATATACATAATTAAGATTCTTCAATTTTTCAATTTTTCACAACAGGAATCTTGGAATTTCTAGAATCCTGCAATTTTTTTGAGAGGAATCCTGGAATTCTGGAATCCTGCAATTCTTTGTGAGAATCCTGTAATTCCTAGAATCCTGCAATTCCTAAGAGAAATCCTGAAATTCCATATTTTACTATGTCTACTTCTGATTGGTTAATAACTATGCTAATATATATTTCCTATATTTCTATGAATAACAGCAGCAATCCAAATATAAATTTGGTAATTCAAATATTCAAAATCAAAAAACTGTTGTTTAAAAGTTATTAAGTATAAAAGCTAATTAATGTTGTTGTTTTTTTCTTTAAAAATTTCAATAAAATAAGCTTGATCAAAAAAATAAATTGTATAAAGTACATAGATTTTGATTAAATATTCATTTAAAAACCAGTTTCAAAAATTTTGAAATTGTTTATTGAATTGTTTTTTAACAAAAAAACAAATTAAACAGGAGAGCAGAGAATTGAGTTTAATAAAATTTAAGTTGTTTCTGTTGTGTACTGTAAAATGTTTTTTTGATTGTTGTGACAAATATAAATAATTACTCATACAATAAGAAAATAAGTGAATTTTAACAATATCACAAAAAGCACCACTTTTATGTTACAAATTAAAGTAATAAACTAACAGATAACAAAAAAAAACAAGATTATAAAGTAATAAAATTTATTAAAGAGAGAATTACAATAAAAGAGTAAATTAAATAAATAAGAATTTAATGTATATGATTAGTCTTATAAAAATTACAATTGTAAATCTTTTTTGAAAATTTAAAAGTAAAAGAATAATTTATAATTTTAACAAAATGTCTTAACTTAATAATTTTTAAAATTAATAACAGATATTATTGTGCTTTTCAATCATTTTTTTATTCAATAAATTACAAAAACAAACAATTGTTTTTAGACCAATTCTAACAAATACAAATCAAAAAAGAGAAAAAATAAAATATATAAATGTTAATAAGTAATCTTTTATTTTAAAATATTTAGATATTAGAAAGTAAAAAAAGGAGAATAAGCAATATAAGAAAAAGTAATTAATAGTGAGTTTTATTTTATTATTTTGATCATGTTTTTTTATAGTTAAAAGACTTATTACTTATATAGTTATTAAAAATAGTTAATAATCAAATCATTAATTAAGTTAATAATCAGATTATTAATTAAATTAATAATTAATTCAATAATTAATTCAATCATTGGATTATTGATCAGACCAATAATCAGATTAATAATTAAGTTATTAATTATTATTTAAAAATAAAGTGGCTAAATATATAACATTAGTGGCTAATACATATAATAACTAATAAAAACTATATTTTTCAACTGTAATAATATTAAATATATTATTATTTGCTTTAAATCAAAAAATAATTTGTTAAAAACTGTTGTTTTAATTTTAGTTTTAAAAAATATTAAACTAATTTTGATTATTTTAATTTTAGTCAAGTATTTAAAATATGAAAAATTAAATTAAATTGTATTTAAATAGATTATTAATCAAATTAAGTTATATTAAATTGTTTTTTTTTTAAAAAAATAAAAGTAAATTAATGTATATTTATTTAAATTTTAATTGTTTGGATTTCTGTTTTTAATAAAATTAATAATATAACTTTTTTTAAAATAGTATTTAATATTATTAATTTAAGATTAGCTAAATTGGAATATAATTTTGTAAATTTATAAAAATAGTAATTAAGCTAATAAAAAAGTTAAATATATTTATATAGTATTATAAATAAATATATGATTTAATAGTTTATAAATAAATATTATAAATTGATAATATAATTTAAAATTTTTTTGTTGTTTTAAAGATTTTAATATTAAGTTTTTTGTATAATAAACAGAAATTTAATTGTAATAATAAACAATATTTAGTGTTTTACTTTCTTAATATAATAATTGATTTATTCTAATGTTTTTTATGTTTTTTATTAAGTAATTTTTAATATTATTATTTTAGCATTTTTTTTAATTAATTAGTTTAAATAATAAAACAAAAAAATAAAAATAAAAATAAAATAAATAAAATAAAAAGTTAATATTTTATTAATAATTATAATTAAGAATTATTTTTTTAATATTATTAATTTTTTTTAATAAATACTATTAATAGAATTCTGATCAAACTGAATTAAATTGAACTTTGGGTGTTGTTCAAGTTTGATTTAAATTATAAATTAAACTTAAATTGAACCAATTTTTCAAAGTAAGTTTAGTTTGAGTTCGATATTAAACCTTTTTAACAAGCCTAAGTTCAGTTCAAGTTTGGTTTGAAGTTTACAAATTTGTTCAAGTTTAATAAAATTAAAAAAATATATAACTTGTACTACTTATTCATTAATTATTACTTTATTTAATTACTATAATTAATTAAAGAGGTATATAAAACTATGCATATATAACAATTTTACTCTTTATTCAGTGAAATTTTACTTACAACATGGTCAGAAATGAGTTATTTCTTAAATTGGCAAGTTATTTATTTCTGATTCCATATATTTTAAATACAAAAATTTTAACTGTAAATTTATAGGCATTAAATACTATTACTAGCATTTATATTGATCTTTATTAATATGCTATTTTACATAATTAGTAAACTGTCTTTAATAAAATTGCTAAATTCTTTAAATTATTTAAGAATATTATAGTCAAAATATTAGTCAGTTTAAATAATACTGTTTTTTCAATTATTTCCTTCTTTAATATTATTTTTAATTATGTTAAAAACACAGTTAATGATAATGAATCTGGTAAAGCATTATAATCTTGATTGTATTTATTTAGTTATTTATTTAACATATTTAATATTAGATTTATTACTTGTCATAGCAGCTAGGACAACAAGAAAAAAGTTGGTTGAATATTACTCTAAAACAAATACAATCATAATAGTTTGTACTGCATTGGATTCAAGAAAAAAATTTTATTATTTCACAAAAAAAGAATTTTTAGATGACAATATTAATAAAACAAAAGAATTGTAAGTTATTAATTTATTTAAACAGTTTTATTTTTCATCTTTTACATGATAAATAAACCTTTAAAATATATACTCTCTTTGAAACAAAGTACATATTAAACATTATATCAAAATCAAATAACAGTTTTTTGTTGAATGACAATTTTAATAATACTATAGCATTAGTCATACAATCCATATTAGAAGCAGACTTTGACAATTATAAGAAAAAAGAACTTAACAAAGTTGATTGTTATATCTTTGAAAAAGTGGCCAATAAGAAAATAGATGTAATAGTATGGTGGAAGGTATATTACAAAAAATATTTATCTAAATTAACATTTTATTAATAATTCGATATTTAAACACATCAAACACAATTTTTTTGTCTTGTATATATGGCTCATAATTATTTGACAATCCAAGGATCATTTGTTGTTTCTAAATATGCCTTTTCTGCAGATAAAAATATGATTACAGATACAGAGGGTGTCCAAAAGTTTCCGAACAAACTTTGGAGTAACATTCCACATGCTTGAATAATTAGAAAAGCACGAGTTTATTACTAAATTAAGTTAGTTAATTATTTAATTACGCGTTTTTTATTTTTTAAACACGCGTGTATAATGTTTTTTCGCGACGCGCATAATCGATTTTATTCATACTCGTTTTTTTATAAAAATGAAATGTAACGCGTATATAAGATTTTTTCGTCGTTTTTATTAAAACGAAATGGGAGCAAAAAAAGAATTAACGATTGCTCAACGTAATACTATATGCTTATTACAACAGCATGGCAAGAAATATCGTGATATTGCCAACATAGTCAATTGCAGCTTGACAACAGTTTCGGATACAATAAAACGATTTAAAGAAACTGGTTCAATTGATTCAAGACCTCGTTCAGGACGTCCACGTTTATTTACTCACCAAAAATATCGCCGACTTAAACGTTTAGTAAAATTACTATAAAATTATAAATATGTTGTTTATTTTGTTTTATTTTATAAAATAAATAAATATTATTGTTAAATAAAATCTTGTTCGAAAACTTTTGGACACCCTCTGTATGAGGTCTTGTTTAGTGCTTAAAACTATAAGAGCAGCACAGTGTCCTCAATCATGGATACAGGAATTATTGAAAAAAAAATTAAATAATAATATAGTATAATATAATATTTTTAATAGTTGAACTTGAATATGTTTATGAACTTCGAACTAAACTTGAACCAAACTTGTTGCATGTGTTCAGGTTCGATTCAAGTTCAGTAATTTTCAAAATTTTGCCAAATCTTCTGTTTAAATTTGGTTTAGTTTGATGATTTGATTGAACTCAAACTGAACTGAACTGAACTGAACATTGGAACTTTAACTATTAATATTAATTGTTTTAATAAACCAAATATTAAAAATAAAAATATTAACAAGATAAATAATAATTTATGTATTTTGAAAATTTTAAAAAATAAATTAATAGTAAATAATTATTGTAATTTTTATTGAAAAAAATTTTTATGTCAAATATTAAATTACTAATTTTTGAATTAAATTAATTGATGTTTTTTCTGTTTTTAATAATAATATTATATATATATATATTTTTGTAATATTTTTGGAATTTTTAATAAATTTTACATTTTTTCTGAATTATTAAAATTTTTGGTCTTTTTAAACTTTTTAGTATTTTTGCCAATATTCTTGAAATTTTTTTAATATCTATTTTTAAACAAATTTTAGTTTAAAATATAAAAATAAACCAGTTTTTAAATATTTTTACTAATAATAAACTACTATTTTTTATGTAAATAAAAGATTTAATAAGTTAGAAACAGTCATAAATAATTTGATAAAAATATTAATATAATTAATAACTTGTATAAATTTTATTGAGTTAGTTTTAAATTTAAATTTTGTTTTTAATTAATTAATAATTATATTTAAAAATTTGCAATCTGCAATATTAAAAATATAAACAATTTTGTTAAATAAAAAAATGCATAAAAAAACTGTATTTTTATTATTATAAAAACCAAATTAAAGAAAAAATTTAAGTTTTAAATTAAGAACAAATTTAAAAATATTTAAGTCTTTTTGTTAAAAAAAATGCCAATAATTTGGATTTAAATATGATAATTATTATTATTATTAAACATATTTGTAAAGTGTTTAAAATTAAAAATAAGTTAAAAATTATTAAATTTTTGTTTTACAGTAAGATTTTTGTTACTGTAATTAGCATTTATGTTAAAATTTTTGCTAAAAGAAATTGGTACAAATTAAGTTTATTAATAATATTATAGCAAAAATTCTAAATAAAAACACTTATATAATTGTTAAAAATAATTTTAATAAAGATAATCAGGATTATTATTTTAATATTATTTGATTTAAGAATATGAAATTATTTAATATTTTAGAAAAATTTAAAACAAAGAATTAAATTTAATAAAATTCAAGAAATATGCAGTAAATTATAAACTTTTTGTTTTGAATAAAAAATTTTTGAAACTTTAATTAAAAGTAAAATTGGTAATGAAGAAGGACCTCGTTTGAATTTTCCATTCAAAGTTTTGCTACTTAGTTTGATACCCTCGCAGGTTTTACATTACGTGACTGATCATCGCAGATTTTACTATTGGTTATCTCAGTTCACCCTGTCGTATAATAATTATGATAATTTAAATTAAAGTTAATATTTAATAACTCTGATTGATTAGTCGACTGCGGATGAGAAAAACTGAGACGCGCGTTTGCAATAAGTATTCTAAATTTTCGTACCTCGTTTTAACTAACTTCGTTTTCTATAGTAAACTTTTAAAAATACAAAGTTCATAATGGAAGAGAGTAATGAGGCTTCTCAAATGGAATTCTTGTTTAAACAAGATCCTCCTCAATTTAACCAATGTCTAGAAAGTTTTTCAGTCGGAGAGGTTAATTTTACTCCAAGTTTCAAAATAAAGTTGCGTTACTTTTTAATAACACAATTGTCGTGTCATTCAAATACATTTTTTTTCCAGCTAATAAAACTGCTGGAAAAACTATTAAAAGAAGAAAACTTTCACGGTGAAGATGGGAGAGGTTGTCACCAACTCATCCGTTCCATATATAAGGGTACTCAAAGTTTGTGACGCGTCTTGTCCATTTCGAATTGACGCGTATTTGAATCAATTTTGCTTGTTCCTCTCCTAATGTCTCCGCTTTTCATGTACTGAAAACAAAGCGTTGCCCGCCGATAATTCAAAAGGAGAGCAGCTACGACATAAAATTCTGATGACCATCACAATATGGTTAGGCTAAAAACTATATATTCGAAGAAATTACGCGTTTTCCCCTTCCACTGTATGTTTTTTTCTTCAAATTATACATCTCACAGGCTGAGCACTAAAGGAAACGATAATTCAGCTATATTCGACAAAGGTGTCACAGACTTGGTTGTTCTTTGTATTACTGAGGTGATTAATAAAGACTGATTCACTGATCTCAATATAAATTTAAATATTTGGTTCTTTTCCAACTTTAGATGAAGAATCTTTCAGAATCGGTTCTTCTCGAAGTTACCACTTATATCATTGATGCCTTGCGTCGAGGAAAACCCACACATGGGAAATTGTTCGCCTTTCTTCCGGCCTTGCTGTCGATATTCGCATCTGCGGATTCCATTACTATTCGAGATCAAACATCATCACAAGTCTTTGGTGGTCCAGAATATAAAGATTTTCTGTTGAATCGATTGTGCAATTCAAAATGGGATAACTCAAACGTTCTAAGTCTCGCTAACGTGTTTCAGGATATTCCAATGACAGATGATCAAGTAAAAACTCTCGATGCTATCTTTAATTTGTTCTAATATTTGGCCAGGTTTTGGATTATTAATTTCTTTTCTCTACCTTAATATTGGACACTTTTAGGTATCAATTGTAGTGGATAAAATCTTAAGGTAACAATTCATGAAATAAACCCATCAGAACAAATCTTTCATTAAGACGAAAGTTGAAGTTAAAATCTTTTCAGGCTTGTTGAAACAATGGATATAAATGAAGTACCACCTATAATATATCAACTTCTTTTGTTATCACGCAAGGTCGGTGATTCTTGATAATTATGTGATTTCAAAATTTATATAGTTAATCAGAGGTCAATCTTTCAGGGTCATAAACGATTAATTCTCCGTGGCATTGCTGAATATTTCAATAAATTGGATGAGGAGATTTTCGAAGATCAAATCGCGGCAAAGTATTACATTCAGAGTAAACTTTTTATGCTTCGTATTCTTTAGTTATCCATGAATAAAATTTTCTATTCACTTATTTCTTAGTGAAAAGCAATCTGAAGAATGTAAATCTTCGATTTCTTTTTCTCAACTTGCTCTCATGGAGGGAACTGTGATTATTCACTTATGTTTTGCCGTAAAGCAAGATCAGGTGATTAAATGAAACAAAAATACATCTTTTCAATATTTTTCTCGCTCAAAATTTTACTTTACCTTAAATAGGAATTAGGAAGCGAGTTTTTAAAATATATGAAATTAGGCAAAACAGCACTATTGACTCCTTTCAATATCGCCTGCGTATTATCCCTTGCAAGAATACACCGTTTCGAGGATCAGGCATCTCAAAATAATCTATTTAGAAAATATCGGATTTGAGAAATGACAACTAAAGTTTTCTTTTTCATAGGCTTTGGAATTTATGAAAAATTCAATAATAGCCGTTTTTCGAGACACCGAAAAACTCGAAAAATCTCCCTGGATATCCCGTGTGTTACAAACTGCTTTCAGTTCTTGAAATTTTAATTCATTATCAATAAACTTCCCGATTTTGATTATAGAAATATCCCCTATTATCGATTTAATACCTATAAGAGAGATTTTCCTTCGATTAATTAAAAAGACATCTTTCGGTTGGGATCAAGCAACGCAAAGTTTGGTGCAACTCGCATTAATTACAATGGATCATGCCGCAACCACATTGTCGATTGTAAAAGTGCCAGGTGGCTAAATACGACTCAATCTGTCGAATCCTATTAAAAAAATTTAATTAATTATATCATTACATTTACCCATTCTATCAGATACTAGTAAAGTTAGAAAAGGGTATAGGATGAATCCTCATGAAATGGCCAGTGAATTATCAACTCACGTTTTATTGGAGATGTTCAAGGTTATTTTTATTTATAAACTTCTTTTAATAGAAGCAATCAGCCAATTAACTACATAGTTATTTTTTCGGTATTCTTAGGTCCATGATATGGTTCGTTGCGAAATTCTGGATCAAATATTGTCAAGAGTAATAGGAAAGTCGGGGAGTGTCATTAGTTCCCTAAATTTATTGGATCTTATTGTCAAAGAATCCCCGCAAACATTAGTTCCTTATTTGTCGAAGGTATGCTTCTAATATCTTATATTGACAGTAATCATTATATTTAAAAATTAGTCATTTACTTAGATCAAGGAAACCCTTGATTATTTGTCATATCTCTCGGTCGGTACTGCCGACCGATTATTGAACGCCGTGGAGCCGATTATTTACTCTAATCAAAATTTCCGTGATGGTTTGATGTTAGTCTTGCGCAAAAGCATGTTTGCAAAGTATGTCACTCGTTGAACTTATGAATTGCATTTCCGACCCTAGCACGATCTAATAATTATATTGAAAATTTTCAAGGGATTTGGATGGCCGTCAGATCGCTTTGAAAGGGTTTTTAAGGTTGTTGAGGCTGTCAATTTCTGAACCAACTTCTAGTTCGATTTTCGCACAATCTTCATTAGTCTCAGGGTCGCAATCCGTAATAAAGCAAAACCCGAGAGCCCTATCTCTTGAAATCTTGGGTAGGTCTCTTTAAATTCAAGTTTTTACGTTTGATACATCTCAAATTCAGCAATAGCCATATTTTCGGGTTATAGGGATGCTTCGAAGATTTTTTAGTCAACAAGCTGAAATTCGCAAAGCCCTTTACCAGGGTTTAATGGAATTGATGGATCTCCTTTATATCCGACAAGATTTTATTCAAGACGTTTTCGAAATGTTGTATCCTCAGGTTGGTTATGTTTTCTGATCTCCATCAATCGTTATTTCCTGTCAGAGCTTTAATAAGAGAATCGCAACTACTTTTAGTTCTTAAAATACTTTGAAATGGAAACTAGCGTTCATGCTACACTTCGTCTTGATTTATGCATTGAAAATGTGGGTGGTGAACCCTTTGGAGCTGAACCAATGGCCCACCTAATTCAATGTATAAGCAAATCAGTCACAAGGATATCGCAGCACAATGAAGAAGGTTTGTCTGAAATCTGAAGAGACTTGATATATTTTTATATTCTATTAATTCATGGAAATTTTTAGATGAAGTGAAATTAAATAACGTTGATTCATTCAAAAAACAATTGGCTGCGCTCATCGAACGTGTTTGCACAGGGGATATAACCGATTTTGGGATAGATTCCTCTGCTGAATTCAAAACGAATTCTATTGAAGGCACACGAAATAATATAACTGGAAGTCTGCTGATGGAATGTTATGAGGTAAAATGCAACAGCCGAGTTTTTATTATCTAAATAAATTAATTTGTTTTGAAATCTATTAAACTGATAGGCCCTGATTGAACATGTTTTCTTTTCCGAGGAACATTCTTCTAATGTCTGTAAAATGATATTGAAACTATTCAAAAGCTACATGCAACTACAATCTCTTCTCACAAATAACCCCAAAGGTATGCTAGAAAGTTTTAAAATCTCGAACCTTGAAAATAACTGAGACAATTAAAATATAGAAGTATCATTAATTTCATGATATATTCTATTTAGCCCGCAAGAATGTGTCGAGCTCATATGGAAAGTCTATTCTAAGCTTTAGATGTATCTCCGAAATATGTCAATTTACTTTCCGTAATGGTGAAGATTTGGATATTATGGAATCTAAGATGATCTTGAGAAACGATGCGGATTTCGTCAAATATATCACTTCAGCAGCCTATAATAAAATTGCGCAGGTATTTCTACCAGTTCTATTAAGTGCTTCTATCATTAATTGACAATAACGTATTTCTAAATTAAAGATATTGCCAAATTATAATTCCGAAGACGACTCTACATTTTCATCCTGTACCTCCTTAGGGCAAGTGTTTATGAGTGAATTTATTAACAGTAATGATGAAGCTACCCGTAACCAATCGACTAGCGTTGTGGAAAAAAAAAAGGTAATTTTTGAATGATAAAAATCTATCCAAAGAAATTATAATTCTGAAAATCTCATGGAATTGTTATCCTACAGAAAAAATCCATTCTTGCTATTGCAATAGAATGCTTTCAAATATTAACGGAAGTTGTCTCCGTTTGTTGGCCTGAAAAACTGACTAATTTTTTGGCCATGGCGTACCCCTCTGATAAGCTTGTCTCTGAGAACATTCCTGATCATCTTAATGGTTGGCTGGGGTTATACATTCGAGAATTTGAGGTAAATTACAGAGTTTCCGTAATTATATTGAATTTGTTCTGATATGGCTGAGACACTGAGACATCGGTTTTTAAAATAGCGCCTCATAACGACATTACTGGAGCAACCTACAACATTAATTCCAGAGGCTACTGGATTATGTCAGACAATATCATCTTTGTCAAAACATTTCACCAATCGAAATGATCCGCCGGCAACGCAAGTTGAGTTGGACCAGTTGATTTCGTGGCTTCAAACAGTTTGCCTTGAAAAAAGTATTGAAGATAACGGATTTACAAAAATAATTATAAGCATGTTGCTAAATTTCGAAAAGGACATGGCAAAATTCAATAAACCCTCAGAGATTGCTTGCGATCTTTTATTCGTCATGGGCGGTATTGAGGACGAGGCAAATGGGACATCCCGCAGGCCAAGTGAGGCAGAGAAAGAGACGACAAAATTTCAGATTGTCAATTCTCGAAACACGGGAACCATTTGTGATATCCTAATTGGTTTCTTGGAACAAATATATCAAGACTTAGAGTGGTGCATAGAGAGAATGAAAATTTCTTTGAGTTCAGCAAGTAGGTGTCTATTGAGATTTGAGTTGATTTTTTTCACTTTTAAAACATAAAAATCTCTAGTGGAAGAAGGGTCGGACAAAAATGTGCCAGAAAGAACACAAATGGAAATTGCAATTTCCGATATTCTCATTAAAATGATAAACGCAACGATATATCTCGAGCGAACCTCTTTATCAGATGTCTGCGCTGAACACATGATCAAAAGTTTGAAAAGAACATATAAAGTTCTTCAAGCGCTTACTAAATATGTATGAAATTTATTTTTCTTTCTTTTAATGCTTATTTGGCTCATCTGGCTGAATTTTTTTAGAAATTATCGGAAGGGAATATTACCGATTGCTTCATTAATGTGATCGAGCTAGCTGGGAAACATCTTTCAGAGAATCTTTACAAGTTTCTCACGTCCTTTGGGCTTCAAACCGACGCTACTAGACACCTTGGCAAAAAAGGAAAAAATAAAACAAATTTAGTGAGTTGTTATGAGCCCTCAATTCTTCTGATAAACAGGATTTACTAACATTGATTCGCCACACGTACCTAGGCAAGAATTGCACGGGAATCCAAAATGATTCCAGCGTTAATTTTTATGCTGGAACAATTTGAGCGATATTTGCTGTTATTAGCCAAAAGATCTAAGGTGAATTTTTCTTAAGTGTTAGTCTCCGAGTGGAAATTTGATTTAAAGTTGTTCAATTCCTTTTTTTATTTCTTGAATCAGACCGACCTTATGCAATATGTGAAGCGCTCAACTGCACGTGATTTCAGAATCCAACTCAATGATGAAGAAAAAGATCAATCAAAAAAACATTCGAAAAAGGTATTTTTTGAAATAGAATTTTATTTTGAAAGAAAAATAAAAATTGATGTTTTCGAATTTTTTTGGATCTAGAATTCACGACAGAATCAAAAAAAAACTAAAAGCAATGGTGATTCACAATCGAATCAAGAGGAGCATATGGAAGACGACAATAATAAGGTAATATATCTCATAATCTATTAATTTTCTTCCTAAAATTCCGCTCGTTTGGCAGATCCCGACTTGAATCACAAAATGCCATAGTGTGAAAACCCTTTTTTTATTAACCTGTTACCATAGAAGTTCTTGCGAGCATACTAGAATTTTTTTTGCATTTTCAGGAATCACAAGGTGGTGAAAATAGTTTGCGAGAACCTCGAAAAAAACAAAGAAAACTAGGATGAATTAGGTCCCTCTTCCATTTTTGGCTCTAGAAAAAATTCGATAAGTTTGATGTCGCAATCATTAGCCAAAAAGCCTAAAACCTTAGATTTTCATATTTATAAAATATTTTTTAATAAAAGTATGTTATTAAATCTTTAAAAAGTCGATTTTTATAAAAATAATTAAAATTTTCATTATTATAAATAAGATTATTGAAAGCTATGTAAAACATAAATATTTTTAATAATTAAAAAAAATAACTTGAGTAAATTGCAAATCATATAATGCATAATTACAATTTCAAATTATATAATTTATGCAATCTTCCAATTTTTTATTAAGAAACCAATTTGTCTAGATTATGAATTTCACGTGATTTACATCTTTGTATCAGATTTTCTTTAATTCACGGCCAAGGTGGAAAATCAATTCTATTGCTTATCCCCGATAACTTGAGATTATCAATCTGAATTCTAGTTTATTGGCATGCGAATAAACCAATAATTAGGATAGGAATCCGTAAAGTTGATCCAATAGAGAAGGATCAATTCCATTAATGTATAGTTGTCTAAACACGTCTGGACCACCATTTAGTGATTCACATTCAGCCAACTTTTGTCGGATATATTGAATCATATTGGTATTGTGGACAGGGTCACGTTGTAATAACTATGAATATATTTGTTTATCAGCAGTGTATTGCAATATCATGGAATATTCAAGTAAAAAAGGAATGGTACCAATCGTCGTCGCTTCGTTTCTGCCGTTTCCTCGTCATTCTCAAACTCTGTATTATCCCTTGGATCTTCTTGCCAATATACTAACGCACTAATTTTGAAATATTAATAAAATACGCCAAATTTTAACTTAACTTTGAAGAAAATTAATAGAAACTAAAGCATATAATATAGCTGCTTACTCGCCACCTCCGATCTCCTTGATCTCGCTCAACACATCACACAAAATATTAATAAATTGGGGTAGGCGAACGAGGATTACAGGATTATTAGTGGAGATAAGCGTAGTGAATGCCATCGCATTCAATTTCCTTTGTTTTGGATGTCCTATATTATCAAACTATAAAAGTTAAAAAGGTTATTACCAAATTATCAACATGTAGGCAAAATTTTAATTTTCTTAATTCTTACTCTTTCTAGCCATATATCTAAAACTTTCTCAAGCAAAGAAGGTAGGTTGAATTTTTGTACGGCAACGTCAATAAACCGCAGAAAGTAAGTTGGATCAATAACAACAATTCTGGCAAACACTGATATATAACTGACGATGTTAAAAGGGTGTTTCTGTAATTGAAGATTCCCCAGATGTAAAATTTAATAAGTTTCTTTATCAGCAACTAATAAAGATCCTGGATAATATTTACCTCAGCTTCAAATAAAATATTTAGCAACTTCCATAAAAGACCCGTCGTAATCAAAAAGTCCCCTATAAATTGTATTGAACATGCTTGCAATATAATGTCAATAACGTGAACTATAGCAGTGCAAGCTTCGACTTTCAAATCACCCAAAAGACGCGTGAAAACATCTAATATTGAATGGGCGTATGCCTACATAGATTTGTGAATAATCAACTTCTTAGTTTTTCCATATAAATTTGACGAGCCAGTGTCTTAGAATTCAATAAATCAACTCCTTTTCGTGGAAATACCTGCATAAGCATTTCAGGCACCAGTATTATATAACTTTCCAAGACTTGAAGAACCTTCTTAAGCAGCTCTGAACCAAATTCCAATAATGAAATGGCAGTGGGAACAAGGCTGAACAAAAGAGGTGTACATTCTACAGTGTTCTGCAGTATTGCTTGCCATAAATCTAATGCGTCATCCGAAAGGTAAACGTGTTCTTCCTGAACAACACACAACTTATATGAATATTATCTATATTGGCAAGGCATCTCCAAAATGAACAAATTCTACGTACTGTGTTGGGGTTAAGGTTGAACTGTAGGAGTGGTATTATAAATTCTTGGAGATTACTTGATTGCTCTTTTAATGCCTATAATTAAATCAATGAAAAAACAAAGAGAAATGGTTAATATTATTAATCAATAAAATTTTTTAGTATAAATTTTATTTTTACATACAGTAACTAGTTTGGTCAAAATCACCAAGATGGATGGCTTGAACCAATGTTCTCCCTGGGAAGCTTGCCATAAGGGAGGTAATAAGGTTGTAATCTGCTGGGCGAAAGGAGCAATCTTAAAAAAGTTGAAAAGGATATACCTTGTGTAAGTATATGAGTACATAAATGGTGACAATTTAATTTGATTGATTACCTGATCTTTCATTCGTTCTACTATAAGGGATAAACAATTTAAAATCTTGGTTCGACTATCGAATTGTTCAACTTCCCCTACCATGCGAGTTAATATTGTAATTGAACTTTCAAGGTATGGAGCAAATGAAATTGCCTCGAAGTCCCATTCGTCTATACGTTTGATGAATTAAGTTAAGATAGAATATGCACTTTAATATCATCATAGAGCTTTTTTCCGAAATATAAAACCGATGATCGCCGACTAATAAAGGATATAATTCCCAAGATTAATAACAGCCGTCATTCTGACTACCAAGTCTTCAGATGGATCCATCAGATGTAACATGACTTCATAAACTTTTGATCGAACACCTTTTGAAATTTTCACGCTGATCCATTGTCCAATTAACCAGCCGATACGACGACGAATGATCTTGAAGCTAGTAGAATAAATTAAATTGCCTCATTTATTTACTTTAAACCATACAAGTTACAATTTAAAATTGAGGCATACCTTAGATTACGGTTGCCAGCTTCCATGATCAAGTGATGTATCAAAAAATCATCGAATTCAAATTCATCATATAATGCGTGGGCCCCTAATCCAACCGCGGAGTAAACTGCGTCCTTAAGAAGCAAGTCTTTTCCTTCAGTGATAGCTATAAATGGATAATTAAAAGCAACGAAATTATTAGAGAAGTAGAAACAAGAAAAAATTGAATTCAGTCTTTATTAACTTACATGAAACACTCCGAAGCATTTGGATTAATAAGGGTGATAGAATTTGACGATATTGTGATAAAAGATCCATGAATAATTTTTCTGAGCAAGGCTATGATTTTCAAAAAAAATCAGAAAATACTATTATTTTACAATTCCAAACAAAAATATTTTAAGTCTAAGCCACTTACGCGTATCTGATATTCCCAGTGATCGTCTTCTAAGTGATTTACCCATCCTTCAGGATCCTCTTCCCACATTTTTAAATCAGATTTCATTAGGACTAGAAATCGTGATATTAAAGTCTCTGCACAAATCTTCACAAAATCGGGGGTGAGAAACTCGGTGTCCACTCGTGAATATGCATCAGTCACTTTTGACTTATCAAGTCCTGTTATTTGATATAATTATTATAATTAATTCGTGAAATTCTGTTGGCATTGATCTTACCCCGTGGATTCTGATTATAGGCGGACTTTTTGATTATTCCTTTTAAAAGCAGAAGACCTTGAACGAGAATTTTTTCAAAAGTAGGTGATTTGGTTGATAAATCTGAACAGACAATAATGATTGATCGAGAACATCTTTCATTTAATTGATTCTTTGAGTATAATTGCCAATCAAATAGAAATTAAACCTTGCAATATCATGGCTGACCTGCTTCGTATGAGGAACCGTCATTAATCAAAATCTGCCAAAAATACTTTAAAAGGTCCATTGATCTCGGTACAAGGACGAAGGGAATTGGATGAGTTTTTTGCAGATCAATATAGAGTTTGCCGATAAGGGAAATGTGAGCCTCAATCAAGGAAATTATTGGTGATGATCCGTCTTCCATTGATTTACCTAGAGTAAATATGAAAACAAGATGAGCTCAAGAGAAATTAAGATTTCTCGATAAAAAACTACTTCAATTCAAATCAAAAGCTGAAATGTGACTTACGCCAATTGTAAAATTGTTGTAAATGATCAAATACGAGCTCAAATAAAATCTAAAATAGTTTAATGAGATAAAGTTTTAGCATTGAAATGACTAAACCATTTGATATTGTGTAATCGCACAAAATTATCAAGATCTTAAGCAAACTGTGGGTATGAATTTTACCTTTGCTTGATGAGCCTCACTAATATCCTGAAATCCGTGGACAATTAATCGTCTTATACACTTCAAAGCTAATAAAGATGTTTCGAGCTCATTGATCATTTTTAAGTTATCAAGGCCTGAAGAGATTAAGCCCAAAAGTTGATTGACATGCTCCACATATATAATCCCAACGTTATGAAGTAACTCTGGTGCAATCTTTTAAAATATAAAACTGTATTATCAAAATTTAAGATGAAAGGTTTTTTGAAAATTTTTGCAATTTGCCAAATCTAATGAAAAGATAGGTACCTGCTCTAACATTCTACGATCCGGACCAAAGGTTCGAGAGCAAAGAGCTTTCACGACCAAGTGCAATGTCAGTAATGATCGTTTTTGAATTAATGCAGAATGGGCATCCAGTTGTGAACCCAAGGTTGAATGTATTATACTCAATAGATTTTGTAAAAGATCAGGCCTTAATTGTAAAATTAAGTTTGGGGAAACGAAGAGAAATAATGAAGGAAAATGAATCAAAAGGAGAATGTCAAGCAATTAAAGAGCAAAAATAGGTAACTAAATTGAGACACACCATTCATTCGGGTAATCGGATCGTGCGATCTTAGAAACAAGCAATGCATTTTGTGCTGCCAGCTATACCAATTGAAATATAGATATAAAATATGAGGATTCTGGTTTTTCTTGTAAAACGACCATATTGATTAAGTTGAATATTCTTCGGTGAGAAGACCACCAAAAAGAATTATCAAGCATTTTAGTTAAGGTTTTCGAGTTGAATTTGCTCTGATTCCATTATATGGACCGAGTCTGTTCACACCTGTCGTTTATAAAGACTATTGATCGAACCTCAATATAACAATCTCCCATACTTGCTATAATAATGGTTTTTGGACGCGGACCTGATTAATTTCCTCATCCATAAAAGAGAGAAGTCGACTCTTTATTTGCATCTTCTCCTCTGATCTTATAGCACTACAAGACAGAGGGAAGGAAGCATTGATTTTATTGACCAGTACCAAAATTTTCAAATTATCATAAAATATATAAAGCAAACCCCATTTATAAAATAAACTTAATCAAACTCAACAGGTAAAAAAATTATTCAAACAATGAACCAGCCTTCACTCAAACCCACATACTTTTTGGCTGTTTTCCGCCAATAACGATCAAGACCATTTTTAAAATAAATGATACCCATAAAGCGAACATTTTGCACAACCGTCTTATCGTACACTATGTCCTAGGTTTTATTTTCTAAGCATTAAAAACTGAAGGATAAATGAAGTAAAAGGTAGTTGACAAGCTAATCTCACGAGTAGGGTTATATAGAAATCAGGAACAGTCTCCCACTGCTTGAGCATGGTTTCAGCCGCTTTTATTTGTGCTGCTTCTTGTGATGTAGCTTGAGCAAGGGCCAGCAAAAGTTGGTCGCGAGCTGAAGACATGATAAGAACAATTACGATTAAACTGGGGAAAAGAAATCAAATTCTTGTTATACAACTTAATATAATTAACAATCAAATTATTAACTGAATTTTTACAAACCTTTTAAAAAAACAAGTTTTTTTGTTTTTTTATTAAATTTTAAAACAATAATTAGTAAAAACACAGCAAATTAAACAATTTTTTTTAATAACAATTTATTGAGTGAAGCCCAACTGCTATCTATTACATAGAACCAAACTAAGTGGCTCAAACTAAATGCGACTCATGCTCATACTACATATGACTAGCCACTCAAGCCAGACAAGACAACACTATACACCTATACAAACATGTATATTACTACCCAAACCAAAAAAAAAAGAACCTACCAAAACTAACAGCAAAAGACTCAATAATACCAAGCAACTTAACCACTCCATTTGACAGCATAAACACTACACTACAAGACAATTCAGATATTAAACCACTATTTTCAACCAATTTAGCTTTTTCTATATTCATCTTATGTTTAAATCTTACCAATTATGTCTTAATATAATGCAATTTTACCAAATGTTTCACATATTCAATAACAGCAAAGATAGTTTCCTTTCTTCTATCAAAAACTCCAACAGTTTTTATGCACCAATTTTTTAATACAAAACTCTTACAAACTACTGTATACAGATTCATATTTAAAGAATATTTAGAGAGTATTTACAAAACAATAAAAAAAACTTAATTACAAGCATCTACTAATGTGGCTTATTATGCAAAAACTTCAACCAAAATTTCTTTATAAATACCAATATCTTAAACATAAGTAAAAATATAATCAAATAATTTTACTTTATTATACAATAAACACAGTATTTTAAGATATCTTTTATTATATAATCTCTTCTTAACTACCACCAATAGTTATCTATATACAGTTTTTATCAAGTACATGTACAGATTAACAGACTTTTTATTAGTAAATTCAGAAAGCATATGCAAATTAAGATGCCAAATTTTAGCTATAGTCACTCAATTTACTTTTTTAATTAATGTATTTAAAATAATATTATGACCAAAACTAGCTTTTCATCAAACATAACTAATAAACTTAAATAAATCTCAAACAAAATAATGAGTATTGTTAAATACAGCTGTGCTTTTAACTATTAAAAAATATTCTTACACCTCTTTTAACAAAAAAAAAAGAGAATAAGTAGTCTTGTCTATAATTATATTAGCTTTTTTATTGCCAGAAATTTCCAAATAACTTTTAATTTTTATTTAATTTACAATAAGATATTTATCTTTAATTAAATTAACAATATGTCTTTTTTCTATTCAGTATTAATTATAAAAGTCAAATATAATTAACATTAATTTAGATACATATGTATTAATAATGGCTTAGTTGTCTAAATACAAAATTACTGTACAGAAAAATAGAACACACTTCAAAAACAAAGCAACAGTCTGCAATTTAGCCATAATAAAAAACAGAAGTCTATGTATTTTTATACTAATACTCATGTCTACAGTCAGGAAATAAGTAGCAGTTTTATTAACAACATCAGCAAAACCAGCATTTTTCAAAAATCTATCTATATATATTTATATAGAGCCAAACCAAATTTTATATAAACAACTTTATACATTAAAAAAATTTTTAGAATTCAAAATATTCAAGCCAAATAACAGATTTGTCTCAGCTAAATCAATCAATAAAAACCTTTTATCATGTAAAAATTTTAATATAATCTTAAATAAATAAGGTACAGAGTCTTTAGAATTTAACTTTTTCTAATAACAAAAAGTTTTTTAATCTATTATATTGAACTTTTTATCTAAAAGCCTATTACCAAATACAATTCCAAATCACTTTAAAAAATAAACCAAACTAAAGTACAAGAATTGCCTCAAAACAACTAATATTAGAAACTTATTAGGACTATAAAATACATTGGACAAATTATAATTTAAAGTCCAAAAAAATTTTTATCACCTTAACCAAAAAATTGTTTACTGGACTAATATATAACTTAATAAAAAACTGCAAAAAATTCAAAAGAGCTCATCTTAAAATCTATAAATCTAAGAATTTGTAATTAAACAAGCATTTAATAATGTCCAAAGTATTAAAAAAAATAATTAACACAACTAATTTTTCTTCAAACTGCATTTGTTTAAATGATTTTAAATCATATAGGAAAGAATGATACAAAGTTTTATTAGAAAAATTACATAACAAATAAGCTTTAGACTTGAAATTCTTCCTAATTATAACATCCTATTTGCAATATATACTTAACAAGACAAAACTAAACTGAGTCTTATAATTAACTATAAGTTACAAAATAGCCAATATTAAATATAAAAACTGCTTATCTGTAATGGCTTTCCTAAAAACCACATTAACAAAAAATTAAACATTAAAATAAATCTTGGACAGACTTGACTTGAATAACTCTTTAGTTAACAAAAAAATTCTTAGATATCTGTAAGTCTTATTTTTCTTGACTATTAAAATTGGTAGGCTATTAATTTTTAAAAAGACAACTTTAATACTCTAATTAATAAAAATAGCCATAGTCTTTTTATTATTAACAAAAATATTATTAATCAAAAAAAATTTACTAACAATATCCACAGCATACTACATAAAAGCTTGACAATTTCTGATCCAAATTATATCATTCACAAATATACTAACAGCAAAAAAAGAAGACATTCTATCATTATTTTTTATTTTGCTTATTTTAACCACAAACTTGGTATTAATCTGGTATCTGTACAAATGTTTATGTCTTTTAATCTTACACAAAAGTAGATTATAAAAAATTCTTCAAAGAAAAAATAAGAAGATTTTACTCTAATTCAATTTATCATATACTCTATATTTACTTAAGAAATCAAAATTAGTTATTACTTTATTGACTTTATCTTCATGTATGCTGCCAAAAAATTTTATAAACTTGTTGCATATTTTAATTTATTGCAAGCTAGCTTTTAAGTAGTACCAACCAACCAAGTTATATGCTTTGTGCATATTTTACAAGACCAACCAAAGTTTTCTATTCTTTTCTAAAGTATTTTTAACTACTGAACCAATTACAAATACAAAAAATTGAGTAAATGTGTTCTTTAGAACAAAAAAATTATTACTACAGAGAACACCAAACTTGTAATATGCAGATAAAATCCAATTGGATAAAACTTTAAAGAGAATTTTTCTGGCTGTTTCAATTAAAACAATAAATCAAATGTTTATCAAAACTCTATTTCAGTCATAAGATTTAAGGATCATTGAAACTTAGGCTCTTTTCTATACAACTGAAACACTATTAAAGAACAAACATGTATTTAATAATTCTAAAAGACATCTTATCACATTATTACTACTATGTTTTTAAAGTTTATTAAGAATGCCAAACAAATCAGCAGCTTTGTTATCAAGCAAACTATTAATCACCAAGAGCAATTTTTTTATACTGCTTATTTTTAATATGCCAGAAAAAACATTATTATTTACATAATTTAATAGTGTATATTGGCAAGTTTATAGATCAAACATTACCTAAAACACAGCCTATTTTTTTGTTTAACCTTTTATAATCTTATTAATACTAAGTTTTATTTTTTCTGGCTCCAAAATCAACTTTCTTTCTACTACCAAGTGATTTAAAATCATCTTGTAAAAAAGCTGATCCAAAATACTCTTTATTATATCTCTTTTATTAGAACAAAAACTTTTTATGTGCTTTTCAATTACCTTCTTGATATATGCTTTTTCAGCTAATTTTGATTTATAAAGCTTGAACTTTTTGTACTTTTTTCAAATCATTAACAACTGTTTGAAAATATTCATTAACTTTTTATTGTTTTAAACCATATTTATGATTTTAAAAGTCTTGCCATCATTTAAAGTTGACCATTTTTTAGCAAAATAATTAAATTCAAGCATGTTACTTAAGCTTAACTTTTTAATAATCTTAGCAATTAACAATTCTAATCTAAAAAACTTAGAAAACTGCCAGTTTTGTAAATATTAAAACTTACTGAACCAATATTTAGAGAATGTTTTATCAACTGACTTCACCAATACTCTCTTTAGCAAATTCTACATAATATTTAAATTACCATGAGCTTTTGCTTTTAAAAACATATTTTTTATTACTAAAAGCTTGACAAAAGAATATTTCTTAAATTGTGTCTATTTGGCACTATATATATTCTTGATTTTGAACTTTTAACAATCTTTATTAGCTTGTTTGTGTATGCTATTTAAATAAATATTTAAGAGACTACTTAAACCAATCAACATTAAAACAGTCTTATAATCAGTGTTAAAAAATGTGAACATAAAGTTGACTTCATAATCAACAACTGTTAACAATAAATTTTTACTTATAAAAATGTAATCCAAAACCTTTTTAATACCTTTTAAGTTGTTCTAAGTAGAGGTTTTAACCAATGGGTGTTCACCAAATAAGTTAACCAAACCTAAATCCAAACAAAACTTGAAACTCACACTCTTTTTAGACTTATTTTCATTAAAATTTTCACACAAGACCACAAAAGTACTGGAGTTAATAGTCTTAGCAATAAGAGAATTAACATCTAAAGCTTGACCAAATCTAGTATCAGTAGAAGCACTAGTATACAAACTCAGAACCATAACTAAAAGCTTGCTTTTAAAAAAAAGCTATATCAAAATAACATGACCAAGAATCTTTTTAATCTTAAAAACATATTAAACCAAGAATTGCTTATAACAATAACTATTTCAGCACTGAAAAAACTTTTATCCAATTCAGACATGAATATTTGTATTTTATTAAACTTATTTGCAATTTAAGATTTAATATTAGCCTTTAACTTTATCTTCATAATAAAAAAACCATATTACTCAAATTTGTATATTAATAAACAACATCCTTTTGCTTAGCAAGAATATTAATACTCCAAATATTATATGTAGCAAACTTTCAAACAAGACTGTTTATTGAGATAAAAAAAAATCTGAATCCAAAACAATATTATTTATCTTGGCCAAAAAGTCTATAACCATATCTAAGAAACTTATCAAACTGTTTTCTAATCTAAAAACTACTGATTAATCTAAAAATACTATTTTTACAACAGTCTTATTACTAGTAACTGTATCTAAACTCTCATTCAACACTATATTCACTTCTTGATTCTATGATAAAAAAGTTACTAACAACTAACATTCAAAGTTAAGCTGAGAAACTATTAGTCCAAGTGTATTCAACTTCTTAACCAGTTTGTTAATTTGCTTTACAAGACTGGTAAAACTGTATTCAAGAGCAGCAAACCTATATTCAAGTTCAAAGACATTAGTAAAAAAAATTTAATATTCAAAGATAAACCAGCACCAGAAAAAACCAAAGGCATTATATAAAAAATAAAATTACCAACAATTTAAGCCCAAGTTTTTTCACCAAATAAAACCAAATAAACAATTGGTATTTGTTTTTTAAATATATATTTATTAAACAAATTTGGTTCTAAAAATTAACCACTTATTTATTGTGACCATTCAGATTTTTATTTATTAAACACATATTAGATACATGACCAAATTGCTCATATTAAACACAATAAGCCAAAAAAAAACCAGTTCAGCACAAATGTACACCTTTAAAAACTGGAATAAAATCAATAGCAGTCTTCTTGGATGTTTTATTAACAAAAAAAATTATAGCACATCTGTTATGCATATATAAACTTAAATTATGACCAATAAAACAAGTTTTCTTACTATATGATTTCAACAAATCAAAAAAATCATAAGCAGTAATGCTAACAGACAAAGTATATAATAAAGTCTGATAAAAATCTCTAGATATTCATAATTATTTTTTATTAACAGTTAATGTCACACACACAGAATTTTTTTCCATAAAAACTGATCATTTAGAAGCAATCAAACCAGCAATATCTGATAATTCAAACTCTACTAAAGTCTTTTGCCAAAGACCAATCAGCTGTATTTTAATTAAAACTATCTTACTAAATTTAGAAAAGACTAATTCTACTGTCAATTTAAGAAAATTTACTGAGATTTTTTTAATAATCACTTTCCAATCTGTACAATTGTTTGTTTTTCTAACATTATTATTTGCTAAAAATTTTTTACTAATAATCAATTTCTTAGCTTTGTTTAAGCTTAGTTAAGAAATAAAGATTAATCTAATAATGCCTAAAAATTTTGGGAGAGTTGATGCTTTTTCAAAACTGTTAATATGATAAAATTTTTTTAATAAACAAAAAATTATCTCTAAATGTTTTATCAAACATTGCAAAAAGTTTAACATCCAGTGCAAAAAACTTTATTGAACCAAAATTTCTAATTTTTTTATTTTATAACTTGGCTAATGACAATTTTTTGGAACCAACAAATTTAAATACCAAAAGCACCAATTTGGATTATTATTATTACTTAAAACTTTAAAAAAAGACATACTTAACAGCTGTCTTAAAACATATGTCCTTATTTGTGTTTTTTAGAGTCATGTCATGTCATTTATTATGTTATTTGTTTTAAAAGCATTAGAATCTATGTAACTCATTTCTTTTGCAATTGTGTTTTTTATGTTTTTAATATTTGACATTTTATTAACACTGTTTTTTTTACTATTTATCTTACTATTTTAAGATTTTTTGTATTTATTCTTATTAGCTTGCAACATGTTAACAGATAAAGAGCCAATTAATAATTCTATTATGTTACCAAAAACATTAAGTTTTTTTGGCTTTTTATATAAAAAACCATAAAAATAGATACTCTTAATATGCACTTTTTTTTAGTGTTAGACTGGGTCTTCAATTTAGCTAAACCAGAACCAGAGCCACCAACAGAAAAGCCTACTAGTTTTATAGCAACAAAAATAAGTATATTAAAAAAAATAACTAAAAGTGAAAAAGAAAAAAAAAATAAGAAAAGTTATTTTTTTGGCAATTTTATGTTCTTATTATGACCAGAAAATCAATAAAAGAAAGAGTTTTATTTTTTTAGTAATTTAAAAAAATCAAAATAAATAAATTTATAAACTAAAATTAAGTAATTTTTTGTTGTAATAAAATATAACCCAATTTTTTACTATAATACAAAATTAAAATATTTTATAATAATTATATTTATATATTTTTTATATATAATTAGCCATTTAAACTAATTGAAATAATATTAACTTGTATAAACATTAATCTTAAATTTACTGTTTTTTATAAATTAATTTACAAAATTATGTATTTTAAAAAAATTTCAAATTATTATACATATTAATAAACATTAATTATTTTAATTCAAAAAACTTAATTGTAAATAAATCAAAACAATATATAACTTTATTATATATAAATTATTATTATTAATAAAAATTTTAAAAAGCATTTTATTTTTTTTATAATTATTATAAAATATTGTTTTAAATAATTAAATTTTGGTTATAATTTTTAATATAATTAATTTAACAAATTCAAAAATTTTAAAAGTATTATTAAATTATTTTTAAACACAAAATTTTTAACTAATGTTTTATATAAAGCAAAAACTAAAACTTATTATTATAAATACTTAAAAACAATAAAATATTAAGATTTTATATAATTTTAAATTAAATATTTGTATAATTTTTTATTATATAATGTTTTTATAATATATATTCTAAATTCAATAGTTTTAAAACTAATAAAACCAGTTTTAAAATATAAATCTAAATATTAAACCAATATAAATTTGTTTTAATTAATGTTTTTTAATAAAATTATATTTAAATACTTATATATAAATTTTTATTTTTATTTAATTAGCCAAATTAAAAATATTTACATTATTTAAATATTATGTTAAAGTATATAACCAAAAAAATTAATTTGTATTATTATATAATTAGCTAATTTATTATTAAAAATTTTAAAATAGTTTTTAAGTTTAATTTGATTAATTATTAATCTTTTATTACAAATAAAATTAATAATATATTAATGTTTTAATCAATATTTGTTTCTAAAATTAAAATATTTAAACATTAATTTGGTTTTAATTTATGTTAATTATGTAAAAACTATTTTTAAAAACACATTTTAATATTAATAATAATTAAAATTTAACTAATATTAACAATAAAGTTTTATAAATTTTTATATTTATATTATAATTAATATTTTTAAAAACAATATTATTATTTGTTATAAAAAATAAACCAAAATTTATTATAAATTTATAATAAATATTATTACAGATTAGAGTAACAAACTAATGGATAGCAAGAAAAAACAGAATTGTAGAATAATGAAAATAATCAAAGAGAGAATTACAATAAAAAAGTAAATTAAATAAGTAAGAATTCAATATGTGTAATTAGTCTCATAAAAATTACAGTCACAAATCTTTTTTGAAAATTTAAAGGTAAAGAAATAGTCCATAATTGTTAACAAGATAACACCACTACTATTATTCTATGTTTTAACTTGGTAATTTTTAGAATCAATAACAGATATTATTGTGCTTTTTAATTGTTTTTTTATTTAATAAATCACAAAAGCAAGCAATTGCTTCTTAGACTAATTCTAATAATACAAATTAAGAAAAAAAAAAAATAAAATATGTGAATACCAACAAGTAATTTTTTATTCCAAGATATTCAGATACTTAAAAATAGGGAAAAAAAAATAAGTAACATAAGAAGAAGTAATTGATAGTGAATTTTATTTTATTATTTTAATCATATTTTTTTACAACTAAGAGACTTATTGCTTATATAACTATTAAAAATGGTCAACAACTAAGTTAATGACTAGATCAACAACTAGGTCAATAATCAGATTAATAATCACTATCTAAAAATAGAATGGCTAATTATATGATATTAGTGGCTAATATATGTGATAATTAATAAAAATATGAGTTTTAACCATAATATTATCCTTTCCAAAGAGATTAAACTTAGGCAAAATCAAGTTATTCATAAGATAATCTATTTGAAAAGTTTTATTTAGCTTAAAACTAACTAGTTTATTGAAGTCTTTTGTAGATAAGATATATAATATCTGAAACAAAATGAGTTTTGTATTTAAGAAACCAAATCTTTATATAAGAGTTTTGGTTCTTTTAGTAATAGTTAAAACTCTTGAAATATCTAATCATATAATATCCAAAATTTCTATCTGGATTTCTGAAATTGTTTTTTTTATGAGTTTCATATCTTTTATGGTTTTATAAAAGTGACCATAGAATTTTAATTGTCTTTTATATAATAAGTTTTTGTCTATAAGTAAGATTTCTTGGATTGTTTTTTTAATTGTACTGAAAGATAAAAGTATTGCTGTTGTTATACTTTTTAGCAGATATTTATCCATTTTGTTACATATTTTTTCTCTTCTGGTAGTTGTTTTCTTGGGTTTAATAACAGTATATGTTCCATTATTATCAATTATAGTGATCTGTTTTTCAATAGTTAGAGTAGTATTTGAATAGTTTTTGATTCAATACTTATAAAGAATATAGAAAATGTTTTGAATGTTTTGATCCAAAAAATAATTATTCATATTGATTGAAGATATCTCTGTTTTAGAAATAGTGCATTTATTTATACCTAATTTTTGCTAATTATTTGAATTAATATTATCACAACAAGCAACCAATCAGATTATTTGTAATATTTTTTAAATTATATATCATAAATAGGACAATTATTGAAGATTGTTTTATATTGATTTTGTAGAATATAAGAACCATTGTTCAAAACTTTGTTGACTAAAAAGAGTTTTTTCTATTGGCTAGAAAATTTATTACTATAGACATTGTCTCTGTCTGAATAGTATTCCAAAACTAAATTACTAATACTTAAAAAAAGTGTTTTATAAGTTTTTTTTTAAGCTTTTTTTGAAATTGGTTTATCTTTTCAAAGGCAATTATTTGTGTTTCTACCAATGAGTCAAGAATAGTACCAAGTTTTTTTTGCAAAATGTCTTTATAATTCCCTATTGTAATTTCTTTAAAGAATATTATTTTAATATTAGTTTCTATTAGTAGTGTTGTTATGTGTCCATAGAGCAAATAAAAAAATTTATAATTTATTATGTTATAATTTACAATTCTATAAGCAAACAAAGTTGAAGGCAGTACTTTGTCTTATAAGTTTGTTTTTTTACTGGTTTTGGCTAAAATTTTACATAATATTCTATTAAAACATTCTATTAGGTCATTTGTCTAAGAGTATTAAGAAGAGGAAAGTTTATGACATATTCCCATTTTTCTACAAAGTTTTTTAACCAGTGTACTAAAAAAAGCTTTTTTTTTATCAAATAAAAATTCTTTGAAACAGTTATGGTAACAAATAATATTTTTATAAATAAAATTGGCTATTGAGACTACTGTTTGGTCTGGAGTGGCTCTTGTTTCTATCCACTTTATAAGATAATTAGTAGCTGTAATAATATATTTATTGCTATTAGTAGTTATTGTTAGAGGTTTAATAACATCTATATCAATTCTGTTAAATAGTTAACCAACAAAAATTGGATGAATATTTTTTTTATGACTAGATTTTCTTTTTTTTTGGCAGATGTTACAGATTTTAATGTATTCAGCAATGTTTTTTCCTAAGATATACTAATAATAGCAAGCTAAGATTTTCTGAATTGTTTTTGTTTTTTCAAAGTGTTCAGCTAATAAATCAGTATGCATGTTATAGATCACAATTTCTCTTTCTTTAAATTTTATAACTTTTTAAGAATGGTCAGAAATTTTTCTATTTTTTTTATATAGTTGGTTCTGGTAAATCAAATAAAAATTTGATTGTTTGTATAAATGTTCTTTTTGCTATTAAGTATATTCTGGTGAGTATTGTCCTTAACTCAAAAATTTTATTAAGACAAAATAGTAATTTAAGTTTATTATCATGTTTGTCAAAGAAAAAAATACTAATAATTAAGTTAGTTTGGTTAAAAAGTTGTACTATTACTGAATAGTAAGTCTGGAAAAAGCATCAGCATTTTGATAATTTGCTTCTTTGTGATATTAAATGTCATAATCAAATTCATTTAAGTGGAATATTCAGTGAATTATTTATTTGTGTTCCAGTTTTTTCTTATTGTGCAGCCAAACCAAGACTTGATAATCTGTTATTACTAAAAATTTCACACCAAAAAAATATTGGTCTCAGTAGCTAGTAGTCTAAACTACTACTAAGCATTCTTGTTTAGTAACTAAATAGTTCTGTTCTGCTGACGTGAAAGTTTTATTGACATATGTTATAACATGTTTTTTGCCATCTTCATCTTTTTGTGAAAAAACAGTATTAAGTTCATAGCCAAATGCATCAGTGTGCAGAATAAAAGATTGGTCCAAATTAGGTTGTTTAAAGATTGGTTCAGTAATAAGTTTTTTCTTCAGAGTTTTAAAAGCTTTTTGTTAATGATGATAATTAACATTTTTTCTGAGTAGCTGATTAAAAAGAAAGGTGATTTTAGAAAAATTCTTGATAAATTTGTGGTAGTAAGAAGCCAAACCAAGAAAAAAGCATAATTCAGGAATATTCATTGGTTGTTTAATGTTCTGAACTTTTTTAACTTTAGCTGAGTCAGAAAAGATTTTATTTTTTATAATAAAATAACCAAAAAACTGGATAAATTGACATCCAAAAAAAAATTTGATTGGATTGATCTTAAGACCAGCATTTCTAAGAAGATTAAAAACTTTTTGTAAATGTTCTAAGTATTTATCCCAAGTTTTTAAGTATACTATTATATTATCCAAATAGACCAAAACAAAGTTTTTTTTTATTGATTCAAACACTTTGTTTATTAGGCATTAAAAGATAAAAAGAGCATTAATAAGACCAAAAGACATAACTGTGAATTCATAGATGCCATATTTGGTAATAAAGACAGTTTTTTTTCTGCTTTCTGAATTTATTTCTACTTATTAGAATTTAGCAGTTAAATCAATGGTTAAAAAGAAAGCAGTACCATTAAATTTGTCTAGTATTGTATCAATTTTAAGAAGTAGGTATATGTTTCTTATAGTAATAACATTTAATTAGTGATAATTAACACAAAAACATAAGGTTCTATCTTTTTTGAATATCACTACAACTAAAAAAGCCTATTTATTCTTGATTTTTTGTATGAATTCAAGATTTTTTATTTGGTTTATCTCTTTCTTGATGAACTTATTATTGTGTTGATTGAATTGATAAAACTTTAAATAGATAGGACAAGTTTTTCTGGTAATAATAGTGTGTTGTATTATATAAATTCATCTAAAGATATCACTTTTTTTTGAGATAACTAAGCTATTTCTAGCCAACAGATTTTCAATGTCTATTTTTTTTCTTTTAAGAAAAGTTTTCTTTGTTTTATTACAAGTAATTAGATTTTAGGTGGTTTATTCTTAAAGGACTTTTGTACTTCTTTTATTTCTCTTCTTAGTATTAGACTAATAAGTTTCCAATCTTTGTAGTAGATTAGACAGAATTTGCATTCATTATTAGGAAAATACAAAAGTTTATTACACTAGCACTAAACATAAGGGTTATGTCACTAATAACTGTATTTTGCTTTCTTGTCTGGTTTTCTATTAAAAATTCTTCTAAGGATATTATAGTAAAACCAGCAAATTAGCTTGCTATTTACAATAATTCTTTCTTTGTTAGTTTTAATATTGTCTAGTAGCTTGTTATTGCTAGTAAAGATAGTATAAATGAATTTAGCAGGTTTTTTTTGTTTTTTTTGATTTTTTTTTTCATTGCTCTTTTCATTATCTGATTTATCTGATTGTTTATTTTCTTGACTTTGCTTAAGTACTAAAGGAGTTGTCCAATAATAGTACTTAATCATAATGGGTTTTTTATCACATCTGATAGTTAGTTTACAAAGTTTATAGTCAAATAGTGCTTTGACAAACCACTCATTGTTTACAATTATAATATACTTTTTTGCTTTAGATATTTCTATGTTAGTTTCAATGCTAATGTCATTAATGCAAACAGAAACCGTTTTGGCTATGCCAAGCTCTTTCTTTTTGTTACTGTGTATATTAATTATTGGTCTAGTTAAAAATTCATTAATCTTTCTACTAATAACTTCCAGGAAGTGTTTGGCAATAATATTTACAGATAATATATTGTTTAGGATTAAGTCAATAAAGTAATCAGCCACTTGGACTTTGCAAATAAGAGAAGTAACATTGCTGTTGTCAACAAGTCCAGTTTAATGAAAGCACTTGTTGGCTTTTAGTGTTTTTTTCTTTGAAATCAGAGATTTGTAAAGGTTTTTTCTGAATTGTGGATGGGTTATTAATTGGCCAAAAGTTATATGCACTGGGATTTTCATGAAATCTTTAACAATAGAATAGATATTAGATTTTTGTACTATTTTTGGGAGTTCTAACTTTGGAGAATTCTTAAAAACTTTAATCTTTGGTGGCTTATTGTTATCAACAGTTAATGAAAAAGCTTTATTGAAGTTCAAGGCAAAATTAACTTTGGCTTTTTTTTTCTTTTTTGTTAAATCAAAAGTGTTGATTGCCAATTTATCTATGTTATGGTCATTATTAGTTAAATTAAAAGTGTAAAAGAGGTTTTTTTCTAGTTAGCTTGCACTTTTATTCTTTAAAAGTGCACCTACTAGTTTAAAGGCTGATAAACAATAATTTTAACTAGGGGATCTTCTCCAAAGAAATTAATGTTGGCTTGATTGGATTTTTAATTGAGGACATTGTTGTTAATGATTCTGTTGTTTTAATTGTCATTGTTTCTAAAGACTGGAAAGAATAAGAGAGAATTGTTACAATTTCTTGAGAAATGTCTAGTTAATTTATAGTGGTAGCATACAAATAAACCATTTTGTTGTCTTTGATATAGTGATTGCTGGGACTAATTAAAACAAAGTTTAAATCTGGATCTTTAGAATTGTTAATTCTTTTTGACTGCTTGGACTAAAGACTCTAATAACCAGACAAAATTGGCTGTAAGTCTATCTATTAATTGTTTATTGGAATCTGAAGTCTGAGCAGTAAAAAAAGTGACAGCCATTTAAGGAACAGGAGCCATAACAGAAACAGGAGCCATAACAGAAACAGGAGCAAAAACTGAAAATGTGAATTTCAAGTGCATCTTTTGTTTGTTTTTAATTTATTGGGCAAGTTCAATAGTCATATCTATTGTTGAATTATTTTTTAAAGCCAAAAAAGACCAAAAAACATATGAAAAATTAGTTCTCAATTTTTTTGTAAAAGAATAAATCTTTTGCTCTTCTGTCTAGTTTTTTCTAAAGTTTACTTGCTTGATTAGCTTTCTGATTGTTTGACATACTCAGTTACAACTTTACCAAGACTTTGGTTTTTTTTTTCTAATTTTATATGCCATTTTGAGATTAAAATAAGAGTTCTGAATTTGTTTTCAAACTAAGTAGTAAAAGAAATATTGTTTTTTCCAGCATTTGCTGGTGTTTATCTAATAATTTTTTGTTGAGTATTGGCATTGGTTTTTTGTGAGAACCAAATAGCAGAAGAACCTTGAAAATAGTTACCAATGATTTGGAACTTGTATTTATTATTATATTGGTTGGTTATGGCAGCTCTTTCAAAGTTATTTAACCATTCAATTGGATCTTGTATATCACCTCTGAATAATAGTAATGAGGTGTTATTTCTTTACTTTAAAATAGTTTGTATATTCTAAAAGACAGCCAGAATGTTTGTTTGTATAGAGTTATTAGCCATTGGTTCAGAAGTAACTATTTGTGTAGAATGTTCTGATTTGTTTGAGATAAAATTAAAAACAGAAACAGTTTGATAACTTTTTTTTTTGTTTCAAAAGGATTTTAATTAACTAATAGGCAGCAATCCTGAATTTGGTGATTCAGATATTTGAAATCAGAAGGCTGTTGTTCAAAGATTGTGGAATATAAAAGCTGATTGATGCTGTTGTTTCTTTCTTTAAAGTTGTCTTTAAGATAAGCTTGGTCAAAGTAATAGATTGTATAGACTATATAGGTTTTAGCTAAATGCTTGTTCAAAAACCAGTTCTAAAAATCTTGGAATTGTCTACTGGATTGTTTTTTAATGAGAAAGCAAATTAAGCAGAAGGATAAAGAATTAAGTTTGATAAAGTCTAAATTGTTTTTGTTATGTGCTTTAAAGTGTTCTTCTAATTGTTATGGCAAATATAAATAATCACTCATACAATAAGAAACAAAGTGGATTTTGACAATCTTACAGGGAGCATTACTTTTATGTTACAAGTTGGAGTAATAAGCTAATAGATAACAAGAGAGAACAGAATTATAGAATAATAAAAATAATTAAAGAGAAAATTACAATAAAGAGATAAATTAAATAAGTAAAAATTCAATATACATGATTAGTCTCATAAAAATCACATTTGTAAATCTTTTCTGGAAATCTAAAGATAGAGAAATAGTCCATGATTGTTAACAAAATAATATTGCTGCTATTATTTTATGCCTCAACTTGGCAATTTTTAGAATCAATAACAGGTATTATTGTGTTTTTCAATTGTTTTTTTATTCAATAAATTACAAGAGCAAGCAATTGCTTCTTAGGCTAATTTTAACAATACAAATCAAGAAGAGAAAAAGATAAAATATGTAAATACCAACAAGTAATTTTTTATTCCAAGATATTTAAATACTTGAAAATAGAAAAAAAAGAATAAGTAATATAAGAAAAAGTAATTAATAATGGTTTTTATTTTATTACTTTGATCATATCTTTCTACAGCTAAGAAACTTATTACTTATATAGCTATTGAAAGTAGTTAATAACCAGATTAATAATTAGATTAATAATTACTATCTAAAAATAGGGTAACTAATTATATGACATTAATGGCTAATACCTATAATAACTAATAAAAATATGAGTTTTAATCATAACAATATATTAAATTTGATTACTTTACAAAAAAAACAAATAAGTATTAATTTTAACAATTTTTATTAAAAAAAAAACCAAAATTTAAATAAAAAAACCAAAATTAAAAATATAATATTATTACTTAAATTATTTAAATATTTAATCTATTTTTTAGACTTTATAAATTGTTTATTTAATACTGTTTTTAAAAATTATATTGTTAAATAACTTAAAATTAAAATTATTATTTTTAAGTTTAACATAATTAAATAATAATATAATTTATTAAACATAATTATATTAATAAACTGGTTATATAAATTAACTATTTAGTATTTTTAATTAATAAAAATATTATTTAAAATAAAAAATTTATTGATAATATCCAAAAATAAATTATATAATTATATAATTACTATTAATTTAAATAATATTATTAATAAAAACTTTATATATATTTATGTTTTATTTATAAACTTAATATTTAATTTAACTTATTATAAATTATATAATTAATAATTAAGCCAAAAATTATTATAATTTAATTAATTTTACTATTATAAATAAAAATAATAACTTTTTTTTAGGGTTTTAATTAAAACAAACTAAACCAAACTTAAACCAAATTAAAATTTCAAAGTAGGTTTAGTTTAAGTTTAATATTAAACTTTTTTGACAAGTCTAAATTCAGTTTAAGTCTAATTCAAAGTTTATAAACTTGTTTAAATTTGATAAAATTAAAAATATATATAATTTGTACTATTTTTTCATTAATTATTACTTTGTTTAATTACTATAATTAGTTAAAAAGGTATATAAAACTAACTTTACTTTTCAACTTATCAAAATAAATTTATTGTTAACATTGTTACTGGAGGTTTTTGGTCTCTTTTTAGCTCTTGTATGTTTATTGTAATGCTGTTAATTCACAACTATGGGAAGTGTTTGAACCTCTGATAACTGAATTTATCTTCAAATTATCTCCTATAATTTAAACTGTTGGGCTTATAAGTAGAATGGCCAACTCCATGCCAGTTGTTTTGTGTAGTTATGTTGTAGTAAACGTCAACTTTTTCCAAAGAATTGCTCATCTGAAAGCTCACTAAGATGTGTAGTTACTTTGCTGTAAAAGTCAACTCTTTTACAGGAACCTTGTCTGTAGGCTACCCTAATGATTATAATAAGAAAATAAAAAATAAAAAATAAAAAAAATGTAAAAAAAATAGAATTCTGTCAAGGGAAATGTTTTCTATCCAGACCTGAAGTCACTAACAGTTTACTGAAATTGGTAGCTAATCAATTTCAAAACGTTAGTTGGGTTTTGGAAATTTTTTCAAGTGCAATAATTAAAGAATTTGGTTTTTTCCAAATTTATTTGGTATTTTTTTCTTTTTGTGTATGTAGGAATAGTTTTAAGTGATAAATCTAAAGTAAGATACATTTTCTCGAAAAGAAAAGCTCTTCTTTTATACAACTTGTTGTAACACTATTCTATGAACTTGAACTTTGCTTTTTTCTACAATTTCGCTGAACTAAAGATACATTTTGGCAAATTACAAGTTATTTCTGCAAACTATTAGATATTTTGGTAAACTATCAATTATTTCGGCAAATTTCTACAAATTTTGGCGAACTTTTGAATGTTACATATTTCGGGGTATTGCATGATTGATTATTGCACTTAGGTTATATTTGTGTTATGTACAAATTGGGTTATTAATTAAATGATAATTTCAGACATTTTGCTAATGTAATAAGTCATAATTTGAAATGATAATATATGCTAATTAATGATAAGATTTATAAGGGTAATTTTATGCTAAACAATATCTCTAATTTCGTCTGGTAACATAACCTTCTCTTCAAAACTGAGCTCTGTTGAAGTCCAAGTACTGTCTGTAATTTCCAGATAATAATCCAAAATTATTGAAGAAATTTGGTCTGAAAATTGTTGAAATTTCAGTTCTGTAAGCTTTCCAATATATTGAATCTTCAAAGGCTGTAAAATTGGGTTTTGTAGAACGTTTTCACAGGTGTGAAATAGGCCATAAAGTCTAAAAGCAGCTCTGAGCTTGTAGTGACTGTTTGTTGGTCCAGCTGTTGTCTTGAATTCGTTGTGGAATTGTTTCTGAATAGCTTTTTTTATGAGGTTTGCTGTTGTAAGTTCCAGTTTTTGTTTGTAGAGTGTTTTTCCAATGTAGAAATATTTATAGATTGGAAGGTATTCAATGCTTTCCTTATTAAGACACAGTTGAAGTTTTTGTTGAATTGTAGCATTTGGTGGAATACTAATTGGAGTGAGCATTAAGTTTTCTTTTAAAGCAAGCTTTAAAAGTTCTGGCAAATGAATTCCAGAATAACTTCTTGTGTTCTTTTTATATGGGTGATATTTTCATGAATTTTTGGGCTAAATTTGTAACTACTTCTGTTTGGGTATAATTAATGTGGTTTCCAGTAACAGTAATAAATAATTCGGGTATTGTTTTTAAAGCTAACATTAGTTTTTGGGATAATTGTTAAATGTTTTGAGGAATAGTTATTATAAGAGATTTGAAAATAAAAGAAAATTATTTTTTGGTGTATGGGTTTTTATGTTATTTTTGCTTTGTTTTTGTGAGATTGTTTCTAAATTATAAGAAGATAACTATAATAATAAATTTAAGTTAAGTGTTCAAGTTGGGAGGTTGTTCAATGACAACTATTGGTTCTAAATTTCAGAGAATATCTTCAGAATTGATTAAAGGGGAATGTATACCAATTTGTGGAATTAATGATTCAGGATTGTGTCTGGAATTAGAGTGTTTCAAATGATCTCCATGTGCAACTTTTGCTAGGATTTTGTCATCAAGTCTTAGCTTGTATGATCTGTTGCCTAGGACTTCATGGATAAAGAATGGTCTATCTCATTTATTTTCAAATTTTCCACTCTATTGTTTTTCAGCTTTAGTTCTGTATAAGAGAACTTTGTTTTGGATTTTAAATCTATTGGTAAATAAAGGCAATTTGTCATCATGCCATTCTTTTTATTGAGCTTGGGAGTGTTTAATATGGGTGGCTGCTATTCGTCATTTTCCTTCCAACATGTTAAGCAGAGTGTAGGCTCTTTGTTGTAGTGTTTCCTGAAAGTTGTCTTTATTAATTGGTTGTACTAGATATGTTTCTATTGTAAAACTAATTGGTAACATTGCTGTTCTTCTGTAGGTTAAATCAAATAGTGTGTGTTTTGTGGTATCTTGTTTTAGTGTTCTATATGCTAGTAACACTGATGGAATAAAGAGATCCTATTCTTGCTCAAAATCAGTTGAGACTTTGGTTAATAATTTACACAATATTCTGTTGAAATGTTCTACAAGTCCATTTGTTTGTGGATAGTAGGGTGAAAATAATGGTTTTTTGACATTAAATTGTTGTTACCCGAGTAGAAAAACTGATCTAAAGTTATGAAGAAACATGACCAAAACGTGACATAACACAGAATAATGCGCAATAATGTTGGATAACATATTATAATGTAGGATAATGTGTTATAATGCAGGATAACACAGAATAGTGCACAATAATGTAGGATAACGTGTTATAATGCAGGATAACACAGAATAACATGTAATAATGTTAGATAACATGTTATAATATAGAATAACTAGCAATAATGTAGAAAAATGAAGCAATAACAGAAACAACAAAGCAATAGCTAGTGATAGCAAGACAATTGAAAGCAATCCTGTAAAACCAAAAGAATGTATAAAAGCAAGTAGTTGTAGAAGTGAGAAAAGACAGACAGATAGATACGAACCTCTAGACCAGAATTAAAATATCCATACCCCTTTATCCTTTATTATCTTCCCTATTTTATCTCCTAAAATAAACCAATTATTAAAGAAATTAGAATCATGAATTCATGTTCTCGAACTTTGTGAAATTTACATGAATTAACTTTTGTCTCATATCTCTGTTCTAAAACAGATGCTCTTAGCATAACCACTTCGAACCTATTAATGATTTGAACCAATTGCTCTTGATCACGGCGATTGATGATACTAATTTATCTTTTCTCTCTTTTCTTTTTTTTTTTTTTTTTTTTTTTTTTTTTTTTTTTTTTTTTTTTTTTTTTTTTTTTTTTTTTTTTTTTTTTTTTTTTTTTTTTTTTTTTTTTTTTTTTTTTTTTTTTTTTTTTTTTTTTTTTTTTTTTTTTTTTCTTTTTCTGTCTTATTTTTGTGGAGTGGCAACATAGTAAAATCGACTGTCTGAGAATAGACTTTGTGATAGTCTGGTAAAAAAAGAAAGCTCTTCCTAAGTTTTGGATATTAACATTATCTTGTTAGCTTATCAGAAGGATGAAAAGACAATGCCAGACCCTAATGACTGCACTCGTTAGCTTGGAAAAGAAAGCTTATATTTACGAAAAATGTTGCAATTGACAAAAGACAAACTCTGTGTCTTATAACCAAAGAACTCAACGGGTAAAATTCACATTCAGGAATAGACCTTCAGAGACTGATAATCAAGACTAAGCCAACAGAATTACGTGAAAGACATATCATCAATAATTAAGAATACCAAATGTTACTATTTTTTATACCTACCAAGTTTATCTGTAACATTGTCCACAAATTTCCTGGATTAAATTGTTTACAAAATGTGTTCCTTGATCAGATAAAAGTTCTATTGGGCATCTATGTCTACAAATAATGTCTTTGTAGATGAAGTTTGCTACTGATTTCACATCTGTTTGTTGAATGGCTCTGGCTTCAGACCATTTGGTAAGATAATCTACAGCTACTGCAATATAATGGTTTTCTTAGTTTGTGATAGAATGTGGTCTGACTAAATCGATACCAACTCAGTCAAAAGGCTGTCCAACTTTGATTGGGTTTAAAGATTCTGTAAGGCGAGTTCCTCCTCTTCTTTAACAACTATCACAAGACTTAACATATTCATGAATGTCTTTTCTTATTTAAGGCCAAAAATAATATTCTAGTGTTCTCTGGGTGGTGCTGTCTTTTCCTAGGTGTGTTGATAAAAGGTCTGAGTGTATGTTATATAAAATGGTTTTTTTTTATGTTCTTGTATTAATCTGAGTAGATTGTTTGGGTTTCTGAAGTTTCGATAATAAATTATGTTGTTGTGTAAGAAGTATTGTTTGGCTTGTTGTTGTAACCGATGTTTTTTATCTGAGGACCAATCTGTTGGGATTGTTAATGTCTCCAAATATTGTTTAAGATTGTTGTAGTTTTTGGGGTTCATTGTTTGTTTTTTTGTTGTTAATTCAAATGGGTGTTGGTTTTGTATTCTAATCTTGCCTCATTCTTGAAAGACAATCAACATTGGTGTGGAGTTTTCCTGGTTTGTGGTGTACAATGTATTGGTAGTTGGCTAAAAATCCTGTCCATCAGGTTTGTTTTGCATTTAGCTGAGTGTTTTTGTTCTGAAGCCATTTAAGTCCAATATTATCAGTAATAATATCGAATTCTTTGGGTCTGAGGTAAAGGTTGAAGTGATGTAGGGCCCAGATTACTGCTGTAGTTTCTAATTCTGTTGCAGGATAGTTCTTTTCGGCTGGTTTCAATGTTCAGCAGTCCATTTGTATTCGATGTTTTTGGTGGTAAGCTGATTGAGAGATTTTGTGATTTCTGAGAATCCTTTGATAAACTTCCGATAGTAGAAGACTAACCCTATGAATCCTCTTAGTTCTGTAGTGTTTTGAGGAGTTTTGAAGTTTTTGACAGTGCTGATTTTTCTAGAGTCTGGTTTGATTCCATCTTTACTAATGATATAACCAAAAAAAACCAAGCTTGTTTTTCCAAAGTAGCATTTTTCAATGTTGAGTTTCAGTCCTGCTTTTTGTAATCATTGAAAAACTTCTCATAGGTGTTTTAAGTAATTCAAATGATGGAGAATAAACATCAGTATTATTAATATAAACAACTACTGACTTCCAAAGAAGGCCTTTGTAAACAATGTCCATGAGTCTTTGGAATGTTGCTAGTGCATTGCATAATCCAAAAGGCATTACATTGAACTCGTAATTTCCTCCTTGAGTGGTAAATGCTGTTTTGAGGCAATCTTTGGGATCCATGGCAACTTGCCAGTATTTACTCTTTAAATCTAATGTCAAAAAGTATTTGGACTTCCCAAGAGCATCTAGCATGTCATCAATTCGGAGAAAAGGGTAGACATTTTCAATGGTAACACTATTGAGTTGTTAATAATCAACACAAAATCATATCTTTCTATTTTTTTTTTAACTAAGACCACAGGTGAAGCCCATGGACTCATTGATGGTTGAATAAGCCTATTGTTGAGCATCCATTGTACTTCTTTGTGGATAAATTGGTAACTTTCTGGAGCAACTCAGTAGGCTTGCTGTCACCTTGGTTTGGCATCTTTTGTATAGATTTAGTGTTGAACCAAATTGGTTTTTTCTAAGTCATTGTTGTTTTTGGCAAAGATATCGGCAAATTCTGCAATTAGCTCTTTGAGCTGGTTTTGTTGTTGTGGTTCAAGTTGTCCCATGTTAATTCAAGATAGTTTTTCCATGACAACATAGTAGTTTTCGGAGCTGGGGTTTGGGTTGATTTTTGGTAGTGAATGTCCAATAATTTCAGAGAAATCAGGGACTGTTTGGAGTAATTCTTGTTGAAAGATATTACTGTGAATAACTCTAATTTTTAAGTTATTTAATAAAACTATGGGATAATTATTGGGGTTGTAAAAAGTAACTCGGACTTTCTTTGTTCCTTCTGGGATGTAAATATTTGGAATTGAGATATTATGTTTCAAGCAGATTTGTTCATTGGACTCAAAAATTTGTTGGGTGGTTGTTGGCTTTGGGCAGATATAGATTTCAGGGTGTTCTCTAAAAGGTGAAATAGTGATTGGTTGAAGAAGGCATAAAATCTGGTAAGACTTATTCTGTTCATTAAAAGCTATGTTTACTGAAACTATAAATTGTCTAGTTGAACCAAAACCTTGTGTTTCTTTTTTGCTTTTTCCCAATTGTTCTCTTTGATTGACTAACTGTAAACCTAAAATGTTGATTAAGAGTAAATAGATAGCTTGAGCAATTTTTTCAACATGTTCAATTTTGAAAGATTTATTGGTTTCATTTTGAAGTATTACTGTTATGTCACCAGTATATCCAGCATTGATTATTCCTTCTCTGACATTGATTTTTTTGCTTGCCAGAGAGGACCAGGAGGCAATTTGAACCATTGCTCCTAGTGGGATTTCGAAGACAATTTTGAGGTTGATTTTTGTGAAAGATTTGGATTTGAGGACAAGAGTATCCTTGTCTGGATATCTTAGGTCATATCCAGTATTAATTTCATGTGCTTTTTTGGGTTTTATTCCTTGTCCATTGTTGTTGAAGTATTTGAGTTATAAGGCAGACTGATTTTCAATAAAATAGATGGGTGTTGCTTTAATTTCTTCTGTTGCTTCAGGTTCTCCAAATTCAATTTTGTTTTCATTGTTTTCACTGGGCAAAGGAATGCTAAGAGCATAGCATTCAGGGCACCATTGCTTATCGCAAGGCATTATGCATTCTTCACACAATTTAATGTTCATTTACTCTAACTGTTGGGCTTAAGCTTCTTTGGTTAGGTAAGTGTGATTGGCAATTTGGTGATATACTTCTACTTCATTTTCATAGTTGTATCCAGTGATTTCAAAGGTGTATGCAATGTATTCTGATTTCTTTATTTGACGAACATTTTTTTGAGTGGCTCCATTGATTAAAGCCATTGCTAGATTGAAAATCATTTCAGCATCATAAAAGTAATGATACAGTTTGTTGAGGGTGCTATTGTAAACAGCATCAAAAGGAGTTCCTCTTGTTACTTTTTCTGAGATTAAAAAAACATATTGGCATGTTTGATTGCAGACTCCTTCTCTAAATGCAACATCAATCCAGTTGCATTCATCAGGTAATCATTCTCCACAAGTCAAACAGGGCATTCTGTCCCATTTTCCACTTCTTTTGACTAGGTGTTCCCATCGTTCTCGGTGACAGAATTTGCAATAGTAACAGGTATGATTTCTGTATTCTTCCTTGGGTGAAATACAAGCTCCCATTGATGAGAGTTTTTTGTGGCAATTTTTGCATTTGAGTAGAATGTAAGGGCATTGTTTTCATGATTCTGGTTTTGAATAGGGGACATTCCATCTGGATGTCACTGGTTCTTTTGTTTTAAGAGAATTATTTGTTGAAAAATACTGTTGTTCAGTTTCATCAGCCCAATTGGAGGTTGATCCAAGTGCCATAAATGTTTCAATGATGGGTTTTTCTTTTTCCAGTTCGAATTCAAAAGCCGGGGCTTTTTTGGAGTGTTTGTAGAATGTACCACAAGTGGCAGGTACCCGGACATGTTGTTTTTGGTAGGAGATTGTTAACTCTTATGTTCCCCAATTCAGATTAGCATTGGCTTTTTGGAGCCAATTGTTTCCAATGAGAGCTTGGTATTGGGGAGCATCCATGACCAGAACTTTGACTAGAATAGTGATTCTGTCAATTGTGAATGGGAAGTTATCAATTTCTCTTACTGGAGTCTTTTTCATACCATCAGCAGTGACAATGATTGTCTGAGCTGGTTGGTCAACATTCCTTTTTAGCTGCTGCATTAATTGATATGTAATAATGTTTCCAGTAGATCCACTGTCTAGAATCAAGCAAATTGGCTTTTCTTCTGCTTTAGCTTCTGTGTACATTGCAGTGATGGCTTTTTGCTTGTTAGCTGCTGCATTCCTAAGCAAGAATGGTAATTCATTTGCTTTAAATTCAAAAGGGAATATATCTGAAAGATTGGCATTTTTAGCAATTCTGGCTGATGGGATTGTGGTAAGAGTATAGGAAGAGTTTTGTTGTTATGCTGCAGCTCTACCTTCTGAGAGTGCAGTATGGTAAAAACCCTGTTCTTCTGGCATCGTAAAATAACTAGGTTGAGTATAATAGTGGTTGGGTCTTGGTTGAGCTGAATTTCAGAAAACCAATTGGTTGTTTGAATTGATTCTATTGTTATTTACTTGGTATTGGTTTTGTGGTGTGAACTGATTTTGTGGAATCAATCTTTGAGCAGACACTTGATAATATTGTGTGGGTGGTTGTTGGTATTGCTGTTGGATTGGCTGTGGGGTGGACTGATAATAGTTACTTTGGTATTGGGATCTTGGTGGATAGTAAGCTGGTGGTAGTGGTTGATAATAAGATTGCTGTGGTGGAGGGTAACATTGATTACTCTTATTTTGTTGGTCTTGTTGTAGCTTTCTGCAATCTCTTTTCTAGTGGCCAGGGATTCCACAGTAATAGCAATTCTGAGACTGGTTATTAGAAAGTGGTGTGAAGTTATTTTGATTTTGTCTTTGGGGTGGTTGATATCTTTGGGGTTGTTGTTGTTGTTGTTGGTTGGTAAAGTAGTTTTCAACTTTCTTGGTTAATTGGTCAATTTTTTTTTCAGCTGCTGAGCTGGTTTCTCCAATAGCCAGATTAACAAGTTTGGTATGGTTGGTTTTTTCCATGGCTATTTCATAGTTTTTTGCCTGTTGAATAGCAGTGGCTAAATCTTCTGATGCATGTGGGCAAACTTTCTTAATAAGTTTGTCTTTTAGTCCAGCAATGAATTGATCCAAGATTTGTGCATTGGAGTAGTATTCATTGGTTTCCAATTGCCGAATCCTTCTAAGCAGTTTGTTGAATTTCCCAAGATAGGTCATAACTGATTCACTTGGTTCTTGTTTGATATTTCGAAACCGAATTCGAAGAGTGATGGAAGTGTTATTGTCAGTGAACTGTTCTAGAAAAGCAGTTTTGAATGCTTTTCAGTGTTCTGATGGGGCTTCCAAGTTTTCAAACCATTCACCGGCCATTCTTTGTAAGAAGTATAGAATTGCTTTTAATATTCTGGCAGCGTTTCAACCATTTGTATCTCTTGCTTTTAAGACTTTGTCAAGCCATTCTTGAAGACTGGTTTTGCTGTCTTCTTCTGTAAACTCAGGGATTTTTGCGATATATGTGAAGACCATTTCTTCTTTGTTTTCTGAGTTTTCTATTTTTTGTTCTGATTCAGTCTTTTCACTTTGATTTTCTGCTAAGTAGTCAATAAAGTTTGTGCTGGTTAATATTGGTTCCTGTTGTTGAATAGGGCTTTTGGGTGACTGAAAATCTTCTATTCTTGAAAACCAAATAAGTGGTGAGCTTGGTGTTTGCGGTTGAACAAGTGAAGCTGGAAATGGTGTGATTGAAAGTAGTAATTTAAAGCTGGTTCCTTGTTCTGGAGTTTGTAAATGTTTGGCAGTGTTTTTAGGTGTATTGGGAGTAGTTCTGAGTTTTTGTTTCCTTTTTCTTTTTTCTTCTTCTGTTTCCGATTCAAAACCAAGAGAAAATTTCTGTTCTATTGGATAATTCTCTTCACAATACTGAATGATATTGAAATTGAGTTCTTAGAAATATGTTTCAAGTGTTTGACTGTTAAAATCCTGAATGTTTAGACGAGAGTAATATACTAAGCTTTCATATAAGTTGTGTCTAACTTTTGAAATGTTGTAGTCTCCAAAAAGATAATTGTTGATGCAATTTTCAATGTACTGGTAAAGTGTTTTCTTGAATGTTTCAATTCTGTCTGGAATGTTAAATCTTTGCTTGCAGTGGGTGTAGATTGACTGATAATACTCTAGAGTTCTTGAATCTGTTTGAGTCGCCACTTTTGAAGTTGTTGTTGCTGTGTTATTTCCATAGAAGAGCACCAAATGTTACTGGAGGTTTTTGGTCTCTTCTTAGCTCTTGTATGTTTATTGTAATGCTGTTAATTCACAACTATGAGAAGTGTTTGAACCTCTGATAACTGAATTTATCTTCAAATTATCTCCTATAATTTAAACTGCTGGGCTTATAAGTAGAATGGCCAACTCCATACCAGTTGCTTTGTGTAGTTACATTGTAGTAAATGTCAACTCTTTTCCAAGAATTGCTCATCTGGAAGCTCACTAAGATGTGTAGTTACTTTGCTGTAAAAGTCAACTCTTCTACAGGAACCTTGTCTGTAGGCTACTCTAATGATTATAATAAGAAAATAAAAGAAAGAAAATAAAAAAAATGTAAAAAAAATAGAATTCTGTCAAGAGAAATGTTTTTTATCCAGGCCTGGAGTCACTAACAGTTTACTGAAATTGGTAGCTAATCAATTTCAAAACGTTAGTTGGGTTTTGGGGATTTTCCAAGTGCAATAATTAAAGAATTTGGTTTTTTCCAAATTTATTTGGTATTTTTTTCTTTTTGTGTATGTAGGAATGGTTCTAAGTGATAAATCTAAAGTAAGATACATTTTCTCGAAGAGAGAAGCTTTTTTTTTATACAACTTGTCATAACACTATTCTATGAACTTGAACTTTGCTCTTTTCTACAATTTCACTGAACTAAAGATACATTTTGGTGAATTACAAGTTATTTCTGCGAACTATTAGATATTTTGGTGAACTATCAATTATTTTGGCAAATTTCTACAAATTTCAGCGAACTTTTGAATGTTATATATTTCGGGATATTGCATGATTGATCATTGCACTTAGGTTACATTTGTGTTATGTACAAATTGGGTTATTAATTAAATGATAATTTCGGACATTTTGCTAATGTAATAAGTGATAATTTGAAACGATAATATATGCTAATTAATAATATGATTTATAAGAGTAATTTCATGTTAAACAATATCTTTAATTTTGTCTGGTAACAACATTATTTAATATTACTGAAGATTCAAAATCTGAAATAATAAAATTTCATAACTCAAATAGTTTAAATATTAATATATTTGGCAAACATAGTTTTTAGAGTAAAGTATAAAACTATTTTAATAAGTTTGAGTAAATAAAAAAAAAGAATTAACTAAATATATGGTCTCAAAATATGTACATAAACTATTTTTTTGTGAAACTATAAATACTACCAAATTTTTATAGTGTTATTTAGAAACTTTCTACTAAACAATATATATTACAATAGAAAAATATTATAAAAAAAGACAAAATATTCAGAAAAATTGTGAATTAACTAAAAAAATGTTTTAATAAGTAAGATTGTTATTTTTTTTATGATTTTTGGCCAATTTAACTAGAAAACTGCTTTAGTCTTTTGTAGTAACTGCTATTGATATTGATAATAAAAAACTTTGTGACATAATTACTATTTGGCTTATCAATTGCCAATAACTACTTTTTATAGTAAAAGACTTTGAATTAATTAAAATATTCTAATATTTAAATTCTACTTTTCAATCTGTTTGTGTTAATACAATTAAAAAAAAAGTTATAGAACTTTATGTTTTGGGTAAACAAAAATTAAGAGCAAGCACTACTTTTATTATGAAATATCTTTTTTTTTTTTTATATTTATAACATAATAAATATACTTAAGTACTATTAAGTCTAAAGTTTCTTTTACATCAAATTTTTGAACATTTTTCAATATTAAAGTTTTTGTCTTTATTATTGTTTATTATATCAATGACAATTGGAATTTTCAATAAACAATAATTAATTTTGGATTAATAAGTAGACAACATAATAGAATAAATATTCCAAATGAATTTTTTAAAGTATTAAAAGATTATAAAATTATATTAAAGGTACATACATATATTCTTATATAACTTTGGATTAATTAATAACCAATAATAAGATTAGTATATTATACAGCATATTAGTATTATTTAAAACTCAAAATTACCACAGTATTTATATCATCAAAAATCACATTTTTTTAATATTGGCTTAAGTTGGTTTTTATTATTGTTTCAAAGCTGAATTTTTAGCATTAGTATTATTTAAGACTTAAAATTATCACAATATCTATATTATTGAAAATTACATTTTCTCAATATTGGCTTAAGTTAGTTTTTATTATTATCTTAAAGCTGAATTTTCAGCATTAATATTGTCTAAAACTCAGAGTTACTATAGTGCTTATATTATTAAAAACCACATTTTTTTAATGTTAATTTAAGTAGTTTTTATTATTGCCTTGAACCAAATTTTTAGTCAAAAAGATTAAGAAAAAAGTTTAAGAAAAAATTACATTTATTTTTTTTTTATACAAGTTTATTATTAATTTTATTAGTTATAACCTAATTTTTTTTAACAACTTTTTGTTATTATTCTTAATAATATTACAAATAATAATATTTTTATAAAAGAATTGGTAAAAAAATTAGAAAAGAAAAAATTCAATGAAACTTGAAAGATCTTCAATTTTAATGCTTTGATTATATTTTAAACTTAATAGTATTGTTATGAATTAGAATAACAAGTTAATGAATAGCAAAAGAAAACAGGATTATAGGGTAATGAAAGGAATCAAAAGAAATTCAACTTTAAAAAGCAAATTAAATAAGTATAAATTCAAAGTACAAAATCAGTCTTATAAAATATTTTAGTTAGTATACTTTTCAAAAAATAACTAGAGAATCTGAAGGTAAAAAGATAGTCCATATTGTTAACAAATAATCACACATTAATATAATTCTATGCCTTATATTGGTGCTTTTAGAATTCAATATCAAATATCAAATATACTCTTCAGTCATATTTTATTTAATAATCTTTAAATGCTACAATTATACATTTCAGAAAAAAGATAGGATTCCAAAATGTTTAGATACTTGAAAGTAAGAAAAGAAAAATTAGCAATAAAAAAAAATTGAGATAAAAGTTGTTATTTTATTTTTTTGATTTTTGATATGTATTTCTACAGTTAAGAGAGTCATTACTTATATAGCTATCAAAAGTGGTCAATGATTAAATCAATAACTAGATCAACAATCAGATTATTAATTAGGTCAATAATCAGGTTAATAATTAGATCAATAGTCAGGTTATTGATCAGATCAATAATCACTATCTAAAAATAAGGTGGCTAATTATGTGATATCAGTAACTAATATATGTGATAATTAATAAAAAGTATGGGTTTCAACCATAACAGTACAGACAATCTTAGATAAAATAAAGAATAATATTTCCAAAATATTTGTTAAAAACTTAAACCGAATATATTTATTTGAAATTTTCTTATTATAAACTTTGTATAAATTAAAAATTAGGAAACTTAACTCTGTAATTTGTACCTTGTTTTAACATTTTGAACTTCTTGAATATACTGTTACAGGTAATTATTTAGGGTATTGGTACAAATAACAAACCTGTAATTTGGTGCTCAATAGCTTAATTAGATTGATAATATCTGAAGATTTTCATAATTTAAAGATTTTGGTTGAACCCTTTGTATAATAGACAAAAATTTAATGGTTGTTTTAGTACTTTCTTAAAAGTTTATTCTATGAATTTCTATTTTTAGCATAATAGTCAGTTTATTTTGATAGTTATGCCTTTCTGGTAAGCTATCTTTAAATTTTTACTCTTATTTCTAAGTCTTTTACCAAACTATTTTTGACATCAAAATACTTAGCACTTAATTTTTTTAATTTGTTTGTAAAAATAACAAACAAAATTAAAAAAAAATTAGTATCTTTTTAATAGCTGTAATCAAGAACTATTGGTTTAGTATAGTTAAATATTGAATTCTATCAATACTCTATATTAATAGTATAAGGCAATTAGTATTTTTTAATTAAACAACAATAATATGAATTCAGATAATAATTGATATTTTATTAATATGTAATATAATTTCACTTCAAGTTATAAAAAACTATTTTTTGAAGGAAAAAATATTGAATAATTAATTGATTTTAAACTGGATTCTCTTTTTTCTGCTTTTAACATTCTTACTATATATATATAATTATTATTATATAAGATTCCATAAATTTCTTTAATTTTTTTAATCAGAAATTCTGAAATTTTTGGAATCTTGTAATTTTTTGAAAAAAATCTTGTAATTTCTTAAGAGAAATTTTGAAATTTTTCTTTTAATATGTCTAGTTTTAATTGGCTACTTAATCTTCTTATTAAAAATTTCTAAATTTCTATAAATAATATTATTCTCTCTTTTTAATATTGAGCTCTGTTAAAATCTCTTAAATTTTTTAACTCTTTTTCTTGGATTAACTCTTTAACTTTTTTTTGAAAATTACTTGAGAAATTTTGATTTGTAATTCTTTAAATTAGGCATTGGTAATCTTTTCCAATTGATTAATGGTTATTGTATCTATTATTAAATGCAGAAGTATTTTTGGTTGGTCTTGAAATTTTGTTTGTAATCAGTATATGATTCATGTTTATGTAAATAAGTTGTTTTTTCTTACAAATTATTCGAATTAATATAATATTGTTATATTAAACAATTATTTTGTTTTATTTTTATACAAATTCTGAATATTAAAATTTTGTTCCAAATAATAATAGCAAAAGTTTCTTGGAAATCATTGTGTCTATTTTTTCTAGTTATTTTTTGTTAATTTTTTATATGGTGTTATTGTTCTTGGTGTTTTTACTGATAATCTTACTTTTATTAGTATATTATCTATTATGTTTTTCAATTTTTAGTATACTTTATGTTGGTGTTTTGGCTTCTTTTCTCTATCTTTGTACTGAATGGTTTGTCAATTGATTGTAATTTCCATGTTCTGTTGTTGGTTTTAGATTAATTGAAACAGTTGTTGTATAAGTAAGTGAATATTGTTGGTAATTTCAATTTTCTGTTTTTATTTTTATTATGTATATTGGTTCTTTATATATTTTTTGCTATATCAATTTAACATGTTTGTGTTAATAATTATGATTGGTTCTAAATCTTGTAGAATCTCATCTGGTTGGATTAGTATTCATTGTACTTCCAGTTGTGAAATATTACTAATAGATAATAATGCTATATTGTAATATAATTTCAGTTGATCTTTATGTGCTGCTTTAGCTAAGATTTTGTTGTTTCAATTTGAAATAGTTTGTTCAATTTGGGGTCAAATTTTTTATTCCATTGTTTTTTTATTTTGATATAATATAAGAGTACTTTGTTTTCAATCCTGAATTTAACTGGTTTATCTGATAATTGGTTATTATGTCATTCTTTTTGTAATTTTTGTATGTTATTAGCTATTGTTCTCTTTTTGTTTTTTAAAGTTTTTATTAATTCATATGTTTTTTTTAACAGTATTCTTTAAAAATTAGCTTTTGTTATTGGTTTTGTTAAATATATGTAAATATCTATCTCAACTGATAGTGTTGTTGTTCTATTATAAACAAGTTCAAATAATGTTGTTTGTATAATATCTTGCTTTATTGTCTGATAAGCAAATAATACTAATAATATAAACAAATTCCATTTGTTCTTGTTTTCTTTACTAATCTTGGCTATTGTTTTATACAATATTTTGTTGAACTTTTTAACTAAGCCATTTGTTTGTTAATGATATGATAATAATAATGGTCTTTTGATTCCAAATCTTTGACTTAATTCTGTTAATATTCTGTTCACAAAGTGAGTTTTTTGATTTGATAATAATTTTTTTGAACATCTATGTTAACAAATCAAATCTTGGTAAATAAATTCAGCTATGAATTTTACATTTGCTCTTTGGATTGCTTTTGCTTTTGGCTATTTTGTAAAATAGTTCATAGTTACTGCTATATAATGATTGCTTCTGCTAATTATTGTTAATAATTTAATTAAGTTAATTCTAATTTGATCAAATAGTTATCCCACTTTAATTGGTTTTAATGATTTATTGGGTCTTGTTTCTTCTTTTCTTTAATAAGCATTACAATTTTGAATATATTGAATAATGTTTGAATACATAAATAACCAATAGTATTTTTTTCTGGTTTTTTTCATGGTTGTTTTTTATGAAAATATTCTGCTGTTAGATTTAAATATATGTTAAACAGTATTGTTTTTTTTTCTGTTTTCATAATTATTCTAAATGGCTGATCTAAATACTTTCTGTTTTTTTAATATAATATATTTTGGTAAGTAATAAAATATTTTGCTTGTTGTTTTATGTTGTTTTGTTTCTTTTGAGATAATTTTTTTTTAAACTGTTGAGTATTAATAAAATGTTGAAGTTGTTAATATTTTTGTGTGTTTATCTTTTGTTATATTTTTGGGTTAAAATGTTTTTAAATTTGTTTTATTTATGACAAACTGTTGACATTTCTGTTTTTTTTTCTCTTTTTATAATATACTATATAATTAAATGGTAATAGTTTTATTTTCTATTTTGTATGATAATTGTTTCCAAATTTTTGTTTTTGAATTGATGTTAATTTTTTATAATTAATGTATACATCAAACTTTTGATTCAAGTATTCCTTTTATTTAATAACAGCCCAATAGATAACTAAGTATTTCAATGCTAACATTCCATAGTTTTTTTCAGCTGAACTTAAACTTCTGCTGGCATATGCTATTAAATATTCTTAAAATAAAATTGGGTAATATAATTAATATTAACAATACAAAATTGGTAAAAATATTAAAAAACAAAAAAACTAATATTTATTTTCCAAAAAAAACAGACTTCAAAATAATAATAGTAATCCAAAAAATACTCATTTTTTTGGTATTTTAAAGAGTTGATTTTAATATTTTTAAGAAAAAAAACAGTTTTTATTATTTTGGTTAAAAGCTTTTAAGCTTTTATTTTTATTAAACTGTTTTGAAATAACTTTAAAAAAGAAAAAACTTATAATTTTGTTTTTTTATTACTTAATAAAAGCATTTTACAAATATTTTTTGGTTGTTTCTATAATTGAAAAAACTTTTTGAATATTATTACTATTAGAAAATAAAAGTTGTTTTCTTTTTATAAGAAAAAAGTTTTTTAAAAAAAAATATATATTAAAATTTAATAAGTTAAAGATTTTGGGTAGTTGGTTATGTGCAGATAAACCATAAGCTGTGTCTATTATGAGACATCTTATTAATTTTTTATTGTTTAATTTAAATAAAGAATTTAGTTATTTCTATAACTCACGTGTTGTCACCCGGACCTGTCAAGACTGCATTTAATTTTTTTTGAACAAATGTTTTTATATAATTTATACAATAATTAATTAATAATAAACAATTAAGAAACGAAAAATTGTTAGAATTATAATTTTTAAAAATTTAATTGACGTCACTTCCATCAGGCTACATAATAAAATCAAGATGATTGATAATTATTACGCGTCTAACTTTTTTTCGTGTCACTCGCGATTGTGCTACCATTTTACATATTTAAAGGTAAATTTTCACCAACTGTTTTGTTTACATTGGACGGTAAATTTCTTTTGACAAAACTCTCTGCAAGTTGTCCAGACTCAACGTTCTTGACAAATTCACCCATTTTCAAACCTCGAATTATTAACTAAACTATCGAATTCCAACACTCAAACCTGGCTATTCTGCGTTAATAACTCAATTGTTAACAATAGTGTTGAAAGTAGCATTGCTACACGAAAATTCTAATGTGAATTTGAATGTAAATATAGTGGTTTCGGTAGCGGTATTTCCGTACAAAAAAGGTTCTCCAGTATTCATACTGTAAACATGTATTCATCATCAACAATGTCATCAATGAACAAAAAATCTCAAGAAGAGCGGTTACGCGCCCTGTTAAAAGAACTCAATACAGAGGAAATAATTGAGCCTCAAGATTGCATTGGTACTCCTGAAAACCTTATTCCTACTTTAATGGAGCATCAAGTGATTGGTGAGCCTCTTTATTATTCTTCCCCTACTTACAAGGCATGCTCTTCATTTCACCTTTTTGAAATATCTAATATTTTAAATTTTATCAAAGGCCTTTCTTGGTTAAAGAAAAAGGAAGAAAGCTTCAATCACGGAGGAATATTAGCTGACGATATGGTTAGTATCATGCAGCAGATCCAAAGTGAATTCAGATTACAATATGTGGTTTCCTATATTTTTAACATTATTATGATAATTAGGGATTGGGAAAAACTGTTCAATCTATTGCTTTGATTTTGGCTCGACCTTCTACAAACACAGAACGACGCCCAACACTGGTTGTGGCCCCTGTTTCCCTCCTCAGTCAATGGTCAGATGAATTTGAGAATAAAACTGAGGGCTTGAGTATATTCGTACATCATGGAAAAAATAAAATTAAGACTTCCCGTCAGTTCCAGAAATATGACGGTATTGTCAAACTTGACTTTTTCAAAATAAAAATCCTGCTACCATAGATCTAAAAATTTCCACGTTAATCTTAGTGGTAATTACCAGCTACACAATTATCGCAGCTGAATATGATTTAACGAAAAAGCCAGTTTCAAAGGCTTTATGGCATAGGTATATTGCTCTGTGTCATATTTACGCATTATTTTTTTTTAATTCTCATTTTTTCTGATGATTAGGGTTATTCTTGACGAGGCTCAAACAATTAAAAATCAACGAACTAAGGCAGCGAAGGGTTGTTGTGATCTTGACACCATATATAGATGGTGCTTGACGGGGTAAGAAACAAGCACTTCTGGCTAGATTGATTCTAATCTCAAAGAATTTAAAGAATAAACTTTGATTCCAGTACACCTATCCAAAATAGTATTGAGGAATTGTATTCGCTAATCAAGTTTCTACGCATTGAGGCAAGTAACTCGAGACTTGATATCCTCAGTTAACTTTGAACTTTCCTTGCTACAGGTTAACAAATTGAATCTTATTTGTTTCAATAGCCTTACTGCGACTGGACTGAATTTAAAATGAGCTTTGTCAAGCCATTGTCAAGAGGGCATTTTGGAACTGAGATGGTAATGAAGCGCTTGCAGGTGGTCTTAAAATGTAGGAAATTCTATTTCATTCCTTGTACCATATATTTAATTTGCTTAATCGTTAAATTATAAGTGAAGGCTAACCGGCTTGATTTTTAGCAATCCTTTTAAGGCGTACCAAAACAGCGACTATAAGTGGCAAGCCAATCATTGACCTTCCAACTCGTGAAGTGAACATTGCCAATACTGAATTTTCAGAGGAAGAGCGAGAATTTTACACTTCTCTAGAGAACAGAAGTAGGCTGGCATTTAACCGATATATGTGCGAAGGATCTGTCATGAAGAATTACTCCAATGTCAGTAATTTCCCATTTATCTTAGATCTCTATCGATATAACGAAATTTTTGCTGAGAAGTTGAATGTTTTTATACTTAATTTTATCAACAGATCCTTCTACTTTTATTAAGACTCCGACAAGCCTGTTGTCATCCCTATCTTACTACTAATCGAAACATGGATGTCATTGAGGGAAAATCTAGCTCACAAAAAAGCCCCGGATCCCAGGAAGATATTGCAATATTTCTAGAAAAAATCCCTGAAGATATTATAAACAGCTTGAAAGAACAAGACCTTGAACATAAGGAGTGTGATCTTTGTTTTGATATGGCTTCTGACCTTTCTATACTTATGCAGTGCGGCCACTCATATTGCCGTGAATGTCTGGAGGGTAAGTGACAATCCTTAGTTTATTAATTTATGAAGAAAATCTCTAATAAATTTTTTCTTTTCAAAGCTCTGGAGATAAAATCATGTCCTGGATGTCGGTAGGTTACCTTTTCTTTCATATATTCTTAAGTTTAACCAAACTTTGATTAAATTTTTGATTAATGATCCAGTGGTAGATTTGATATGAAAGAAATTGTCCCTTACGAATTATTTAAAAAGAGATGGATTCTTCCTGAATCATCGGAGACGGGGGAAAAGGGAAAAACAAAGGCTGAGGATCGTGTGAATTCTGATGAAATTACTCCTAATACAACACAAAAAGAAGACGTTTGGGTGACAAGTTCTAAAATTGATCGAACTATCAGCCTTCTTCTGGAATTCAGAAGTAAGGCTCCAAGGGATAAAACGATTATATTTAGTCAAGTAAGTTAAAACTTTCTAAAAATGTGTTTTTATTCATCATTCTTGACGTTATTTTTTTTCATCCCTTTATTCTGCAGTTCACTTCATTGGTAAGCCGCTTCTTTATTCACTCCATTTACTACCATTAAAAATTTTATTAATTAAAAATTTTTCTGGTAGTTGGATTTGCTGGAGCAGCCATTGCAACAGAACGGGTTTAAATATGTACACGTGAGTTTGAAAAATATGATATGAATTTGGGTATAAAATTTTAATACACCAATCTTGTTTTTAATTGATATTTGTTATAGTATGATGGACGAATCAAGCCCCAAAAACGAAGCGAGTCTGTTATTGATTTTGAGGAGCAGCCAGATTTAAACGTCATGCTTGTCAGTCTGAAATGCGGAGGAGTAGGATTGAATTTGACGACTGCAAACAGGCAAGCAAGAATTTAATTTATTGGAAATTTGAAAATTTTATAAGTATATCTTTTTTTAGAGTTATCATATTGGATCCTTGGTGGAACCCTGCGATGGGTAAGTGAATACAAATTTGCAATATTGGTAATCCTCATGCGTTGCTATCACGTTGATGAATGAAAATATATTCAACTTTCACAGAAAATCAAGCTATCGATAGAGTCCATCGTATTGGTCAAGATAAGCCTGTGGAGGTACATCGAGTAATTATTCCTGACACTATTGAGAAAAGAATTCTCGATCTCCAAGAAAAAAAGCAACAATTAGCATCAAATGTGTTGGGAGAAGGAGGTACTGCACCTCTTGGTCGTCTTGGTCTTCATGATTTGATGTATCTCTTCCGGGGTTGAAGAATACTTTGTTAAAGTTGAATTATAATCAATATCTGCAGCATAAAATGCGTATGTAAGCTCAAATAATATAATTTGAAGGAAACAAATGTTAAACTAAAATAAAATTCCAGAGAATTTTATTTATAATGGTGATTCTTGACTTTAAGAAACTACCTTATTATGATACTTTTTAATACTTATAATTAAAAGTAAAAATCTTCGATATTATTAATTGCAATTAATATAAAATTATTGTTGATAAATTAAATACTTTTTTTCGAATAAAACATATTTTTAATTATACTATATAGTTTATAATAATTCCTTTAAATAAAAATAGGAACAAAGATTTCTCAGAGAGTTAAGTAAGCGTAACTATTGGAAGTAACCCAAAAGCTTACATATGTTTTGAGAAGAGCGATATTACCCTCGTCGAGAGCTAAGTTGGGAAAAGAGTTGCTCCATAATTTATTTAACTAGATAAGCTTGTTTACGCATTATTATTTGAGAAAGTAATTGAACACTAACCAACTATTTTTCTCTCTTCTTTTTCCTTTGCTATTTTGCTGCCTAAAGATTGGTTTAAATATGGTTGAATATGAAAATCTAGGTTTCGCTCAAAGAAAGTTCTTTCAGTCTTCCTTTTAAATTTTTATTAGTACATCACCTAATGACACAATGAGGTTAATTTTTTGCCGGTAACTCTGTTGCTTTAATAATTTCGGATGAAATTTTATATAAACTTAAGTTATTTCAATTATTAATGCTATAAAAAAAAAAGTTAAAAAGTAAAAAATTGATTAACAAATTTTTAATATTTTAATAAATAGTTAAATTATTCAAATATTGATAACTTTTTAATTATTATACAATTTAAAATAATGTATAATTTAATTATTATATTTAGTTACATTTGTAAATTATACTAATTAAATAAAAAAATAATATATATAAATTAAATAATTAATAGTTGAATATTTAATAATAAAGGTCAATTAATTCAAATGATATTATACGTAGTTAAAACATATTTACACGAGCAACAACAAGGTGTGGATAAAAAGGATACGAAAACAAATATATATATAATTGATATTTAAATGATTAATGAATAAAATAAAGAAATTTATTTTTTAAAAAAAACAATCAAATAGAAATATAAAATCATTTGAATAAGAATTATGTATCAAAAGAAACATAAATTTTCCTTTAATTTTCAATTTTAATTCCTGCATCCTTTTAGGAGATATTAAATAACCAAAATATGGTCCCAAGTGCACATCCATCCCATTTTCTGGAAATTCGCCTTTTGGTTTCTCGAACTGTAGATTACATTCCTAGAAACATATAAAAGAATAAAGTCAGTTAAGAAGGTGAAATTAACCTAAAATTCTATAAAACCTTATTTTCATAAAGATTTAAAAAATCTGAACAAATATAAATATCTGGTATTTCTTTGCCCTCAGGATCAAAGCAGTCACAACCGTTATTGCTAAGAATCCATATTTCTAATTGAAAATGTTTCAAATATTTAGGTCCAAAGAACAGAGGAACATGGTCGTTGCCAATTGTTATGCGAACACATTCAACTGTTGATAAAATCCAGCTATTGAAGTAACTAGTTCCTATGCGTGGGGATCCAGTATGTAACCAAGAACATTTCTCGCTTGGGCCAACGACGTTTAAAAACAATTGCCACCAAAGTCGCTAATACTGTGAGTGAATGTAAGAGAATGTAAGAGAATGTAAGAGAATGAATGAATGAATGAATGAATGAATGAATGAATAAATAAATTAAATAAATTTCATAGAAAATGTGGCTTTTTTATTGGTTCTCTTACCTGCACCCCCGCCATGTCCAGTAAAAATAAAAGCATGATGGTCGTATAAAATATTATCTACGAACTGCTTCAATCGGTTATAAATCTCTTTAGACGCTAAATTCCAATATATAAGTATTCTTGTTGACATAAGAAAATTGTCTCAGCTTTGGTTCTGGACCCATTCTAACAAGTTCATCATATGTTAACTCTGGCGTTCCAAATCTTGCAATTACTGCTTTGCCCGAACTTTCTTTAGGGCCCAATGGTAAATAATCTTTTTCGGTGATACTATTTATCAAAGCTATTTTTTAAATATTAATTAAATCATTTTTTTCCGATAAAAAATATGTGATTTTCATGAAATCGGTTACCATAAATTCCTGGTGCAAGAATAATTGGTTGGTTTTTTATACAATGAACTTGTTGGGCATATTTTGTCACCAATAAATAAAATGTTAATGATTCTATGGGAATTTTCTTAAACATAAAGGAAAGAAATTCTCTGCGCATGTATTTTCGGCTTATTTTTTGAGTAAGGTCGAATATTTTATTTGATCTGAAATATTTAAATGGTTTGTAAGATATGATTTCCTGTTTAAACTATTTGAATTCTGATTCCACCCAAAATTTAGAATAAAAAAGATTAAGCATGAAAGAATTGGGCAGATAGCGTGAGAGAAGACTTCCATATCAGCTTTTAAGAATTAATTTATTTTAATAATAAAAGTGGGGATTGTGAGTTTGATAATTCAAAAACTTTTATTTTTATACATTTTTTTCATTCAGCTTCGAAAGGATCTTGAAACAATTTAAAAAGTTTATCCTCAAAGAAATAATAATTAACATCCAGATGATAAAAGTTGTTATTGTTATTGTTGTTGTTGTTGTTGTTGTTATTTTCGCTATTATCTCATGAAATTCTATTTGTTTTACGAGAACAAATCTTTTTTGATTAGTAAAACAAAATACTTATACCTATATAAAACAGTATTTTAAGGTTGAAAAAGTTGAAATTTTTTGACAGTAAATAAAATATTACAAATTTAAACAAAAAAAATTTATATTCCATACTTTATATTATTGATTTTTGTATTATATTAAATAGTTAATATTTGATATTAATTTCAGATATAATCTTGTAATGTTTATATCACATGAAGAAAAAAATATCTATTTTTTTGTTTTCTTGTGTTGTGAAAAAGTTTTAAAAAACCGTTAATAACACTTTCATTTTCTCAATTTTTCTTCACTTTATTTAATTCTTAGCAGTTACTATTAACACTCATGTTTTTTACACATCTTTAATTTTAATATAAATTTAAGTAATTAAACTCTTTAAAGCAATATTATATGCTTAATATAAATCCTATAAACGGTTTTGTAAATGAGTAAATAATATATAATACAATTAAAATAAAGGCATACAAAAAAACTTTAAGTATTTAAAAAGTTAAAATTTATATTTATTAACCAATTTATAAACAAAAAGAGCAGACTAATAAAATAAAGCAATATTAAAAGTTATAAGAAAATAAATCTTAAAAATGTTGTTTTAAATTGATAAAAATACAAAAAAATGTATAAAAATTAATTTTAAATAAACACGATAATTAAAAACTAAAATCTACAAAAAATAAAAAAAAGTGAATCTTTAAAAAAGCCAAAAAAGCATTAATTAATTAAAGTTAATAATAATATTAATTTACATAAATAGCTTAGTAAAAAATTTAAAAAATAACAATATATTCAAAAGTATTATAACATGGTTTTTTAACATAAATTTTCCAAAGTATATTATATAATGTCTTCAATATTAATTAAATTAAAAGCAATAAAATTGGCATTAAAGTATATATCTAAAAAGTTAAATTATTGAATTTATATGGACAATAAAACAACAATTTTACATAAAATATGAATTTAAGACTATAATAACTAACTATTAAAAAATATATTAAATAGAAAAAAACATAATAAACATAATATAAAAAAGAAGTTATTAATAAAATAAAATAAAATTAAAATACATAATAATATTTTATAATATTAAAATATTTGTAAAAAACTTGTATTTGAGTTTTTTAAATCTGTTAAAACTTTTAAACTATTAAAATTAATAAATTAAATTAAAAAATAATTGTTAAAATTTAACAATTTAATAATAATAACTTAAAATTAAAATTAATTAATAAATATATGATTATATATTCATTTTATTTAATAAAAACAATTTACAATATATTTTTTATAACAATATAAAAAATATACAACAAATATTATTTTAGTATAGACTATTTTAAGTATAATTTTTTTATAACCTATAATATAAAACACAAAAACATTATAATAAACATAAATTTTGTATTTTTTATATGATTAATTATTGAATTTATATTAAAATACTTTTAAGCTAAAAAAAATTCAACCTACAAATTTTATTAATAAACATATTTAAATAATAACTATCAAAAATAAACCAATTTAAAAAAATCTAATTTTATTTACATTATTTTTAATATTAAAAGAGCTTATTTACCAAAATAATATAATAAAATTAATTTTTCTCTTGTCTATTTCTTGATTATAACAAAAGTAAAAATTTATCAAAAAATTAATTTGTTTTTTTTTGTATCTCTTTAGTTATTTCTTCCAACTTATTTTTTTTTGTTGTAATAGAACTAATAAGCTCTTCTGTTGGTGGTTTTAATTTAAATTTGGCTGGTTTAAAAACCTGCTTAAACACCAAAAAAAAGCATGTAAAGAGTGTATATTTTTACAGAATATTTTATAAAAAGTTTGATATAGATATTGATGTAATTAATTTGTTTACTGGCTTTTTAAGTTTTGAAGATATTGGTGTTTTTGGTAACAAATCTGTGGTGTTCTGAGAAAACAAAGTTGGTAGTAAAGCCAGTAGTATCAGCAATCTATTAGACATAAAAAATATGAAAAACATAATTACCAAAAAAATTAGCTATGTAGATTTAGATACTTTAGTGGTCAATAATAATATAAATAATATTACACTATAGAAAACTTGTACTTAAACATATATGTTAAGTCAACTACCAAAAACTCTTTTATTTATGGATTTAAATAATGACAAAAATATCTTAATGATTCTGTTACTTAAGTTTAATAGCTCCAAACAACTCCTATTGATCAGATTACATGTTTTAAAAAAACAAAGTTTTAATTTAACAAAGTTATTTGTATTGAATATTAAGTTGTCTACTATATTTGGCAAAACTAATAATAATAAATTAATTGCAGTAAAAAAAATTTTTTATTATGTTGATGGTTTTGAAAAAGTGTTTATTTTTTCAAAATTTCCAGGAATTATCAAATCATCTTTTATGTTAGAATTAAATTTGAATAAAACAAAAAAATTGGCAATTTGTGAAAAAATTATGATGAATAATAATATAAAGAAAACAAACAGTTGTATAAATTGGAAAATAATTGTCAAAAAATCTCAATAGATCTTTCCAAATTAATTATGAATTGTAAATACAGTTATAATTATCACAATATTTGAAGTTATTAAAAATTAGACAATATTTACAAAGTCTAGTATTTAATTGTTTCAAATACTGCTCTTGCTTTTTTCTAGTAAGTGCTAAATTTTGATAGTGTTTGTGAAATTGTTTTGAATTATTTAGAATTTTAATAAATATATCTGGATTAAAAATGAGAACAGTTTTAACAGATTTTGGTGGGTTGTTTTAATGCTAAGTATTTTATTGAGTAAAGTGTCTTTGACTTTGGCATTTGTTATTCATCAAATTTTGTTTTTATTGTGTAAATAACTGTCTAAATACAAGAAAACTCTGTTCTATATGGTATTAAAAGACATTTTTTAGCTCATTTAGTTGCTTATAAGGATTATGTATTGGCATAATATGTTATATATTCTTTTTTGTTCAGAAATGTCATTCTATATTCTTTCATTAAGTAAAATTTTTTTACAAATAAGACATAGTTTATTGTTTTACTTTTTTTGTCATTTTAGATACTTAAAATATTCTTTATAATACAGTTTACAATAGTAGTAAGTATGTATTCAATAGTTTTCTTTGAATAATACTTAAGCTTTTATAGAAAAAAGCTTTTTTTTACAATTAATGTATTTGAAAGAAATATAAGATGGCTTCTTTCTTAATTTTATTAAATATAGAACATACCAAATATTATTGGTTTTTTTTATAGAAGTAGTAATTTAAGGTTTGTTTTTTTCTTTTTTTTTTTGTTATTTTAAAAGAATATTGGTGATAGTTTATTGTAGTTATTATTAGCTTATAAGACTTAATAAGCTTTTCAGGTAAGTTTTTTTTTTTTTAAACTTAATTAGTGGTAATTGGGTGGTAGTATTTGTTTTAAAGTGGTTGTAGATAATTGGTACTCAAATTTGCTGATTGTTTTGACTGAGCTGTAGCTTCTGGGTGTTTTAGTTGAATACAGTATTGGTTTTAAATAGTTAGTTGTTACCAATAAAAGCTTGGTATTGTGTGGTTTTTATGATTAAAACTTTGATTAATGCTATAATACTGTTGACTTTGAATGAAAAGTTGTTAATTTTACTAATAAAAATCTTGGTTATTCTATTGATTATAATAATTTTGGCACTAACAATATAATTAACTTGACAACTTAATTGGTTCATGAGTTGTAATATGATAATATTACTTGCTAATCCACTATTAAGAATTAGCTTAATAGATTAATCATTAATTTTAATATTAGTATACATAACAATAATTAGTTTGGTATTAAGAACAGCTCTACTAAATAAAAGTGTTATTGTTAATTCTTTTAATTTGAAAGAAAAAATGATTACAAGTAACTTGTTTTCAGTAACTATTGCTAATAGAATATTATTGGTAAGTAATATTAAATTGATCTCTAAGTTGTTGAATAAGTTGTTTTTTGGAATAACTAAGAAGCTTAAATAGTTCTGAGAATTTAGGTTTTGAGTGTACCCACTTCTCAAACTTCATTGGCATGATTCTAATAGCTGGTTTAAAAAATTGAAAATCAGTTGGTATATAACTATTGTTAATCTCCAGTTTTGTTGTGTGTGATTTTTGGCTTTTGGTTTCCAGTTGACATTTGAGTTAAATTTTGTGGCAGCGTTTGAATGAGTTGGGATTAATAAATTACTTGTGATTGTGGTTAATAAATTACCAATTCTGGAGTTTAATAAACTGGAAATATATATATAAGTTGTTAGATCATTTAGAAATAATATGTCTAATATAAATATAATTTTAATAACAAATTTTTGACATAATTCTGGGTTTAAAACCTGTAATCAGACTTTTGATATTGATTTCTCGATTATTGGTTATTAAATTTGAAGTGGTAATCTGTTTTTAAATGACTTTGTTTACCATAATAATAACAATTACATATTTTTTGTTGGCACAATTAATCTGATAATAACAATAGTATTGAACATAAATAATTTTGGAAGTGATTGGAGTTTCTTGAATTGTTATAACATTGTGGAGGCTGATAAATAGCTTGATTATTAGTTAAGTATCTTTTAATTTTCTGGTTAATAGAGTCACTAAATTATTTTAGCTTAGAATCTAATCCAGATAATTTGTTCATTACTAAATTTATGGCTTGGATGTAATTGGTTTTAAGTTTAGCTAATTCAAAATTTCTGGATAAGTAATTGTATTCTAAAGAGTATTTAAGTACATTAAACATACTTATTGTAACAAGCTGCTATATAATCTGCAAATAAACTGGTTCAAAATCTGTGCTATTATAAAGTAGTCAGCTTGAATTGCCTAGATTTGGTACAAATTTCTGTAAAAGCATCCCAAATAAATAGTGACTGCTTTAGTATTGCCTTGTTTAATAGTAGTAAAGCTAGTTAACAGATAATTAATACTGTTATTATTACTAAAATACTGTAGAAATACAGTTAAAATTTTGAGGTTTGTTTACAAGATTCTGATACTATAAATTAGTTGTGTCTTGAAAAAAGTATAAAATAACTTGAAATGCTCTAATATTATCTTATCTATTGACTGTAATGGCTTTTTTCATATTGTTTAATCATGTTTGAGCATTGCCTTTTTTACCAGTAAATTTTTCAAGTTTAATAATAAATACATATGCCATTGATACAAGTTGTTTTTAAGATTGTTGTTGTTGTATGGCAATTAATGCAACTAGTAGATTGATTACAATAACTGGAGATAAGTTTTGTTAAAAAATAGAAATAGGATTTGAATTGTTTAAGTTTTATAAAATTTAAACAATTGAAGTTTTTATTTTTTTGATTGTTATCTTTCTTTTTTCTGAATCAGTGTCTTTTCAATAACTAGTAGATCCAAAATTTGGTTGAGGTGGCAGTAATTGAAATTTTGATAGTGTTGTTGGTTATGATTTAAATCCTTTAAAGAATTGTTATAAGTTTCTAATAATTTGGTTTTTTCTTGATTATTTTGGAATAATACTTAGACTAATAGTGTTTTTACTATTGATATTAATGTGAATCTGGATGATATGTGTATAGTACTTCCTGATATATAATAATATAATAAGTAAATTAACTCTTGGTTTTTTCCAAGTAGACAGTTGTATTTTTCTTAATGTTTCTGCTAGAGTTTGTAATTTTTTTTTATCTGCAAAAGTAATAAAAAATTTTTGTTGGGTGTACTTTTTAATTTCTCTGTTTATTTTTGTAATTAGTAATGTAAACAGATAGTTTAATAAAAAGATAGTGCTTTATAATAATTTATTGTAGAAATTTTGAAGAGTAACTTTTAGATCTTTTTGGTTTTCCAAATAGGATTTAATTTTTTTGTTAACATAGAAGTTGAAAACTAATTCTGCTAATTAATAATTACTTATTAGTTTAAGATAAGTTTGGTAATGTTAAAATAAGAATTTTGTGAATTCTAAATGATTTTTTTCTATGATTTTTTGGTTTGCTACTTTTTTAGATAGTTGATATTAGTTGGTTTTCTGTTAAATTATATCTTACAGAAAGTACCAAATTTTACAAGTGATTATTTGAAGTGTTAAAACAAATAACAAACCCATAACTTGGTACTCAATAACTGGTAATATTGATAATTTTTAAAGATTTTAAAGTCTAAAGATTTTGGTTAAGTCTTTTATATAATAAATAGAAATTTAATTAATAGTTTCTTTTGTGAATTTTTTTTAACATAATGACCAGTTTATTCTGGCAGTCATGTTTTTCTGGTAAACTATCTTTAAATTTTTATTTTTATTTTTGGGTTTTTTATTAGGCTATTTTTGACATCAATTATTTAGTACTTAATCTCTTTAATTAATTAGTAAACAACAAAAAAATGAAACAAAAGAAAATAAAAGAAAATAAGAAATTAGTATCTTGTTAATAGTTATAATTAAAAGCTATTGGTTTAGTGTAATTAAGTATTGAATTTTATTAACATGGAATATTAATAGTAATAACAGTAATTAATAATCTTAATTAAGCAATGATAGTGTTATGGTTGAAACTTATACTTCTTATTAATTATCACATATATTAGCCATTGATGTCATATAAATTAGCCATTCTATTTTTAGAAAATAATTATTAACCTGATCAATAATCTGACCATTAACTTGATCATTAACTTAATTATTGACCTAATCAATGACTTGATCATTGACCTGATTATTGACTTGATTATTGACTTAGTTATTAATCTAATCATTAACTACTTTTGATAGCTATATAAGCAATAAATCTCTTAACTGTAGAAAAACATGTAAGAATCAAAAATAAAATAAAAATAAAATAACAACTTTCATCTTAATCATTTTTTTATTGCTAAATTCTCTTTCTCTATTTTTAAGTATCTGAACATCTTAGAATAAAAAACTACTTGTTGGTTATTTTTTACCTTTTTCCTAAAATGTGTAATTGTAGTATTTGAAGATTATTAAATAAAACATGACTGAAGAGCACATCTGATACCTGATATTGAATTCTAAGAGTGCCAATATAATACATAGAATTATATTAGACATGATCATTTATTGACAGTATAAATTATTTCTCTACCTTCAGATTCTCTGGTTATCCTTGAAAAGTATAGCAACTGAGATATTTTATAAAACTGATTTCACACATTAAATCCATACTTATTCAATTCATTCTTTGAAATTGAACTCTCTTTGATTTTTTTTATCATCTTACAATTCTGTTTTCTTTTGCTATCTGTTAGCTTGTTACTTTAATCTGTAATAATAGCATAAGTTTAATAATAATTAAATATTTTATTAATATTAATGTAATTCTATTTTAAGTTATAAAAAATTATTTTTTAAAAGAAGAAATAAGGTAAGTAGTTATTGCTAACTACTATTTTATCTAAGTCAAATTTCTACTTTTATGTTTTAATACTTTTTCTATATATAAAATTTGTATTATATAAGATTTCTTAAAATTTTGCAATTTTTTAAGAAAAATTCTGGAATTTTTTCTTTTATTATGCTTATTTTTGATTGACTATTTTATCTATTATTATAATTCTTAATTTTTATAAGTAATAATAGTTATATATAGAAAAAACATAAACCATATTTAATATAGAATCTTGTATAATTATATAATTTTAGGTAATAGTTAAGCTGTATTTATAAAACTTTTAATAAAAAAAAATACATATAACTTAAAATACATAATATTATATTATTATTAATTAATAAATTTTAATTTATTATTAAAAATTTACCAAAAATACTTATTATATTTTTGATATTTTTATTTATTTATTTAATAAGTAAAGCTCAATTGCTATTTAGTATATATAAACAAATTAAGTATTTATAACTAAATATAACTCACATATTTTCTATATATAACTAGTTATTCAAACCAATTAAAACAATATTATATAATTATATAAACTATTATATTTTTATTTAAACTTAAAAAAAAAACTTATATATATCAAAATCAATTACAAAAATTTTAATAATTTTAAAAATATAAATCATATTTTTTAATTTAATTAATAAATTATTATATAAAAATAATACAATATTATTAATTTATTCTTTTTTATTATTAAATTTTATTTTTGTAATATATAATTAATTAAAATATAAAAGCTATTAACTAATTAATTATACTTTTTATATTTTCAAAAACCAAAACAGTTTTATTATTTTAATTCTTTAAAATCATATATTTGCAAAAAATAATATACAAATTAACATTAAATATATTAGATAACAATATCTGTAAAATTGTTAAAAACAAAATATAAATACTAATTAAAACTTTTTAATAATTTATGTATTTTAACAAAATTTTTTTATTAATATTTATATTTATTAAGTATATAAAAACATATTTTTAAAAAAAAACTTCTTTCTCTCCTTTATCCCAAATTCCTAAAAAAGAGTCAAAAGTTTTTTGAAAGAAGTTTTTACAATTCAGTATGATAAATCAAAACCATTTCTGCTCGACTATAAAACTGTTGTTAGTTTTAGTGTGGCTGCGATGAAGAAGTCTGTTAAAGGCTTTAGTAAAGATACTATTAGCAAAGATGTTGTCTCTAGAAAAAAAAAAAGAGGGTGTTCTAAAAGACAGTGTTGTTCATGGAATGGTTTTACTTGATCAACCAGTTGGTGATTCTTGAGGGTCTGAAGCTGGTAATACCACCAAATCGGACAGTGTAGATATGGAAGAAGAGTTTTTGATTGAGGAAACTAGTGTGAATTATGGAGAGAGAGATGTTCTTGTAAGAATGGACAGTAACCAAATGCCGAAAAGTCCGAGATTGATTACCAAGCAGGCTTTGGGCAAGTCTTTGGGCAAAATCAACTTTTTGGGCAACAATGATGATAATGACATTCTCCTGGATGAACCTGTGGTGCTTTCCCCCCCTCTCAAAAAATTAGTCAATGTGTCTGCTAGGAAGTCTTTCACTTTGGATATTAATCTGATCAATATTTCTGAAAAATCTGCTCAGGACAAACTGGCTGTGGTCAGGAAATTATTTTCAAAAATCAATAGTTTTGGGAGGGCCTTTACTCCCTCAAAATTTTCTGGGATTATTTGGGTGATGTTTACTTCTGAATCTAGTTTAATGAAAGCTACTAAATTGGCTGCTAATGTGAAAATTTTGGTGAACACTGATCTCAAAAAATTGACTGGTTGCTTAAATTGGGCTGTGGTGCTAAAGAAAATTCCAGTGGAAACATCAGCTGAGGCTGTGCGCACTGTGCTATCTGAATTTGGCATGATTAAGTCGATCAAGATGCAGTTGGTAGAGCTGTGGCAGAAAGTGATTGTGGAATTTGAAGAGTAGAATCAAGCAGATTTTTTGGCGGCTAGGTGGTCCATCCTAATTGGGAAAAATGTGGTGTATGTTGCCAGATCAGATTTAGACAAATTGACATGGGATATGAGAGATCATTATAGGACACTGCTCTATACTCTTCTAGTGGAAACAAATACTCATGACGTCTGAGACTTCATTGGTTCTGTGGGTGGAAAAACTTGTGTGATTGATTACCATCCGGTTACATATGCCCAGGCCAGATGTGCCATTGTTTGTTTCGAGTCAGCTGAATCATTGGATGCCATCATGGAAATTATATCTGTGTTAAAAGGTGCTCATCTTTGTTGGTTCTATCTTGGCTTTGCTATGTGTACAAAGTATAAGAAACTGGGTTATACATCTCTGAACTGTGTTTCAGGTGAGAAATTTTCCTCTAGTGGCTTGCCACATCAAGTTTTGTCAGATGCAGATAAAGGCAGATTGGTGGCCATTTACGCCAAGTGTTCAGCACCTGTTGCTCATTCTGTCTCCTTTGGTGGAGTTTTATGGGCCAAGATTGTTGGTGGGTCTTCTTTCTCTCCTCCCTCTGTTTGTAATGTTTTGGTGAATGCTGGCTCCTCTTTGGAGATGAAGCCTACCCTTTCTATTATGAGTGATTTGGAAATAAGATTTGCAGTTCTAGAAAGCAGTATTGCTAGCCTCGTGGAGCAAATTGGTAAGTTGACTAAGAAGTTAGACTTATTCATGCTGGCAGTTTCCCAGCCTAGCCCTGGATGTCAGCTGTCAGTGACCCCCCCCATCACAGGATCAAGTGGATAATATAGTGATGGGAGAGGGCTTAGGTGGGGCCACTAGTGATAATACTGCTGCAATTTCGGTTTCTTCTGCCTCTCTTAAGGTAAAAAGATTGGAAAATATGTTGGAAGAACTTTCTGCTTTAGTTCTAAGTCTAACAGCAAGGTTTGATGGTTCGATTTTGGCTAGTGGTGCGCTTTTCAAACCTCTTTCTCAATGACAAATTTTGTTTGGAAGATTGCCACGTGTAATGTTCACAAGATAAACAATCTTACCAAGCAGGATGATGTTATTCATTGGCACAAAGACATGGACAATTTGATTTTTATTTTTACTGAATTAAAATTAAAAGGGAAAGTTCACCCCTGGATTGCCAATAGATTTGATGGTGTGCGAGTGTTTATTTCTGGTCTGAATTCTGATTATTTGAGTGCTGGTGTGGCTGTTGTCATAAACAATTCTTTGACAAAACATGTTTGCAAGGTTTCTGAGGTGCCTGGCTGGCTTATCTCTATCAGGCTGCTTTTCAGAAACAAGCTTTCAGTTTCAATTTTGGGGCTTTATACTGGTGCCTCTTCAGCAGTCAGATTTTCTCAAGCTGGTAACGTCAACTTTCTAATTGCCAAGGCTGTGAATGATTCATCTTTCATTATTCTTGGTGGTGATTTTAATGAGAATGGGTCTTGTAGGTGTGCTAATTATAAAAAATGCTTTGATTTAAGTTTGGTGAATTCTCTAAATGGGAGTTTTGTTGTGAAGGCATCTACTTGGAGTAATTCTTATGGTGTATTAAAAACAATTGATTATTTATTTGTCTCTTCAAATCTGGTTAATGCAATTGTGGATCATGGTGTGGCTGATGTTGTAGACCATTTTGATACTGACCACAAGGCTGTTTCTGTCTCTGTAGATTTGGGTGGCTTGCTTGATGTTTGTCTGATTTCATTGCGCAAACAAGCAAATAAGGATCATTGGAAATTTGATGTCAAAAATGCAGATAGTACTAAATAGTGTGAGTTTTGAGTGTCTACAGTGGCCAATGCTGCGATGTTTTCAAATGAGTTCTTTTTGGCCAGTGGATTTTTGGATTTGGATGCCATGTGAGACATTATTTGCAAGATTATGGTTCTTTTAGCAGATGAAATGTTCAAGAAAAAGTGGTTTAAGAGTTTTAATGGTGTTTTTACCAAGATATCTTCCAGGTTTCATAAGCTGGAATTGCTGGTATCTAAATTGGTCAAAGCCTCATGTTCAGTTTCTAGTAATGATTTTGTTTCTTTGCTTGAGGTGTGGGACAGACTCGATTTCACTGGTGCATTGGCAGTAAAGTCCCTTTTACTTTTAGGTTCTAATTTTGATGTTATTTGCTCTATACTAACCAAAGCAAGAAAGTTGTATCACTTTTCTAAGTTGTTGGAATCCAAATGCACTGAGGAATCATCTATCAAGCAAGCCATTAATAAAAGAATAAAGAGTTTTGAGCTGGACAAAGGCCACACCATCAAGAGTGTGTTGGAGCATTCTTTCTGCAAAGTGGTCTTAGATCATCTTGTTGTAGGAAATGAGTTGATTTTGGAACCTAATTTGGTCAAGCCTAAAGTGGATGAGATCATGGAAGGGTAGACCAAGAAATGCAGAATGGTGTCTGACGTTTCCAACAATTGGGTCTGCCAATATCAGTCTCTGGATTATGTGTTTGATAGTGCTTTTTCTGGGGTTATGTGTCCTATTGGTTTTGATGAGATGTCTGCCATTGTCAAAGAGCTTCCTAATGGGAAAGCTGCTGGACTTTCTGGTATCTCTAATGAATTGTGGAAATGATGTGACAAGTCAGTTTTAGATATGCTTTTGGTGCTTTTAAACTTTTGCTTGGTTGGTGAATTGGTTCCTGAACCTTGGAGGGAAGCTTGGGTCTTGATGATCCCAAAACCTTATAAATGGGAGGAAGTTCTTATGAACACCCATTCTATTGCTTTGATCGAAACAGCTCACAAGATTTTTTTCAAGATCTTTTTGGATAAAATTTCCTCAGCTTGCAGTACGTTTGATGTTCTTTGTGGGGACAATTTTTCTGTTTTAAAAGATATGACAACACAGTCCCCCATTTTTGCCATTGGTTCTGTTATTAAAGATGCCTTAGAGAAAAACTGGAAACTCTGGTTGGTTTTGCAGGACATGCACAAAGCTTATGACTTGGTTGGTTGGGAACATCTCAGGAGGAGTTTGGTCAGAATTAAAATGTGTAACAAGTTTATAAGGTTTTTTGGTAGTATTCACAATAAGCACATCAATAGGGTGATGACAGATTTCGGCTTGACTAATGGGTATTATGTTCATAATAGATTGGACCAAGGAGAAGTTTTCTCACCTTTTTTTTGGTACATTTTCTATGATTTGTTTTTGTGTGAAGTCAAGAGGCAGAAGCATGTGTATAGATACAGATTGAATTCCCATTTTATATCCAAAACTGGCTGAGTAGATCCTCAAGCTGGGTTGACATTATTTTTTGCCACCAGTACTTTTGTTAACAATATGATTTGGGTTGGTAGCAGTCAGGCTGCTATATAATACATCCTTGATGTTGCTAGTGAGTTTTTTAGGTTTAATAACATTTCAATAAATAATGACAAGACAGTGGCCATTTCTATCAACTGCTGGATTGCAAACCCTTATCTGACTATTAGTGGCTCACCTATTTCCATTGCCAAGAAAGAGGAATGTCATCATTATCTGGGTATTTTTTTGTTAACTGAGGAATTGTCGAGGCCTAGCCTGGTCAAAGTTTACTTAGATGTTTGGTTTTTTGCTAATCTTGTTTTGAAAAAAGTGGTTTCAGATAAACAGTTTGTGTATTTGGTGTCTGCTGTACTCTTTCTGATTGTCTGCTACAGAATGCAGTTCAGTTATGTTCCTTTGAGTGTGTGCAATAAGTAAGATGCCATGATTTGCAAAGGCTTGAAGTCTAAGACTGGCTTTCTGCTCGACTTCCCCAATAATGCACTCCATTATCTCTCTTTGTATGGTCTGAGAACTTTTGAACAAATTCAGACTGAGAGCAAATCGGCTTCTGTTGTTTCCTTTGTAAATTCTGTTGGGTTATTGGGTCACTTATTTTCTCACAGGTTTCATGACCTTCAGGTTCTCAGTTGGCATCCCCATCATCTTTTGCAATTTCCAGTTCATATTAAGGTCTGTCCTACAAACAATTTTTTGGCTGAAGTGGTCCGTATCCTTTCTAGATGTGATTTGTCTCTTGGTGGTTCTTTTCCTAGCGCTTTTTGTTTTCGTGGTGGTTTTTCTATGTCTTTTGTTCTTGGTGAGCATTGCTTTTTTAAGTATGTTTCCTCACTTTGCCATTATAGTGTTGCTTTCATAGAGCAGTTATGTGACTGGGCCAGTGCCATTTTTAGTTGGAATACCTTCAAATGCTGGAAAAGACTAGACCCCCATGGCCCAATTCCTTTCTGGTTTGATCTTTCTGTGCAATTTCTCAGTAGTGTTGTTTCTTTTTCTTCTGTTTGTCTTCTCTTCGTGGATAGTCATGCTCTTTTTGATGTTCTTCAATCACATGATTTTGGTGTTGTTTGTAATGCTCTGCTAAACACTAATGCTGCTGTTAGTCTTTTTGTATATACAAATAGGTCTCTAAGCAGTTTGGGTACTATTAGTATGAAGGCTGGTGCTGCTGCTTTTTTTGAGGACATTTATTTGGGTTTGGGTGTAAGGGTGTCTGGCATAGTTTTCTTGTCACTGGTGGAATTACAGGCCATTGCTTTGGCACTTGAGTGTATTCTTCCTTTTCATTTGGTTGACTTATTCTCAGACAGCCAAGTGGGTTTGGATGCATGTGAGTCTGAATCTTCGTTGATTTGTCCTGATTTCAGAAATTGGTGTTGGATTGAGCGTCACCACATTGCTAATGTTATTTGGAATAAGAATTTGAATGTAAATTGGGTCAAAATTAAGGATCATTCAAGTGTCTCAGGCAATGAGCAAGCTGATGCACTTGCTAAGGTGGCAGCTTTCTCTTCTTGGTGGCTACCTCATAGGATCAGTGAGCATTTTCTAAGAGGTGGTGGTTCTGTGGTTTTTGGTAATTTGAGACACTTTGTTTGTAATGTTTTTCAGTCTGTTAACCAAATGCATTGGGAGATTGGCTCTGGTTCCTGGGTTGTGGTTGGTGGTTTACATAGTGATATTGATTGGTCCAGATCTTTTTTGGTGTGGCATCCCAATTCCTACATGGCTGCTGGTTTCACTAGTGCACAAATGGCTGGCCTTTAGACTTACTTTATGAAGGCTTTGCACCACTGACTTTCTGTGGCTATGTGTAAGCGTCTGTATAATAGACATTATCCCAGCATGACGTGTTTATTCTGTGATGATGTCAAGGTTTTTGATTACATCTTTTCCTGCTTCTTTGATGCTGCTGGTTGTTCTCATTTGATTAATACTTTTGTGGTGACTTGAAAGACCTGTGCTGGTTTATCTTATTCCTCCTCTTGTGTTTCACAGTTGTTGTCTACTTGCACATCTAATATTGTGACTGGTGCAGCTTTGTGCAAGAGTTTCATTTTCAGGAATTGGTATCAGGAATCTGTTTCCACTTTTAAGGACCTTAAGGTGGCAGCTACTAATGTAATGAACTTTATGCACAATTTTTGTATTGCATTCTGGAATGATATTTGGCTGGTCCGTATGAAACACTGTGCTGTTATGGAAAAGAATGAGCTAATTCCACATGATGGCTCCATTCCTGTCTCTGTTTCTGGTTTTTCTGAGCTGCTTTTGTCTGGTGTTGTTAGGTTGTTGGGAGTTGCTGAAGCATTTGGCATCAGTTTTAGGTTTCATAAGTCTTGTTTGTTTTTTTTTAGTACTTGTGACAAGGTTTTGGTTCATATAGATGTCTAGTGTAGTCTTGACTGGTCTGAGTGACTGGTCACGTGTAGTAAGAGCATAATTCATGTCTAGTTTAGATCATTTGAATAATGTATTGCACTAGGTAGTGTTTGGACTTCATTTATTAAATAGTAAAAAAAAAAAAAAAAACATGATTTGAAAATTTTATTTTAATATAGTATAAACATTAAACACCAAATAAAACTTGTTATAAATTTATTTTTTAACTATTATTAGTAGTTTTAATAAGTAGTTTTTATTATATAAGTTTATAATTTAGCTAAAAATTTATTTATAAAGCCAAATAACATGTGTAAATTAAGATACTATACTAATGCTATGTATTTTCAATTAATATTTTAAATAAGTAAGCTGATTACTATTTTCGAATCTAATATTATTTATAGTAATTTAAAAAAAATATTATAAAAAATATTAAAAATTATAACAAAATTAAACATAAAAACCACAGAAATTTTTGTAATTATAAAATAAAAAGTAATTTAATAAATTTAATTTATATAATAATATTTAAAAAAATTTAAAATACAAACTTTATATAAAAAAATCTAATATTTTCTTTAATAATTAATTTTAAATTTAAAAATTATACAAAAACTAAAATACAGTTTTAATATAAACTATTTTAATTTTTGTAATTTTATTAACCACTATTAAAATTAATAATAATATTAAAAAACAGAAAAAAACATGATTTGGTTTTGATTTAATTAATTTAATTTTTAAAATTAAGTAATTTAATAAGTTAATTATATAAATTTTATGCAAAAATATAATTTATTTTATATTTAAAATTAATAATAATTAACTAAAATTTAATATATTAAATAATTTAACCAAGTATTTATTAAAGCTAGTTTTAATAAATAAATAATATAATTATTATAAAACTAGTATAAATACCAAAAAATTGAATAAAACCAATATTTTATTTTTTATAAAAAAAAACCTTAAAAAATTATTTAAACAGATATAAAAAAGATAATAAAAAAATAACTTTATTATTAATTAGTTATTAAAAGTTTTTATAATAATAGTAATTATATTAATAATTAAAAAACTTCTTTCTTTCTTATCTCCTAAAATCCTCAAAAAGCGTATTTTGAAAAAAGTTTTTTCTGCTATTTCATACTGTCTTCCATCACTTTACAAGAAACAAATCCTTTTGTTGTTGACCTGGCTGCTCTCATGAGTGGTACTGGTGCTAAAAAAAGGTTGTCCAGAGTTCCAACTTCTGGTTCAGTTAGTAGTGGTTCAAGTCATAAGGTCAAGAAACCTCCTGGTGGTGCTAAGCTATCAAATAATGGTGTGGCTTTCAAAGATAGTGGATCTGATTAAGTGGTTGGGCAGTTTAATAGCATGGATACTGATGAGAAGGCTTCCAAAGGTGAAGGAGTATCTGATTCCAAGATGAATACACCCCAAGCCAAGCGTTTCAATAATGGTGCAATTGTTGGCTCCCCTCTTGGCTTTATTAATTTTGACATGGAGGAGAAAGAGGAGGTTTTTCTTCCCCCTCATAAGTTTTTTTCTTTGGATAAGGTGTGAATTGATCCCAAAATCATTAAAACTCAGGTGGAAGTGGCTGTAAAAAAATCTTTTGCTTTGGACATCAATCTTTTGGCTGTGAAAGAAAAATCGGCAACGGCCAAAACTTATGCCATAAGAAAATTATTTTCAAGAATCAATGGTTTTGGAGGGGCCACTACCCCCTCAAAATTCGAAGGGATTATCAGATCTACCTTCACCTCTGAAACAAGCATGGAAAAGGCTGTCTCATTGGCCAGAGAAAATGACATCATAGTAAACAGCAATCTTAAGAGACAAGGAATTAGATCAGATCAGGCTGTGGTGATCAAAAAAATTCCTATGGACATGCTAAAGGATATGATCGTTGTCGCAATGTCTGAATTTGGAGAAATTAAATCAATCAAAATTCAGCTAATTGGCATGTGGCAGAAAGCTGTGGTGGAATTCGCCGAACTGAAACAGGCAGAGCAATTGGCTTCAAAATGGTTTTTCTTAATTGGGAAAGATTCTGTGCATATGGCAAAAGCTGTGGGAGATCATAAGACATGGGCTTTTAGGGATCAATTCAGTGCACTTCTGTTCACATTGCCAGTAGGAATGACAGCTCATGATCTTGGGACTCTTTTGGAAGGGGCCAGTGAGAAAACTTGTGTCATCAATTGTTTATTGAAGACTGGCAATAGAACTCGCTGTGCTATAGTCTGTTTTGAATCTGATGAAACTATGAAGTCAGCTTTTCACATGAAGCCAATCTTTGGTAGTGTGAAACTCTCATGGGCTAGGTTGGATTTAGTTTGCTGTAAATAGTGTGGGAAATTTGGTCATTCTGTCTTGGAATGTAATGCTGAGGTTGCATCAGCTTCTTAGTCATCCAAGTCGTTTAAAAAGCCTGCTAACTTGAATACTCATCTCCAGCTGGCCAAATTATATGCTAAAAAAAAGGTTCCGATTTCTTGTCCTGTTGCTTTTGGAGGCAAATCCTGGGCCCAAGTGGTCTCAATTGCTTCAGTCTTTTATGGTTCTCGTGATGGCTTTGGTTTTGGTTCTCTGTCCTTTAGTGCTTCAAGTTCTGGTGGTACCCTTTCCCCTTTTTCTATGGTTAATTCCCCCTTGAGTACATGTTTGACATGTCTGGAACACTCTGTAGAGCTTTTATCTGATCAAATTTCGAACATTCTTCTTTGTCTTGACAATCTCAGTTTGGTGCCTTCAGCTCCTCCTTCTAGTGTGATTCCTTCTGTGGGTACTCTTCAGCCATTCATCTCTGATTCTCTTATGGTTGATGACTCTGACTTGGGTTCTAACATGGTGTTAGATGTTCTTTTGATTCAGCCTATTTCTCTCTCTTCTGGCAATGACAATTCTCAATTGGGTCTAAGCAGTTCTAAGGTGCTAACTTCTAAAATTGGTGTTTTAGAGTCGAAGTTGGCTGCCCTCGATGCCTCCATTGGCTCGATTTTAGTGAAGTTAAAGCAGATGTGTGCTGGTTCGGGTTCTCTGGTCCTCTTCTCGTTTCAATGACCAGTTATATTTGGAAAATTGCCATGTGCAATGTTAGGGGAATGAACAATCCTGCAAAACAGGAAGATATTATTTGTTGGCATAAAGAAATGAACAATATGATTTCAATTGTTACCGAGACTAAGTTGAAAGATGGGATTTGCCCTTGGATCATGAACAAGTTTGTTGGTGTTCGGGTTTTTACTTCTGGTTTGAATTCTGGTCACATGGGTTCTGGGGTCACAATCATTATGAACGATTTTTTGGCTCGGCATGTGTGTAAGATTTCAGACATTCCTGGCCAGTTTTTTTCTATCAAGCTTCTTTTCAAAAATAAACTGTCTGTGTCAGTTTTGGGGCTGTATGCTGGATCATCTTTGGCAGTACATTTCTCTCAGGCGAATGATATTAATTCTTTGATTGTGAGAGCAGTAAATGAGTCTTTTTTTGTTATCTTGGGTGGGGATTTCAATGAAGATGGTTCTCACAAAAGTGCCAGCTTCAGAAAATGTTTCAACTTCTTGAGTAGAAGCTTGTTTGGAAAGAAAGCTATGTGGGCCAATTCTCATGGAGTGGCTAAAATTATTGATTATGTGTTTGTGTTATTGAGTCTAGTTAATACAATTCTGAATTGTGATGTGTCTGGTATTGAAGAGTATTTTGATACTGATCATAAAGCTGTTTCTGTTTCTATGGGTCTTGGTGGTTTGCTGAATGCGCAGTTGAACACATTGTGCAAACAAGCAAATAAGGATCATTAGAAGTACAATTTTGTAGATGCTGGTAATGCTGAATGAATCAAGTTTAAAGAGGATACATCGGTGAATGCTGTCATGTTCCATGATGAATTTTATGCTGCCAAGATGAGTCTGGATCTGGACACAATGTGGGGTCACCTTTGCCAAGTGGTGTGTTTGTTGGCTGAGAATGTTTTCAAAAAAAAGTGGTTTAAAGGTTTCAATAGTGTCTATAACAAAGTATCATCCAGATTTCACAAATTAAAACTTTTGGTGTTGAAGATTGTCAAAGCCTCTCGTCTGGTCTCTCATGAGGAGTTTGCTTCTCTACTTGATACATGGAAAGAAATTGATCCTGCTAATGCTTCTATTGTGGATTCTTTCTTTCTTTTGGGTTCCCATTTTGATACCATTCGTTCAGCTTTGGCCAAGATCAGGAAATCCTACCATTCATCTAAGTTGTCAGAATCAAACCATGCCAAAGAATCTCAGATCAAGTCAGCAATTGACAAAAAAATGGAGAGTTTTGAGTTGAACAAAGGTCATACTGTACATAATGTTTTGGAGCGACCCTTCCGCAAGGTGGTTTTGAACCATTTGGTGGTGAGAAATGAGCTGGTGTTGGATCCTGCTTTAGTAAAGTCTAAGGTGGATGAGATTATGGAAGGTTGGACTAGAAAGTGAAGAGTGGTGCTCAACGTTAATGATGAGTGGTCTTGCCAGTATCATCCTCTAGGTTATGTTTTCGATGAAGCTTTTTCTGGTGTGATGGGTTTGATCGACTTTGATGAACTGTTTGGGGTTGTCTCTAACCTGCCGGATGGCAAAGCTGCTGGGCTTTCAGATATCTTAAATGAGCTTTGAAAACATTGCAATATTTTGGTCCTTAATATGCTCTTGGTGCTTTTGAACTCTTGCTTATCTAAAGAATCTGTCTCTGGTCCCTGAAGAGAAGCTTGGGTTTCAATAATTCCCAAACCATATGAATGGGAGGGTGTTCTTACAAATATTCATCCTATTGCACTAATTAAGATGGCTTACAAGATTCTTTCCAAAATACTCTCAGACAAAATTTCTTTAGCATGCAGCACTTATAATGTTTTTCGTGGTGACAATTTTTTGGTTTTGAAAGGTACGATGACACAGTCTCCCATTTTTGCAGTTGGTTTGGTTGTTGAGGATGCCCTGGAAAAGAACCAAAAACTTTGGCTGGTCTTGCAGGATATGAGGAAAGTGTATGATTCGGTTGGCTGGGAGCATTTGAAGAAGTGCCTGGTCAGAATTAAAATGTGCAACAGGTTCATTTGGTTTTTTGGCGGCATTCACAAAGGTTGTACTAATCAAGTCATGACAGATTTTGGTTTGACAGATGGTTATCAGGTCCATAATAGTTTAGATCAAGGAGAGGTTTTTTTTCCCCTTCTGTGGCACATTTTTTATGATCCCCTTTTGTGCGAAGTCAAGCATCAGGAGAGTATGTGTGAGTACAGGCTAATTTCTCATTTTGTTTCCAAGAGTGGTCGTGTCGAGTCGCAAGCTGGATTTTTTTCTTGTTTTGCTGCTGGCACCTTTGTTGATGATACGATTTGGGTTGGCAGTAGTCAAAGCACTACTCAACACATTTTGGATGTTGCTAGCAAGTTTTTCCAGATTAATAACATTTCAATAAACAATGACAAAACTGTAGCTATTCCTATCAATTGTAGGGTTGGTAATCCTACTCTTTTCATTAGTGGTTCACCTATCTCTGTTGCCAAAAAAGGTGAATCCCATTGGTATCTGAGCATATTTCTGTCGACTGAGGGTCTTTCCAGACCTAGTTTAGCTAAAGTGCATTCGGACGTTCGTTTTTTTACAAATTTGGTTGTAAAAAAAGCTATCTCAGATAAGCAGTTCTTATATTTGGTTTCAGTGGTTCTCCAGCCTATTATTAGCTACAGGACACAATTTAGCTTTGTTCCTATTGGTAAGGGCTTGAAGCTCAAATCTGGACTTCCACTCGACTTTTCTAATAATTCGATTCACTCCTCCTCCTTTTATGGTTTGAAATCTTTCTTGCAAATTCAGTCTGAAGGCAAGGTTGCTTTTTTTATTAATTTTGCCAACTCTGGTGGGATTGTGGGATGTTTGTTTTCTCATAAGTCTCATGATCTGCAGGTTTTGTGTTGGCACCTTATTCATCCGTTGAGTTCTCTTGTTCGTATTCATGTTAGCACCTCTAATAATTTTCTGGTGGGTGTGGTTTGCATGCTTTATAATTGCAAATTGTCTCTGGGTAAATCCTTTGCCAATTCCTTTTGTGTCAATAGTGGGATGCCCATGTTAACTGTTTTGGGTGAACCAGTTTTCTCCAGGTGTCTCCCCTTGCTTCAGCAGTATAGTGTGGCTTTTGTAGACCAAATTCGTGATTGTCATGATACAGTCTTTGATTGGTCCACATTTAAGCAATGGAAGAAACTGGACCCCTGTGGCCTTATTCCTGAGTGGTTCAGGCTTTCTGCTGTGTTTCTTGCTGGTGAGGACTCCTCTCCTGCTTGTATTCCAGTTCTTGCTAATATGGGTTCTTTGGACATTCTGGGTTTTTCTGGCTTTGTGTCTATCTGTGATCATCTTTCATGGGTTAATGCAAGGGTGTTGTCTGTCTATACTGATGGGTCATTGAGAAATTTGGGTACAGTTGGCTGTAAAGCAGGTGCTGTGGCTTTTTTCGAGGACATTGGTATGAGTTTGGGTGTTGGTGTGTCTGGCTTGATGTCATCTATCATGGCTGAGTTACAGGCAATTGCGTTGGCTCTCAAGTGTGTTCCTGTTTTTAGTAATGTCTATTTGTTTTCGGATAATCAGTCTGCTTTGGATGCTTGCAAATCGGAATTGGGTATGGTGGCTCCTGATTTCTGGAATCAATGTTGGATTGAGTGTCAGCACATTGCCAATGTCATTTCCAATAAGGTTCTAAATGTTGCTTGACACAAAGTCAAAGGTCATTCTGGGGTTTTGGGAAATGAGCATGCTAATGTGATTGCCGGTGCTGATTCTGTTTCTGACTGGTTTTTTTCTCCTTGCCTGGATGAACACTTTTTGATGGCTGATGGCAATATTGTCTCTGGCAATTCAAGGCACTTTGTCTGTGACACTTTTCATGCCATGTGTCGTGCACATTGGGAAGTGGAGTCTGGTTCTAAGTTTTTGCCTGACAATTTGTGAGCTGATGTTGATTGGTCTTGCTCTTCTTTGGTGTGGCATCCTGATTTGCATATGGCCACTGGTTTCACTAGCAGGATTTCAGCTAATGCACGCTCTTATTTTATGAAGGCTTTGCATCATCGGTTGCCTATGGCTGTTCGAAAACGGCTTTATAATAGACTTTATTTCAGTGTGTTGTGTCTATATTATGGTGACATGGAGATGTCGAATCATGTTTTTTCTTGTGAGGTCAATGATTCTGCTCGGTGTTAGTTGTTGGATTCTCACATGAACACTTGAAAAACACTTTCTGGTTCTTCTGTCTTTTCTTCATGTTTGTTGCAGTTGTTGTCATCTTGTGTTTCAGGTTCCTTGGTGTCTATGGCTCTTCATAAGGGTTTTGTTTTTGATAATTGGTTTTGTGAAGCTGTCTCTGTCTTCCATAGTTCCAAAGTGGCATGTTTGAAGGTTGTTGATTTTGCATATTCTCTTGGCCTCGCTTTTAGAGATGAGATATGATTGGTTCATGCCAAACATCATGCCTATATGGAAAAGCACGGACTGATTCTTTTAGATGGCTCGTCTCCTACTTCGGTCTCTGATTTGACTTCATGTCTTTTCGCTGGTGTGATTGATTTGCTTGGTATCGATAAAGCTTTTGGTGTGCATTTTGGTTTTCACGAGTCTTGCATGTTTTTCTCTAGCATTGGTAATTCGGTTTCTGTCTATATAGCTGCATAGTGTTGTTCTGACTGGCCCGAGTGGCTGATCACATGTAGAAAATGCATAATTCACACCTAGTTTAGATCATTTCTTTGATGTATAGTGTTAGGTTGTGTGTGGACCTCATTCATTAAAATTAATAAAAAAAAAATATTAATATTAGTTTTAATTAACTATTTAAAAAAAAACATAGTCTTTATAATGCTGCTGATTGTGCTTGGTTGTTGAACACTCATGTTTCAGCTTGGGAGGCTTTTTCTGATTTGTCTCGATTCTTTTTGTGTATTTTACAGTTATTGGCTTCTTGTGTTTCCAAGGTTGGGATTAGTGTTGTTCTGTATAAGAGCTTTGTTTTTAATGAGTGGTATTATAAGTCTGTTTTGGTTTTTAAAGATTCTAAGGTTAGAACTAAAAAGGTTGTGGACTTTGTACATGATTTTTGTCTCACATTTCGGAATGATATCTAATTGGTTTGTGTCAAACACCAGACCTTTATGGAGAAGTGTGGTTTGATTCCTTGTGACAGCTCTATTCCAGCATCTATTTCTGGTTTGCCTATGGCGTTCTCAGCTGGCATTATGAGGTTGCTGAGTGTGGCTGAAGCTTTTAGGGTTGGTTTTGGGTTCTATAGGTTTTATTTATTTTTCTCAGGTGTTAGAGATTTGGTCTCTGTGTATATAGGTGTATAGTGTTGTTCTGACTGGTCTGAGTGGCTGGTCATGTGTAAAAAGTGCATGATTCGTTCTTAGTTTAGATCATTAGTATGATGTATAACACTAGGTCATGTTTGAACCTTACTCATTAATTAATAAAAAAAAAAAAACATAAAGTGAAAAAAACTTTTATTTAAAACCAAAAATAGTGTTTTAATAATAATTAAACATCTTAAAAATATTATTTATTTGTTTTTATTTTAAAGAAAATTTTTTGAGTATTAATACTAATAAAAACAATATTAAAAATAAGTATTATGATTATTTTATTTTTTGTTTTAAGTATAATCATAAAAATATATAAAAAAAGTTTTTTTATAATTAATTATATGTAAACAATATATGATTTATATTTATAAATATAAAATTTTTTTTTATATTTTATAATTATAATCAGAATAAAAAGTAAAAAAAGCAATTTTTTATTTTTATTAAAAACTTTTATTAAAACATAAAATATAAAACATGTTTTTTAAACTAAAAATTATTATATATATATAATTACAATTATATTTTGTTTTTTTAAAATTACTTAATTAATTATTTTAAATAAGTTCATGTTTTTTTACTATTATAAAATATTTTGTATTAATCTTAATAATTTTTGTTTTTATAATTTTTATGGTTTACTATATTGTTTTATAATTGTTAATTTGTAAATCTTTTTTTAATAAGATAATTCAATTAATTAATTATTAAATACTAATATTAAATAATTTGTTTTTGCTGTTTTCTATTAGATAATAATATATATATAAAAAAACACATTATAAAATTTTTTTATTCTAATATAAAAAATATAGAATACATAATTAAAAAAAATGTAATTTAAAAATTTAAAAGAAAATATATTTAAAATGGTTTATTTATTTACTATTAAAGAATATATGTTTAAATTTTTATTGTATAAAAACAAAAATAGTAACTCTAGTTTTTTTGCACCACACTGTCATTCTTTTAAGCCTGTGTTAATATTTTCGATAGTGAAATTTTCGCCCACACTATGATAAAGGACGAGTCTTTTTTTTTCATTTAGGCTTCAGCTGTTTATTTTGACAGGCAAACGTAGGATTATCATTCCGAAAATTTTAAAAAATATTATATAATTTAATAATTATTATAATTTTTCAATTATATTGGAAACCTTTTCTAAGTCATTAACTAGATAAAGATGGGTGATTAAAATTTATTTTAAAATTGCCAATATCTTACACCTCCACATGACAAGAATTAAAAGAAAAAATAATTTAAAAGAATAATGCTCCTGAGCAAATAATTAAAATTCTACTATTTTCATTATGAAAGATTATGTACTATCAAAGAAGGCTTGGAAAAAGGTTTATAGGCCAATATAGGCGTAGTTATAATGAAAGCTTGATTTGATCAATTATTCTTCAGCCAACTGCTCATCAGCAATAATATATACCTCTTTCCCCATTTTTTTATCTAGCCGACAGATAGGATTCTTCTCAATTAATTCAAGGTTGACTTTATGGCCAAGAAGCTAATTATCGAAGTTAAATATGTTTAAAGCACCTAATCTTTGATTGAAAAAAAGGAGTAAAGAACATGGTTACAAACCTCACGAATATTATCAATTCCATACTTGATCATGGTCGGTCGCTCTAAACTCAAGCCCCAAGCGATAACACGAACTTCAGGATCTAGACCCATGGGTTCCAACATCTCAGGGCGAAACATTCCTGAATTACCAATCTCCACCCACTGGCCAAGACCTGTTTTAATGAAGATTCATTGATGAACCGTCAAATCTAATCAAAACAATTGTAGAAAAACTATTAACCATGATGATAAGAGAATATTTCCATGCTTGGTTCAGTATATGGATTGTACGCAGGTTTGAACCGTAAGTTTTTGACTCCTAATGAAGAATGTTGATGATTCATTTGAATTGATAAATGAAAAAGCGAAATGCTTCCAAACAAACAAACACTTGCCCATTTTTTCGAAGAAGGTATCCATGAAGCCAATTAAATCACCCAAAGTTAAACCCCTGTCAGCGATAACCCCTTCTACTTGGTGAAACTCGGCCAAATGAGTAGCATCCACAGTCTCATTTCGGAACACCCGATCGATTGAGAAATATTTGACAGGTTTGAATTCTTTTTGTTGTGCGAGATTATATAGCATGAAAGAGGAGACCGCAGTGGTGTGTGTTCGCAACAAAAGTTTTTGGGCTTCTTCAATTTTCCAATCATAACCATACCCAATAGAGCCGTAACCACCTATGGAATGGACCTCTTTAACACGTTCGAGATAAGAACTTGGAAATTCTTTACTACTAGCCGGATCTGAAAAAAAGGATGAGAAACACTGATCCATATCTTTCTTAGGCTGAAAAACGAATTTTTTTCTTGCCTTTCAAGAAAAACGTGTCATGGGCATCTCGTGCGGGATGTTGTTGAGGTTGAAAAAGCGCGTCAAAATTCCAGAAAGATGATTCAACAAAACGATTTGTGGGCATTTCTTCAAAGCTTACCGAGTCAGTAAAAGTGTCACAGTTTTAGCAAAAAATAATATAAAAATTTAATATTAATTGGAATATACAAGTATTACCCCATTTCGAAGAAGATTTGCCGGAATTCTTCACGTACTTTCATCAACGGGTGCAAATGCCCTCCAGATGGTGGCAAACTGATAGCATCAAAATTGTATTGTTTGAAATTGGCTTCTTTCCATTCACCACTAATAAAAAAGAAAGAAATCTTGAGTTTGTTATTTATCTTCAAATATTAGGCCCATGAAAAAAGATCGGCTGAGATTAAAGGTATCAAGGAACCTCTGCAACATTTCATAGGTGACATCGGTTGCTTGCTTTTCAATTTTGAGGGAAAATTTTGGCCCCTTTGTAACAGAATATGATATAATTCTCCTGTAATAGGTGAAATAGGTGGTAGAACCAAATTTCTGAGTAAAAATATATATAGGTTTACCCTGATGGAGAATTTCGTAGCTTAAGTTACGCACTGCTTTTCACATAACTTTCTTTTTTTGAGCTCAACTAAAACTTTAGGATCCATATGAGTTCCCGTGGATTGGACCTTCTCAAGATCAATTCGAGTTTGATCTACAATTGAGTCGACCTATTTCGCGAAAGCCAAAGAAAAATCAGCTTATACTTTAAAAGATAATCAATTAGTAAAAGGAATGTATTTTACTGCGCGTATTAATGAATCTCCATTTTTTGTTATCCATTTATTCTTGAAGGCCTTGCCTTGACCGATTTTTGCCGCTTCTCCAAGTAAAGTCTAATGTGAAGAATAGAAATGTTTATTCAAAATAGCCCACCTGGAATTATCGATAAAGTGCCCAGACATGACCTGGAGCTTTGAGATTGATATTCCTTCTTTGCCAACTGGAATGGCTTCAAAAACTTTTGCTTCATGACTCCCAGAATCAGCTATTTCCTTGCCTTCTGCCGTTAATGTCCAGATTTCACCCTCTATTGTTTCATATTTCACCATCTAATTAGAAATAGGAAGCAGCTGTTTAAACCAGAAAAAGGTTTTAACAAAAATTTACATGCACATTTCTACCTCCTTGTCCACAAGGCTGTTCAACGCCCCTAAAATTTTGAATGAATCAAAAGTTTTCCCCTCTGAATTTACAAGGGTTTTTGTGTCTTTTATAGAACCCTGAATCTCAAGGGTGGTTAACAAAAAGGTTTGTATGTCCTGAAGGGTAGTCATTTTCTTTCCGGACTTCCTAATTCACTGGTTTAGATTCAGCCTCATATATGCCGTAAAATTTTTACCATCACTTCATTTTAATAAATGATTCTCAAGATTTTTTAGAGTTATAATTATTATTAACTCAATTATTTTATTTTGTAAATTATATATTTCAAACATATATATATATTTTTTGATATATAATTATAAAAGCAAAAAAACTGCGATCCAAAAAGCTCTTTCAATTGTAAAACGGTTAAAACAGAACATTATAAAAGCATTTTCTTTAAATAATACAAGTTTTGATTTTTTAAAGTTTTATTTAAGCAATACATTAAAAGTTTTAAACCCTTTAAAATTATTTTTTTTAGGCACATTTTTATTGTAAAAAAATTTTTGCCATATAAATAAAAATTATTATAACTCTATTTGCTGGTTTTTTTAAAAAAATTTTATTTCTGCAAAATTTTACTTTTATGAAATTACTAACAAAATTATTAATTATATTAGAAAGATTGACAAGATTTTTTTTTAACTTTATAAGCTTTTTTAGTTGCTATTTTTTTAATATTAAAAAATACTTTTTGAAAAACAGAAAGATTTTTTTTTCTTAATGTATTTGTTTTTTATTGTATTGTTTTTATTATAAATTGTTATTTGTATTTATATAAAAATATTAGTCAATTTATTAAAAAACTTTTATTTTAATTTAATTTAATTTTTGTAAACTTTTTTGATAATTGTAAATTTAAATTGTTTGGCTTAGTTTATCTTAAAATAGTATTATAAAATTTAAATAAATTTTTTAATATATTTTAAAGCTTATTTTTAAATTCAATTTTTTTAAATTATTTTATAAATTGTTTATTATTATATTTTTGGTAAGTTGTTTAAAATAGCTTTTAATTGGTTTTTTTATTTACAATTTTTATATATATAAAATCTATATTAATAATAATTAACCAGTTTTTAGCTATTTTAACTTATAAATATATTATTCTAACTTTTTATTATATTTTAATTAACTAAAATTTACAATTTTTAATTTGTTTATATATTAATATATTTATTTTTATGGTTTTAAAAAATGTTTTTACAAAAATTTTCTTAATAATTACATTTTTTATTAAATATAAAAAATATAATTTACATATTTTTATTTTTTATTATTTTTAATAAATAAAATTCAACTACAATCTAATATATAAAATCAAACTAAGTGTTTTAAATTAAATACAATTCATATTTTTACTACATATAACTAGTCATTTGAATCAAACAAGACAATATTACACACTTATATAAACACATATATTATTGTTCACACCAAAAAAAAAAGACATATTCAATATTTACCAAAATTAATAGTAAAAAATTTAATAATATTAAACAATTAGATTATTTTATTTCAAATTACAAAACAAGCTTAATATTAAACCACTATTTTTGATTTTTATTATAAATTATTAATTTGGTTGTTATTGTTTTTTTTTTTTAATAATAAATATAACTAAATCTGTTAATATGCCTTTTCAATTACAGAAAAAATTAAAAAAGAAATATTTTTTAATACAATATACAATAGTGTTTTTAATAAACTTAATTATTATTTACACAATATTAAAATAATTTATAAATTAACTATAGTTTTAATTAATAAAAAAACCCAAAAAGATGTTTGCCAGATAAAAAAAGCTAAATATATTGAATATACATTTAAAATTATTAAATACAACTATAAAAATAAAGTAAAAATATATTATTAAATTGCCAATTATATTTATTTAACCAAAGAAGCTTAAATTCAATAATTAGAGCAAATAAATATTTAATTATATAAAAAATATGTCATGCTTTGTAATAACTAATAGTATTTAGAATACTATATACTTAGTATTTTTTATCTAATAAAAATAATAAGTACAAAATCAAATTTAGAAAATCTGAACATAAAAAAAAATTGCAATTACACCAATTTATCTAGTCGAAAATCAGTTTGTTATTCAACTTAAGTACTTTAATAATAATAGTCAAAAAATTAAACCAGAAAAAGCTTATAAAATTGATACAAAATATGATTTATAATATTTTGACAAAGATATTTTGGTTTTCTAATTAAAGTTTTTAACAAAAATTAATTTAAAAATTGTTGTTAAAATTCTACTAAAAACAATAGTACAAATATTTTATAATTATTATTAATAAGCAAAAAAATCAACATTAGAAAAAAAATTATAAATACAAAATACATTAAAAATATTATAATCATACTATAAAATAAAATAGACAAATTATTTAAAATTAAACATACTAAAAAGATTGTTCAAGTTATTTATCTATTTTTAATTTACATTTTGAATTTGCAATCAGTTAACCAAAGAAAACAATTAAGCAAAAGTAACAAAAAAACCCAAAATTTTAGTTTAACTGAACAATTTACAGTTATAATTAATATAGCTTTTAATACATAAAATGAATTTTACCAGATTTTTTGATTTCTACAACCAATTATTATTTTACTATTTGAAAAATATTATGAAATTTACATCTATTTAAAACCAATTACCATACAATAAATCTTTGAATTAAATAAACAGATTTACATAAAGCATAAAATTTTAATTCCAAATATTTATATTCTTAAGAAAATAAAAAAGTTCTAAGTTATATTCTATAATTTTAATAATTATCTTATTCTTTTATTAAAAAGATTAAAAATCGGAATTATATATAATAATATTTTTCAAAATAAAACTTTACAGATTGTTTTTAATTTTATTAAAATTGTAAAATATACTCTTCTCTTAAACTTAAATATTATTTTTAGCACTAAAAATTATTATATTATTAAAAAAAAACTTGTTTAAATTAACATAAGTTTATTAGAATTATTACAATAAAAACAATTTAAAAAGCTTATTACCAAATATGTTAATATATTTATTAAAGACAATAATAATTTGGGAAAAACTAATATTATCTAACATTAAATCCACACAGAAAATGTCTTACCAAAATAGCAACAAACATATTAAGTCTTTCTTATTAGCTATTAATTTATTAAAAAAAAAGTCCAATAAATATTCAATAATAGTTTTATTCAACTATCAAGAAGTTTTTGGATTTTATTAGTTGTTTTTGTTAAAAAAAAAAATAGAAAAATCAGATTTTGTGTTAATTATTGACAATTCAATATTGTTATAATTAAAGATATCTACCTATTATTAAGAATTAATAATATGCTAAATGTCTTAAGAAAAAACAATTTTTTTTTAATATTAGACTTGAAAAGCAGATATTGACAAGTTGAAATAGATCCAAAGAACTGTTCTAAAACAGTATTTACTATACAAAGAGGAAATTACAAAATTTAATATTATGTTTTTTAGACTTTGCAATATATAAGCAACATTTTAATAACTAATGTTGTTTATAAAAGATTTTTATAATAATTAGTAATTGTTTATCTTAAAAATACTAATGTTTATTCTTTAACTTTTAAAATTCATCTTATTTATCTGCAAAAAGTATTTTGATAATTACAAAAAACAGAATTAAAGTTAAACATTAAAAAATATTACTTTAAGAAAACAAGTCTAATTTTTCTGGAACACATTATTAACAAAAATAGAATTCAACCAAATTCAGAAACAATTAATATTGTTAAAAATTTCCAAACTCCTTGAAATACTATAGAATTAAGAGAATTTATTGAATTGGCTTTTTATTATTAAAAATTCATCAAAAAATTTTTTGAAATTGCAAAATCTTTTAATTATCTAATTAACAAAAATATGTTATATTAATAAATTTATAAACAGCAAAAAGCATTTAAAACTCCCAAAACAAAATTGACAACAGTTTTAGTCCTTGTTTATTTAAACTTTAATAAATAATTCTATTTAATCATTAATGCTTTATATACAATTTTTGATGCTATTCTATTATAATTAAATAACAATAACAATAAATATGTAATTGTCTATGCTAATAAAATCCTTAAACCAACTAAACTCAAATATGACTCAACCAAATTAAAAACAGCAGCTGTTATCTAAGTCTTTAAATACTTTTAATAATACTTCTAAAATAGCAAAAAATTTAATATTATAACTAATAATATTAGCTTTAAATAACTCAACAAAAAAAGTTCTAAACTTAGTACTATTATTAAAAGTTTTTGATCTCTTTTCTTGAATGTTATTAATGTTAGTTTGCTGTGAATTCACATTCTTTAGAAGTAGTTAAACTTTTAATTATTAAATTTATTTTCAAATTATCTTCTATAATTTAAACTGTTGGGCTTATAAGTAAAATAACCAATTTTATACCAGTTATTTTATATAGTTTTGTTAAGTTATTAACTATTTTGGTAAATTATTTATTATTTTAGTAAATTTTTACAAATTTTAGTGAATTTTTGAATATTATATAGTTTAGTGTATTGTGTAATTTGATCATTTTAATTTCTATTGTACAAATTGGTTTATTAATTAAATAGTAATCTTTAATAATTTTTAATTAAATAATAAATAATAATTTGAATAATAATTATATATCCTAATTAATAATAGGAATTATAAGGTAATTTTATGCCAATTAATGACTAAAATTCCACTAGTAACAGTACAAAACAATTCCAATAGACTAATTTTTTTGCTGATTACAAATATATTGTATACTATAAATTAGAAAAACTATATACCAATATAGATAGCCTCTTAAAAATAAGGCAGAATTAATACTAATTCCAATTTTACCAGTTTAACAACAATAAACAATTAACAAATAATAAATTTTAAAAATTACAACATTAAAAATTATTTGAAAACTTTTATTATGCCAGAAAACTAGTTTTTAATCAAAAAGCAATGATTACAATACTAATTAAAACAATATTTCTTATATCATAACAAAATTTATTATTAAAATCACAAAAACCCAACAAATTTATTTAGATTAGTTCAATAAAATGAAAAAAAACTATTTTATATAACATATACATAAATTTTTTATTAGTATACTTAAAAAAAAATAGTACAATTCAAAAAATACTTAAATATTATTTTTGTTTACACATATATCAAGACATTTAACAATATATAGAATTATATGATAGTTGTCAAAAAAGAAGAAAAATTTGTTCTACTAAATCTTTAAATCTAATTAAAGTTAGACAACTTTTTGACAGAATGAAAATCAATTTAGTCAGACTATTACCTATCACAATTCAAGAAAACTGTTATATTGTAGTTGTAGTAAATTATCTTACCAAATAACCTAAAACCAAAACTATTCAAAAAGCAGATACAAAATCAATAGCAAATTTTATTTACAAAAACATTATTTGTAGACATTGTTACAGATGATTATTTGGGGTCTTAAATCAAATAACAAATCCGTAACTTGGTGCTTGGTTGGTATTCTGGTGTTAATATCTGAAGGTTTTGTATCCGAAGGTTTGATTGGGGAGTTTTTTGTATAATAGACAGAGATTCACTATAGTTGGTTTAGGTTGTTTCCTCAAGTTGTTTTCCCAATTTCTGTCTTCAGCATGATGGCTGGTTTAATCTGACAGTTATGCCCTTCTGGTAAGCTATCCGTTAATATATATAATTCTATCCTTATTTCTGGGTTTTTTACCAGGCTATCCGTAATGTCAATAACTCAGCACTTTAATTCTCTTAATCAATTTAGTAAACCACAATAAAATTAAAGAAAAGTAAATAAAGAAAATAAAGAAAATAAAGAAAATAAAGAAAAATAAAGAAAATAAAGAAAATGAGTCAATGCAATTACAAGTTAATATTCTGTTAATAGCCATAATTAAGAGCTATTGTTTCAGTGTGATTAAGTAGTGATTACTATCAACATTTCATGTTGATAGTGAAAAGTGGATTGAGATAGCAAATAATTATTTATTGATATTTGTGAATTTGGAAAGTTGCTTAGATGAAATCTAAATTGGGAGGTCTCTAACTAAAAGATTCTGTCTTTTTTACTTTTAATACTATTGCTATATATACATAATTTGAGTTCTATGAGATTGTTCACATTCTCAAGTAATGTTCTATAATTTCTCAAGCAATGCTCATATTGCTGAGCAATATGCTCATGTGCTGACTACTACTCTTTTATTGGTCTACTGTTTTTCTATATCTGTTTTCTTTTTATGAGTAACATTATCTCCTCTTTTTAATATTAAGCTCTGTCAAAATCTTCGTTTTGAATTAATTCTAATACTTTTTTTTCAAGTATTGTTTGTTCAACTCTGTTTCTTATGTCCTCTACTTGTGTATTGTTCATTTTTCCCCATTAGTTAATAATTATGGTTTCTATGTCAGAGTATAACAGTATTTCTGGATAGTTCTGAAATATGTTGTGTAATCAGTACATTGTTTTAACATATAGTGTTGAATTTGTTTTCTTTCCGATAAATTCTTCAATTTGTTGTATTATGTTTTGATTAAATATTCTCTTGGATTTGTCGATATACAACTCCTGAATATTCAATTTTTGACCTAACTGGTAGTAGCAATATGAGATTAGAAGTCATTCTGTCCATTGCTTCCAATTTTTTTTGTAAGCTCTTCTGTTGGTACCATAGTAGATATTTTCCCAAACATGTTTTTTACTTTTTCTATTAAGTTATCTGTCCAGTTTTTATTATTCTTTGGTAGCCGCTAATATGGTGTATTTTTTTGTCTTTTTTTGGGTGTTTCAATAGCAAATTATTTGGTTATTAATAACAATTTCCATATCTAACTGTTGTTGACTTAAGGCCTGAAACAATTGTTGAGCTATAGTGTGAATATGATCTGATATTTCCATTTTTCTTGGCTGTTTTTGTCACATGTACTGTGTTTTTATATACTTTTTGTTTGTTCAATTTGATGTGTTTGGTTCAATAACTATGATTGGTTCCAGATCTTATGGAATCTCATCTGGTTGAACTAGTATTCTTTGTACTCCCAGTTGTGAAATGTTATTGGTAGATAATGATACTATCTGGTGATATGGTTTCAGTCAATCACTATGTGCTGCTTTGGCTAAGATTTTGTTGTTCCATCTTAATTTATAAGCTCCATTTCCTAGAATTTTTTCTATGTAAAATGGTCCATCCTATTTGGAATCAAATTTTCCACTCCATTGTTTTTCTGCTTTGGTACGATGTAATAGTACTTTGTCTTCAATCTTGAATTCAACTGGTTTATCTGGTAGTTGGTTATCATGTCATTTTTTTTGCTTTTTTTGTGACTTTTGGATGTTATTAGCTTCTGTTTTCTAGTGTTTCCATTAAGTCATATGTTCTTTTCAACAATGTTTCTTGGAAATTATCTTCTGTTATTGGTTCAGTTGGATATGTATTGACCTCTATCTCAACTGGTAATATTGCTGTTCTACTGTATACCAATTTAAATAGTGTTGCTTATGTAGTATCTTGTTTCATTGTCCAATAAGCAAATAATACTGATGGTATAACCAAATCCCATTCATCTTGGTTTTCTTGGCTAATTTTGGCTATTGCTTCACACAGTGTTCTATTAAATCTTTCAACTAAGCCATTTGTTTGTGGATAATATGATAATGATAATAGTCTTTTAATTCCAAATCTTTGACTTAATTCTGTCAATGTTCTGTTTACAAAGTGGGTTCCTTAATCTAATAGTAGTTCTTTTGGACATTCATGTTAACAAATCAAATCTTGATGAATAAATTCAGCAATGAATTCTGCATTTGCTCTTTGAATGGCTTTTGCTTTTGGCTATTTAGTAAAATAGTCTATGGCTACTGCAATATATCTGTTGCCTTTATTGGTGATTGCCAATGGTCCTACTAAGTCAATTCCAATATGGTCGAATGGTTGTCCCACTTTGATTGATCTTAATGGTTCACTGGATTTTGTTCCATTTCTTCTTTGATAAGCATCACAACTTTGAATGTATTGAATAATATCTGGATACATTGATGGCCAATAGTATCTTTTTCTGGTTTTTTTCATGATTGCTTCTTTATAAAAATGTTCTGCTGTTGAATTTGAATGCATGTTAAATAGTATTATCTCTTTCTCTGGTTTGGTGATTACTCTGGTTGATTGATCTGAATTTCTTCTGTTCTTCTGGTAAAGTATATTTTGAGGGTTGATAAAATATTTTGATTGTTGTTTTATGTTCTTTTGTTCTTTTTGAGATAATTTCTCCTTGAACAATTGGGTATTTATATAATGTTAGAGTTGTTAGTATTTTTAGATATTCATTTTTTGTTATATTTTTGGGTTGAAATGTTTTAGAGTTGTCTTATTCATGACAATCTGTTAGCATTTCCATTGTCTTTTCCCTTTTTATAATGTACTATATAATTAAATGGTGAAAGTTCTATTTTTTATCTGACATGGTGATTGTCTCCAAATTCTTGCTTCTGGATTGAAGTCAATTCTTTGTAATCCATATATATTTCAAACTTTTGGCTCAAGTATTTTTTCTATTTCATGACTGCTCAATAGATAGCTAAGTGTTCCAGTGTTAAAGTTCCATAGTTTTTTTCTGCTGGACTTAAGCTTTTACTGGCATAAGCTACTGAAAGTTCTCTCCCATCTGGTCTTTTTTGTGATAGTATTGCTCCCAATGCTTGACCAGATGCATCAGTTATAATTATGAATGACTTGCTATAATCTGGATATATCAATACTGGAGCTTGGATAAGCTTTCTTCTTAATGTGTTGAACACTTTTTGTTGAGCTTCAGTCTATTTATACTTCACATTCTTGGTTTGTAGATGGTGAAATGGCTGAGCCAATTTCGAAAAGTCTTTGATAAAATGGTAATAATAGCCTGTAAATTCCAAAAATGCTTTTAGTTCTGTCAAGTTGGTTGGTACTGGAAAGTTCTTAACTACTTCAATTTTGTCTGGATCCGTTTTGATCCATCTTTGCTCACTATATGTCCCAAAAACTTGAGTTCAGTTTTTTCAAAGAAACATTTGGTTGCATTTAGTTTCAATCCAGCTCTTCTTAATCTTTCAAACACTTGTTGGAGATGATACAAATGATTATTAAATGTTTTTGAAAATACATTGGTGTCATCTAAGTATACGACTACTGATTTCCATAGTAATCCAGTATAGACAATTTCTATAAACCATTGGAATATTGCTAGAGCATTCATCAAGCCAAATGACATGACTTCAAACTCAAAATTTTCCTCTCTTGTGGTAAATGCTGTTTTTTTTTTGTCGGCTGGGTTCATGGCTACTTGTCAGTAACCACTATCTAAATCCAGTGTCGAGAATTATTTATTTCCTTCAAAAGTGTCAAATAGTTCTTGGATCTTTGGAGTTAGATAACTATCATCTTTAATTATTCTATTCAGTTTTCGATAGTCCACACAAAAATGGATTTTCCCATTTTTCTTTCAAATTAGTACTACTGGTGATGACCATGAATTCATTGATGGCTGAATTAGTCTATTGTCAAGCATCTGATTGATTTCTTGACAAATGATCTCATGGCTAACTGGTGGTACTCTATATGCTCTTTGTTTAATTGGCATTGCATCTCCAGTCTTAATCTGATGCTGGATGATATTGGTGCGGCCAAATTTATTTTCACTAGCAAAAATGTCATTGAAATTGTTAAGTAGCATTTTTAATTGCATTTGTTGAAGTGAGTCTAGATTCTCCATGTTTATCTGTTCCAATTGTTCTGATTGGAGCAGATAACATTTACTTCATCCATAGATGGTTTGTGATGTGATGTCCACATATCTGTAAAGCTGTGGAAAATCTGGAATGGGATTTGGTGGTTGATTCTCAACTTCGGTGGTTAAATATCCAATAATAGTTCCTTTTGGTATTTTAATGACACTTTCTGTTGTGTTGTAGATGGAAATTTTAATATTTTTGGGGCTTTTGGCTGATATGTAGAGATTAGTGAGTCCAATCTCTTCTGATTTGCAAATGGTAGCTTTTGCTTCAAACAACTAAGCTTGATTCTTTACTTCTCTTTTTATAGTTAATATATACTGGTCATATAGTGAAATGGAAATTAATTGATGGGTTGAGATAATTTCTCTTTTGTCAATAACTTTTTCCTCTGCCATATTAACTGGTACATCTATTTTACCCATTGATCCGAATCTCTGTATCCCTTTAACTATGATTCTTAGTTCTTTTCTGTTTCCCACTGAGATTAATTGAGCTACTTTTACCAGAGATAGAAATATTGCCTGTGCTATCTTTTTATTTAGATCTATAATATATGCTTTTTTTGAGTCATTTTGTAGCATAGCAATAATATTTCTTATTTATCCTGTGTCAATTATTTCTTCTTTGATGTTGATCCTCTTTTTCACTAAACTACTTCTGGATGCTAGTTGCACCATTGTTGTTGCTAGAATTTCTAGTGCTATTTTTAGATCAATGTAAGTGTGCAAATATGGTTCCAATTTGATGAGATATTTCCCTGGATATCTTAAATCAAATTCTACATCAGTATTATACATGCGTTTTGGCATAATATTTTTATTATTATCACTGAACCATTTGACTTCTTGTTTTTTGGTAAGATCAGAGAGTGCAATGTATGTTTTGGAGTTTGAATCAGAGTCCAAATTGTTGTTATCTTTGTTGTCATATTGAACAGAGCTGGAACCATTATTTTTGTTATCATTATTGTCAGAGTTTGAATTGGAATTGAAAGTTGATTTTGATTCTGATGTGTAGCTGTTGATTGGTTCTTTTTTTTCTGGGATTATATAAATCATGTGTAGTGGTGGATTGTAAATGAAATTACACTTATTACAATATTAGAAGTCACATAGAATCAAACAGTGGTCACATAGTCAGGTGTTGATTTTTTCCAAGCATTGCTCCTGCTCTTTTTTTGTAGGTGCTAATCACTGGTAATGTTCATAGAATTTTTCTGGGTCATTCTTAATGTTGCCAAAGATGTTGAAAGTTTGAACATATTTGGGTTTAGAAAAAGATAGAAGATTGTTTTTGATTTCCAGTAGTTTGCTGGTTGTCACACCTTCTGCTTTCACATACACCATTCTCCAGAGTTCATGTTTGTTATGAGAATATTTTTTCAATTGTCATAACGCTCTTTTTCAAGTATTGTTGATTGGTGTTCTCTTGAGTATCCAGTTATTGATTAGGATCGTATACTAACACATCTTATCACATGTTCCTCTACACCCAAGAATGTTATTCCACATTTCTTTGTTGGGTAAAATAGTTCTACAGGCAAGACATAGTTCATTGTCCTATTTTTTTTGCCATTTTGGTCATCCAAAGCATTCTAGAATACATGGGCAACAGTAAAACTTGGTTGCCATTTGATATTCCTCATCATCGCCAAAATATGTGCCCATTGATAACAATTTCTTGTCACAATTGATGCATATGAGTTTTGGTTAATAATAGGTGGATTGTTGAGGTGTAGTGTAGGTGTAATAATTATAAGTGGTGCTGATAGGTGTTGTTTTTTTTTTTTTTTTTTTCTTTTTCCTTTGTCAGTCTCTTCCTACTCCCAAGTTAATGAGTTGTCTTGGTTATTATTGGTTTCCCAGGCTTGGTTGGTATTCCAGGTAAGTTCTTTCTTCTGTTTTCCTTTGTTGTTGTCATCCCAAGAGGGTATCAGTGGCAACTTGTTGTGGTTTTTGTTGGCCCAAGACACTTAATAAGCTTCCCAGGTAGGTTTCTTTTCTTCTTTTTTGAATTCAATAAGAAGTGCTGGCATGTTGGGAGTTTTGAAATGGCCACATGTGGCTGGTACTCATGTGTGTTAACCGTTCTGGCTGAGTTAGAGTTTTTGTATCATCTAGTCAAGTATAGTATTGGTTTTAGATAACCAGTTATTTTCTACCAATGTCTGATATTAAGTTACTTCTATTACTAAGACTTTGATAAAAATGATGATGCCATTGACTTCAAAAGGGAAGTCATCAATTTCACCAATAGGGATTTTAGTTGCCCCATCAGCGGTAATTATGTGAGTACTAGCAGCATGATCAACTTAGCAACTTAATTGGTCCATAAGTTGTCGTGTAATGATGCTGCCAGCTGATCCACTATCTAGAATCAGTTTGATGACATGGCCATCAACTTTTACATCAGTATACATGGTGGTAATTGGTTTGGTGTTAAGAGTGGCTTTACTGAATAATGAGACTGGTGTGATTTCTTTGAATTCAAATGAAAAAGTTGCTGCTAGTAATTTGTCATTGGTAATGGTGGCTGGAGGTATGTTGTTGGTGGGTGATTTCTCTTGGTTGGTTTTCGGGTTGTTGGGTGAAGTGTCTTCTGGGGTAACCAGAAGACTTAAATAGTGTTGGGCATTTGGGTTTTGGAAGTTTCTGGTGTCTGAATTCCGTTGTCGAGATCCTGATGGTTGTGCTGTAGAACTGGGGATTGGTTGATGAACCACCATTGACAATCTCCAGCTCTGTTGAGTCAATCTCAGTCTTTGGATTCTGTTTTGAGGTAAGTTTTGTGGTGGTGTTTGAATTTGTTGGAGCTGATAGATTACCTAAGGCTGCAGCTAATAAATGGGTTGTGACTATGGTTAATAAATTGCCAGTGTTATCAGTTGATAAATTGGTGCTTAATATACTGGTGGTTGATAAAGTGGCTGCTATGTCATAGGTAGGTAATTCTAATGATATGGCTCTGAGTTTGGTAGGTTATTTGGAATTTGAAACTGGCAATCAGGGTTTTGATATTGATTTCTTAATCATTGGTTATTTAAGCAATGGCAACAGTCAATTTGTAGGTGTCCTTGTTTACCACAATAGTGGCAAACACGCATTTCTTGTTGCCACTGTTGATTGGTCGACAATGATGGATGCAACTGATTCTGGAAGTGATTCATATTTCTGGAATCATTGTATCATTGTAGTGGTTGATAAATTGTGTGATTGTTAGCTAAGTATTTTTCAAGTTTCTGGTTAATAGAATTACTGAATTGTTTCAATTTGGAATCCAATTCAGATGATTCATTTATTACTAGATTTACGGCTTGGACATGATTAGCTTTGAGTTCAGCTGCTTCAAAATCTCTGACATTGATAACTGCAGCTTGAAAATCTGCTGGATGCATTGGGCATATGTGTTGAAAGATGCTATTGCACAGGCCTCTGATAAATTGATTTAGAATTTGTGGCACTGTGAAATAATCAGCCTGTATGGCCTGGATTTGGTGCAGATTTCTGTGGAAGCATCTTAAGTAAGTAGTGACTGCTTCATTTTCTCCTTGTTTGATGGTAGTGAAAGTGTTTGCTAGGTAGTTAATACTGTTGTTATTACTGAAATATTCTAAGAATACAACCTTAAATTCCTGGAATGTTTGAGGTTTGGCAGCTAAACTTTAATACCACGAGTTGGCAGTATCCTGCAAGAAATAGGAAATGACTTAAAGTGCTCTTATGTCATTTTATCCATTGGCTGTGATGACTTTTTCAATGTCATTGAGTCATATTTGAATGTCTTTCTCTTTGTCGGTAAACTTCTCAAGCTTTGCTATTAGAGCATAGGTCATTGGATCCAAGTTTGGTTGTTGAAGTTGTGGTTGTGGCTGTTGAAACAGCTGCTGTGATTGTTGGGGTGGTTGAAGTGGTTGTTGTTATTGCTGTTTGTCAATTGGTGGAGCTGGTGGTGGATTAATCATGATTCTTGGAGGTAAGTGTTGTTGATTATTAATGTCAGGGTTTTAATCATTCTGATTGTGCTGTGTTTGAAAGTTTGGAGTTTCAATTTCTGGGTTTTCAGTAATCAGATTCTGGTAAGTAAATTCTTGATTTTTAGATTCTTCTTCCTCTTTTTCTTGTTCTTCTGAATCCATTACTTCCCAAGGACTCACAGTTCCGAAATCTGGTTGAGGTAGCGGAGATCAAAGTCCTGATGGGGTTGGCAATCATAACTTAAATCCTTCGAAATACACGCCGTATGGTCCTAAAAAATTTTCTTTCCTTTGTTTACTCTGAAATGGAAATCATCCAAATATTAATGTAATAATTGATGTGGACACACCTGTTGATGTGATATTAATAGCACTTCCGGGTGTATAGTGATATGATGGGTTTGTTGGCAATTCAACTTTGGTTTTCTTCCAAGTGAGTGGTTGTATTTTTTGAGATGTCACTGCTAGTGTTTGCAGTTTTCTTTTTCCTTTATTGGCATATGTAATTGGGTATCTTTGTTGGGTGTGATATTCAATTTCTTTATTGATTTCTGTGATGATGGATGTGAAATTGTGGTTTGTTGGTAGGCTAGTGTTTTAAATTAATTTATTGTAAAAGGTTTTTCTTGTTGACTTGGTATTTACTAGTGTTCTTAACAGATAGACAATTCTCTTGTTGATGTAAAAATTGAAGACTGATTCTGCTGATATATGATTGTGGTTTAATTTCAAATGTTGACAGTAGTGTTGAAATAAGGATTTCACAAATCCTAAATGGTTTGCTTCTATTAATTCTGATTCTGCCACTTTTGGATGGTATAGTTGGTGCTGGTTTTCTGTAGAATTATACCTCACAGGGAGCACCAAATGTTACAAATGATTATTTGGGGTCTCAAATCAAATAACAAATCCATAACTTGGTGCTTGGTTGGTATTCTGGTATTGATATCTGAAGGTTTTATATCCAAAGATTTGGTTGGAGAGTTTTTTGGATAATAGACAAAGATTCATTATGGTTGGTTTAAGTTGTTTCCTCAAGTTGTTTTCCCAATTTCTGTCTTCAGCATGATGGCTGGTTTAATTTAGCAGTCATGCTCTTCTGGTAAGCTATCTGTTAATATATATAATTCTACCCTTATTTTTGGGTCTTTTACCAGGCTATTCATGACATCAATAACTCAGTGCTTTAATCCTCTTAATCAATTTAGTAAACCACAATAAAATCAAAGAAAAGTAAATAAAGAAAATAAAGAAAAATAAAGAAAATAAAGAAAATGAGTCAATACAATTGCAATTTAGTATCCTGTTAATAGCTGTAATCAAGAGTTATTGTTCCAGTATGGTTAAGTAGTAATTACTATCAACATGAAATATTGATAGTGAAGAGTGAATTAAGATAGCAAATAATTATTTATTGAAATTTGTGAATTTGAAAAGTTGCTTAGATAAAATCTAAATTGAGAGGTTTTCAACTAAAAAATTCTGTCTTTTTTACTTTCAACACTATTGCTATATATACATAATTTGAGTTCTATAAGATTGCTCACATTCTTGAACAATGTTCTATAATTTCTCAAGCAATGCTTACATTGCTGAGTAATGTGTCATGATTTTTGACATTGCTCCACATTGCTCCATATTGTTAAGCAATATGCTTACATGCTGACTACTACTTTCTTATTGGTCTACTGTTTTCCTATATCTGTTTTTTTTTTATGAGTAACAACATAAATATTCAATTAAATTCTTATCCAATTAAGAAACACACTTTGTAAACAACTTGATACAAAAAATTTGTGAATAATTTAATGTTAAAAAATTTTTATTATTACCTTATAATCCACAAACAAATAAACTTGTAGAATGTTTTAACTAAACATTGTGTAAATTTTTAGCCAAAGTTTTAACTTATTTTGAACAAAAATAGAATATCTTTATTCTATTAGTGTTATTAGCATATAAAATACTAAAACAAGATACCATAAAACACATATTATTTAATTTAATCTATAAAAAAACAGCAATATTACCAATTAATTTTACTGTAGAAACATATCTAATACAACCAATTAACAAAAAAAAATTTTTAAGAGACACTTTAATAAAGAGTTTATACCTTTTAGTACTTTAAAAAGAAAAAAACATATAGTAGCTACCTATATTAAACATTTTCAAGCTTAACAAAAAAAATAGCATGATAACAAATTGCCACCAATTATCAATGAATTTAAAGTTGAAAATAAAGTTTTTTTATACAAAATTAAGGCTAAAAAACAATAAAATGGAAAATTTGAACATAAATAGGATAAACTATTTTATATTCATAAAATTCTAAACAACAAATCATATAAATTAAGACTTAATAACAAAGTTCTAGCAAAAATTGCACATAGAAATTGACTAAAACACTATTATTTCAGAAATAATTCTAAACTATTAATTTTATAAATTGGTACATATTTTTTTTTAATTAATTCTAAAAATATTTTCTGAAATTTAAAACTAATAGTTATCATAAAACAATAACCAAACCTGAATATTTAATTTAATGTTATCATAATATTTTTTTTAATAATATACAAACATAAAAACAAAAATAATAAATAGTTACAAAAAAAATCCAAAACCAAAAATATATCTTTATTTTTTTAATTTTTTTCAAATTTTATTCTTAATTTACTTATTTTTATTATAATTATTCTCCAAAATTTTTAACAAATGTTCCAAAAATTATTTTTAACTTTGAAAACACTTCCTAATTTATTTATAACAATTAATAAAAGTCAAATTAATTATACTTAAAAAGAAATTATAACACCAATAGTAAATAATTTTCAGAATTATTACTCTTATAAAATAAACATAAAAAATTACTTTGGAATTTAATTATCAAAACTTTTGAAACAAGTTTTAAAAGAAAATTTTTTATTTGCCTCTATTGATATTTTACCAAATATCACAATACAACAAAAGCTTCAACTATTTCTTAATAAACAAAACCATAAATATATTTCTATATTTAAATATTTTCATATTAAAAAAACACTTTATAAACACAAATTAGAACTTGAAACAACAAACTTTATTTTTAATGTTATATAGAAACAAATTTACAATAAATTTAAAACAATATTTGAATTAACAAACACTTATTACAAACTTAAAATAGCTCATAGACTCTATAATCTATTCAATACTTGTGAAAATGTCTTATAAAATTCAATACTCCAACCAATAAAGATTCAATATATTAGCAAACTTACAAAACTAAAATTTCAATAATTTTTAATTCAAATTACTTTAATTATTTTGAACCATTATCTTAATATTACAAATAGTGCTTAAACTTCAATATAGTTCAGTTTTAAGAAGATTATATTATCAATAGAACTTTAGTTAATAATTAACATAAAATTACTCTTATAATTTCTATCATTAATTAGCATATATTATTATTGTTTCAATTATCACTTATTAATTAATCAAATTATTGAATATTATTATCTAATTAATAATCCAATTTGTATGATACACAATTGTGATAATCAGATCATGTAATATCTCGAACTTTGTAATATTCAAAAATTTGCCAAAATTTGTGAAATATTTTAATACTTTACTAAAATTATTTATAGTTCGTAGAAACAACTTATAATTTGTCAAAATGTATCTTTAATTCATTAAAATTATAGCAAAAAAAAAAGTGCAAGTTTATAAACTAATATTATAACAAGTTGTATAAAAGAAAAGCTTTTTTCTTTGAGAAAATATATTTTATAAGAGAATAACAATTTTACTTTTAGACATATTTTTAGTATTATAATTCAAATAAAATATATTTCGAAAAAACCAATTCTCTTAGTAATTATACTTAAAATTTTCTAAAATCCAACTAATATTTTAAAATTAATTAGCTACCAATTTTAGTAAACTATTAGTAACTTTAAGCCTAAATCAAAAACAATTTTCTTAACAAAATCCTATTTTTTTTACATTTTTTTTATTTTTTTTTATTTTTTTTATTATAATCATTAGAATAGCCTACAAATAAAATTTCTGTAAAAAAATTGACTTGTACAACAAAGTAACTACACATTTTTAATAAGCTTTTAAATAGGTAATTTATGAAAAAGAGTTGGTTTTTATTACAAAGTAATTACATCAAGTAATTGGCATAAAATTGGTTATTTTACTTATAAATTCAACAGTTCAAATTATAAAAGATAATTTAAAAATAAAATTCAGTTATCAAAAATTTACTGGCTTTCAATAATTATGAATTAATAGCAAATTGACATTAATAATATTCAAGAAAAAAAACCAAAAACTTCTGATAACACTAGTATAAAATTGATTATTTTATTTATAAGTCTAGCAATTTAAATTATAAAAAACAATTTGAAGATAAATTTAGTTATTAAAAGTTCAAAAACTTCTAACAACAATCAAATTAACAATAAAGTAATATTACAATATTTAAAAAAAAGACCAAAAATCTTTGATAATATTTATAGCTAAAATAAATTTTTTATTAAAATTTAAGTAAATTAATATTGTTGATTTAATAAGTTTTTTATATTTTATTTTTGATAAATTTTATTTTATTTTATTTTTTCTATTGTGTTTTAAAAATATATTAATTTTTTTTTTTAAAAAAACAATTTTTTAAAAACTTATTGTAAATATTAAAATTAATTTGTAAATATTAATAAAAAAACATTTATATTATCTAAGTAAACAATAACAGATTATTATAAAATTTTAGAATAAATTATATTTATTAATTTTTGAAATATTACAAAAATAATTAATTCAAATAAAATTACATTAAATTTGTAATTATTATTTTATATAGTAAATATTATTTTGTGTTTTTAAATTTATTTTTACTTATTAATATTTGCTAATTAAGTTAAACATAAAAAACCATTTTATTTTTTTAAAAACATTAAAAATTTTGTTAATTAATAATATTAAATATAAATTTTTAATTGTTTTACTATTTAATTTATAATAATTAATGTAAACTTTAATTTTTTGATTTTTTTTCTTACTAAAACAATTAATAAGAATTAAAAATTTATAGTTAAGTTATTTTATTTTTTAATATTTTTTGGATTTTTTTTCTATTAAAATTATATTTTATTAGTAAAATATAATAAGTGTTTTGTTTTTTAAATTTTGTATTTTTAATAAAAATTTGGTATTAAACTAAGTTGGTTTTTTTAAATTTACTATTTTATAAGAATATATTAAAATATTTTAAAATTAATGCTTTTAATTGTTATTATTAAACAGAATTTATTGTTTTAATATTTAATTTAATCAATTTTTCTGGTGTAAATTAATCCTATTTTAATAATAGTTACTAATTTATTAAGATAAATTTACAATAAAATGTAATTTTTAAAAAATTAAAAATTTTTTGTAGTGTTAATATATTTTTTAACTTTATTTTAAAATATATATAAACTTTTTAATAATCTTTTTTTATTGTTTTTTTAATTTTTATTTCTAATTTTTCATATAATATAAGCCATTTAATTTTAATTAATTTGTTTTTTTTTGTTATTTTAATAAAATTTGTTTCAATTTTTTTTTGTTAATTTAAAACTACAAATTTTTTTGTTGTTTATATTATTTTTTTAATTTGTTATTAACACAAATTTTACAACTTTTATTAATAATAAAATTAGTTGTGTAATTTTTTTTTTATATTTAATAATATATGATTTTTTTTAAATAATTTTCAGTATATTTAAAATTATTTACTTTTTTTTAAATATTTATTCTTTTTTTTATAAGACTTAATTACAATATTATTTGAATTATTACTTTTAATAAGATTTTAATTGTTATTTTTAAGTTAATAATCTTTTTAAATAATAATATTATAAATTGTTTTTTTAAATATTATAAATTGTTTTTTTAAATATTATAAATTGAATTTAGTATTGGTTAAATAAACTTTTTTGGATATTATTTTTAAGTATTTATTGTTAAAATATTGAATATTAATTTTTTGTTTTAAGTTAGTATATATTAAAAAGTTTTTTAACTTAAGATTATTAAGTAAGTTTTGTTAATTTATTAATTAATTTTAGTATTATTAATTTTTAAAGAATTTTTTTTAAGTTTTTTTTGTATTAATATTTTTTATAATATTAGTTTTAACATAAAATAAAATAGTTTTTGCAAAAATAAATATTGATTTAGATAAGATACTGTTTTTGTTTTTGGTAAATAAATATAGTTATATTGATTTTTTTAAAATATTTTCAAATTAAACATATTGTAATTAGTAAATTTATTGGTTATTTTGATTAATATTTTTTAGGATTTAATTTTTTAGCAATTTTTTTTGCTATTTTAATCTGTACTGTATTATATAATTTATTTTTATTGTGTAAATAGTATTATAATTTTTTTAATACTTTATTGAATATTGTTTTAAATAATGTTTTTTTATTTAATTATAAATAAAGATTATATATTAACAAATTATATTATAGGTTTTTTTTTCTGTTTATTATATTAATTCAATTATATTCTTTTAGTAATAATTTTTTATAAATAAAACAGAATTTTTTGTCTCATTTATTATGTTTTTTAGAATAATTATATTTTTTTAAGATAATAATTATAATAATATTAAATTAAGTTTTTTGAAATTTTATTTAATATATTATATACAATTATAAATAAAAGTTTTTTTTAACAGAATTTAAGAACTATAAGATTAAGAGTTTTTGTTGCTATTTTTGTTTTCTTATTTTTAACAATAAATTATTGTTAATTATTTTTTTTTATAAAATTTACCAAATATTACAGAATTATTTTCTTGGTTTAAATAACTAATTATATATAACAAATATGTAATTTATGTTTAATTTAGAATATTTTTTATTATATTATATTATATTAAATAGAAATTAAGTTTTATTTATAAATAAATTAAAAATATATATATTATTATTATTTAAAAGTTATATAAAAAAGCTTTTTTTTTTAAAAATATATCTTTTAACAAAATAATAACTTTAATACTTAAATTAAAACAATTTATTAAAAACAATTTTTTTTTGACCAAATTATAATTAAAACTTTTTTATTTATTTTTTACTAAAACCCAATAAAATCAATTGACTTAAAAAAACACTTGGAATTTACAATAAATTTACATTTTAAATTAAATTGAAATTTCTTACTGTTAAAAACTGTTTAAAAAAAAAAGATAGAAAGCAGTTGCTTGAAGTTTGCAACATAAACCCACAATTAAGTAAATTTACAAGTTATTTTGCAACAATAGAAATTTGGCAAAGAATAAAATATTTAAAAAAATGGTCTTCTTGTAAGAGATAAGTTATTTTTTGTAAATATTGTGTTTATGAAATTTTTTTCTTTTTTTATTATTTACGTTTCTGATGTTTTTTGTGCAGAATGATTCCTTTGGGTTAATTTTTTCTTCTTCGAAACAATTATGACTTTTGGGTCTATCAAACGCAATCCAAGTTATGATGAAAGCAAAAGATTGGTGCAAAAATTCTTTTATTTGATATTTTGTGGTTTTTAAAGATTATTGTATCAAAGTTTGATCTTATTTATTACATAAGCCAACAATTTCTGAACGTTTTTTTCTTTTTAAAATACAAATAAATCGCACCAAAGGTCATACTCTTCAAAATGTTTAGATTAATCGTCGGCAAAACCTCTCCGCTCCCCGGTGTATGTACAAGGTAAACTTCTTTCATTCCGTCATAACTTCAACTGATCATTCCTGTTTTTTATCGAGAAATAGATTACAGTTCCTCTTTTCCGCGCAAAATCTATTGCGCTCCCAGCTTTTATATGCTCTTCAAGAGCTTTTAGTACCCCTGTTGCTGGTAACCGGCATTTCAACTTTTTTACCCTTTTCCACCCTCCTTAAAATTTCCAGTTTAATTTTGTCCGCTATTTTCTTCCTTTATAGATCCAGAATATGACACGGTCGTTATTGGCGGTGGGCCGGGTGGCTATGTTGCTGCCATCAAAGCTGCACAGCTTGGTCTTAAGGTAAGTTAAGAAATCCAAGATTAAAACACAGGCTTGATGATTTTTGAAACACATCTTGTTTGGCTTTATTTACAGACCGCATGCATAGAAAAACGTGGCTCTCTGGGAGGCACTTGTTTAAATGTCGGTTGTATTCCCTCGAAATCGTTGCTAAACAACTCTCATATATACCATCAAGCAAAACATGACTTTAAGTCCAGAGGAATTGACGGTATGATTTAATAAATAAACCCCAGTTTTAATATTTCAGGTCCTTTTGTGCTCTTAATCTCACATAATCTTCTTTTCAAGTGACCGACATTCAACTTAATTTGTCAAATATGATGAAAGCAAAAGACAAGTCTGTCACAGGCCTCACTAAAGGGATAGAGACTTTATTTAAAAAAAATAATGTAGATTATTTTAAAGGACATGGGCGATTCGCTAGCTTAAATGAGATTGAGATAGAAGGACTAGATGGAAACAAGAGGGTTTTGAAAGCAAAAAATGTCATAATTGCGACTGGATCAGAATCGACACCTTTTAAGGGGTTTGAGGTAAGACATTACCTAGTATGAAAGACTTATTCTATGTCAACTTATTTTCACCTTCTTACAATTCAGATCGACGAGAAACAGGTTGTCACTTCGACAGGTGCTCTCTCATTGGAAAAGGTACCCAAGAATATGTTAGTCATTGGAGGTGGTATTATCGGACTGGAGTTAGGATCTGTGTGGCAACGATTGGGTTCTGATGTTACAGTCATAGAATATCTCGGAGCCATTGGCGCTGGAATGGATAGTCAAATGGCGTATGTATTCAAAAATATATTCCTTTCAGAAAGGCATGCGGCGAGAAATTGTCAACTTGAGAAAGAACATCTAGGTTTAACACTAATTTTTATTGTTAGCCAATTGTTTTCTAAGATCCTTCAGAAGCAAGGGATGAAACTTAAATTGAACACAAAAGTGCTTGACGCTTCTATAAAAGATGGGAAGGTTTTAGTTAATGTTGAACCTTCCCAAGGGGGCAACAAGGAGACCGTATGTGTTTAAACTCTTCGGCTTTCATCATTCATTTTGCTTCCATGCAATTTCAAATCTGCCCACTGGGTTCCCCTGATAATCATGACATAAAAGCTGGAGGCAGATGTAGTTTTAGTCTCAATAGGTCGGCGTCCTTACACTGATGGACTTGGACTAGAAAATGTTGGAGTCGAAGTTGATGAACGTGGTCGCGTAAAAATCAATTCAGATTTCAGCACCAGCGTACCTCATATTCGTTGTGTTGGTGACGTTACCTATGGCCCAATGTTAGCGCATAAAGCTGAAGAAGAAGGTAAATTCATTATAATCTCTTTGCAATCAGCACACAAAATTAAAACTCGATATTTTTTATGAAGGCATAGCGGCAGCTGAATACATCGCTGGAGGCATGGGTGTAGTTAATTACAACGTGATACCGTCTGTAATATATACACATCCAGAAGTAGCTTGGTGCGGCAAAACTGAAGAAGAAGTGAAAAAATCAGAGGAACCATATCGAATTGGAACCTTCCCTTTTCAAGCTAATTCTCGTGCACGAACTAATATCGATAGTGAAGGCCTTGTAAAAATAATTTCCCATGCTAAAACGGACCGCATATTGGGTGTTCATATTATCGGACCAAATGCCGGTGAAATGATCGCTGAGGCTGTTTTGGCTTTAGAGTATGGGGCAAGCAGTGAAGATATAGCCAGAACTTGTCATGCACATCCGGTATCTATTTTCCTTATTTCTCGCAATAAATCATTTAATAGAATATTAACTATTATATCTTACCCTTTCATTAAGACGTTATCCGAAGCATTTAAAGAAGCCGGTAATTGAGAATTTCATACCATTCTGCTTTATCAATATTGACGAAATATTAAACTTTTTATTTTTTTAGCAATGGCAACATACGAAAAACCAATTCATTTCTAGCTATTAAATCCCATAATTTCAATGTACTCTTTATAACGTAATACTATTTATTCGGTAGGCTATTTCGGAAATTGTGAACGTTCTTGTAGGGACCTTTGTATATTTTCCTAAATACTTGAAGATGATGTGAGATAAATTTCATCTTGATCAGATAACAATTTCGAATATCAACATCTCTTTTAATTATTGTCAATAAAATCTTTTCCCGGATCAATAAAGAACATCATGTGTATGTAAATGTTTCCACCGTATCAGTGGATTCGCCTATTACTCTGAAGATCTAAATTTGCGAGCGAGGCTCAAAGAGAACAGCTTTCAATTCGAATTTAAAATAGGCCGACTTTTCGAGTAAACAGAAAAGAATAAAAATAATGGACTCACACGAGGATGTTAATCTCGATAGCTATAATGAAGAACAAGTGAGACTATTAGAAGAAATGTGCATCCTTGTTGACGAGAACGACAAACGTGTTGGGGCAGAAACTAAAAAAGCTTGTATGTGAAAATCTAATATCAAGAAATTATGAACAAACCTTCCCAAACTTTGCGTCACTCTGAAAAATTATTCGGCTTTTACTTTAGGTCACTTAATGGAAAATATCCATAAAGGATTACTCCACCGTGCCTTTTCCGTATTTTTATTTGATTCGCAAAATAAACTTTTATTACAACAACGTTCCTCTGATAAAATCACTTTCCCAAATTTATGGACAAACACTTGCTGTTCTCATCCTTTAAACACATCTCTCGAGTCGGAAGAAGAAGGCCAAATAGGTTTTTTCTGCAGAAGCCTCTAATTATATTGCTTTTATAATTTTATCAAATCAATGTGTTTCCAATCAGGAATACGTCGAGCTGCCCAACGAAAATTAGAACACGAATTAGGAATTAAACCAGAACAAATCCAGCTTAGTAATTTTAAATTTTTGACAAAGATACACTATTTGGCGCAGTCTGATAGGATTTGGGGCGAGCATGAAGGTATTGTCTGTTAAAATCTTCCTCGATACATTTGTCTTGACCAAATCTCGTGTTACTCTTCTCAAACCCCGTTTTCAAACACATAAAGTCGATTACATTTTGGTCCTAAGGGCTAATGTCGACTTGAATACTAATCCAAATGAAGTAAAATCTGTACAATGGTTATCCTTGGAAGAACTTCGTGCCCTATTCGAAAATCCTAAAGGTTACTAATATTTATGCACTAAAATATTTATATTTGTTCAGAGCAAACTAATAAGATTTGATTCTTTAACAGATTGGAAATTCACGCCTTGGTTCAAGCTTATATCAGAAAATTTTTTGTTCGGTTGGTGGGAAAACCTGGATAATTTAAATATCGAAAAAGATAAAGATAAAATATACAAGTTGGGATTTTAATATTCAAAGAGCTTCATTCACTTTTAAGGAGCAAGACAAGCGAATCGAAATTTTGACTTTCGATTTGCTTTCACGCAAATGTGTAATATTCAAATCTTTAGCTACCTAGCTCATTCTGTAATTTAACAGCGCTCAAATATACGATACAAAGCTGGAAGATCAGCGATTTGAACTATTTGTCGGCTTTCAGCTATACTCTTTGGGGGGTCAAAGTTACTTCTAAAAGCGGGAAAAATCAAATGCTCGACTTGCCATTTATACTTTTCCAGCGACGCTCTTTCTTCATGATTAGGGTTGGTTATGTCTTTATCATGTCGCTCTTTCTGTTTGCCTTTTGGATCTTGGCAAATATCCATAGGAATAGCATCATTGAAATCAATGGCTTTCGAGGGGTGAAGGATTTCATCAACATCATTATAAATATTAGGAGGCTCGGTTGCATAGAAACGACCCAATTCTCGAGCAAGAATTTCAAAGCATACGATTTCGGTTGTCCAATCAACCTTGATCCGAGCAGAAACATGGATTAAATGGCCATAATTAATGGAAAATAAATGAGTAATGACCAAATTGAGATACCTCAGTGCCAAGCCGTAACAAGAAATTAGGTAGTTTTTCCAAATTTGGAACGTACCCCTTGATGATTAATGGCAAAGTAGTCAGTTTACCCGTCTCTGTAATTGTCATCGAAAAATATTCCCCAAGCATATCTCTCTGCTGTATCAGCTGTCCGTTGATGATCTACATTTGATCAAATGAAGATGAGTTAACATGCCTATAAAAGAAGCATTTAAGAACTTACCTCGGCAATTTGCTCTTTTGATTTTAAACATTTCATTAATTCTTCATTCTCAATCTGATCGAGGGCCAGCAATATGAGCTCGCGAATAGGAGCAAATCTTGACAATTGAATATGCCCAAAGTTGGAGAATTCTTGTAGGATTAATTGATAAAATAGCTCTTCACTAAACACACAGAATCGATATTATAATTATAAGAGCAAATTGTCTGGAGTGTAAACAAGCTAAAATACCTAAGCATCTTATAGTTGAGTAGGAATAGCTTTGTTTGATATTGGACAAGAGCTAATCCTTGATTATCATCGACGCATCCCACAAGAGTATGATTAGCAAGCAAGTCGGCAAGACCTAGAAACATGATATTTTAAACATAAAATTTTGAATTTCTTTTTAATGACTGCCAAAAGTACCTTGGTGTCTGGCTTCTTTTAAGCGGTTTCGCAGAGTTAATATGCTCAAGAGACGCGTATCCTTCCACTCTAGCCTTCGATCCAGCTTTGAAGATTCCTCGCTCAAGTGGAGGCTATATATTTCCCAAATATCCACCCATTTAAAATATAAAATCAATTTTCTAGGAGTCAGAGAATAGGCTAATAAAAGATAACCTTTTTGTGGTGCTTCCGATGAGATCATTTCCAATTGTGGTATCGATTCTTGCTCTTTTGATAGACGTTAAAATATCCTCGGGTGTGAAAAATTTGTCCAACGTCCTGGTTCGTGAATCTGTTCTCACAAGTTTACAATCACGAACTGGTATGTGTATACTCATGAAGTTAGAAAATCAAAGGATTTTACTGTTGAAAAGGTAATTCCAGCTCTGTCTTTTATAACATCTTTCACCTGACTTTGAATTGGCTAAACTGTGATTGTCATCTTGATTGAGATCACCTAATAAGGGGGCTCCTGGTAATAAAGTCTAAGAATTCGAGAGTGAAGATAAGGGTGAATGTCTGTCATGAACAAAAAAATATCATCCGAAAAGCTGAAAGACCTGGGTCAAGAACGATCTTGAAGAACTGGCCCCAGCAAGAGTGGTTTGTATTGCATCTCCAATCTTAGCTATTATTTCATTTTCATACAGAAAATGAACCTACAATGGTAAAAAGTGGTAAGTCCAAGGGAACAGTAAACTACAGCATCATTGAATATCTGACCTCGCTTTTAGTGGGATGAACATTTACGTCCACATTTTTTGAACTGATATTAAGGCTTAAATAAACAAATGGGTGTGTTTGTTTCGGCAAATATGTTGCATATATACTTTCTATTGTTTTCTTCAGTCTCGAATTCTCAACAGCTCTGTCTGTTAAGGCAAAAGGTAGATGTGGATGACTTGAATTTTTTAAGAATAAAGTAAAAACGCGAAATAGCCTACGATTGATAAACAAAAGAAATCCAATTTTTTTAACGTGATAATTGGCGTTGGAGATGTATCCTTTAACCCGGAATTCGAGTTTACGATATTCTTTGCTGATCTCTAAAAGCTCGGATGCCGTACTTCCCCCATATACTTGCCGAATATTGTCCAGTATTGAGGCATTTGAGAGTGTTTGTACATCAGGTTGATTTGATCCTTGCTGAAGAAATTTGCACGTCAGAATTTGAATTCTCTGGAGAATTTAGTATTAACCACCTACTTTTTTGCATCCAAAGCTAATCCCAGCATTGTGAATAGCATATCGATTGACTACATCGAGGATTTTATTGTATTCTTCGCTGGAATTCTTCATGGCTTTTCTGCGTGTGGGTATGTTATAGAAAAGATCCTCCACCTGAAAATGAAGAAAATAGGTGTAATTTCGCGGATTGGATAACAACTAAAAATGAGAGTCAAATTTACTGTAATTTGAGTTCCAGTGTTCCCAGCACAAGGCTTCGGCTCGTTACTAGCACCTGGTTTAGGGGGAACCAGCTTACCATTAGAATAATGACCTCTGGATAATGTATTTAAATTCATTGATAAGACTGGTTAATCAAACCCTGAAAATCGACGGAAAATGAAAATCTCGCCTGTAAGCACAGCTCGAATCAGAAGTTTTGGTAGTTATAGTGACGTGTGCAACGTGAGTAATGCTCGCGAGAGCCTCTCCTCGAAAGCCATAGGTTCCTATTGTTGCTAGGTCTTCAACCCTTTTTAGCTTGCTTGTCGTAAACCGTTCACAAACAATAGCCATATCTTCTTTCTAAAGAATAAAGAACATAAATTTATGAAAATTTGCCAGGCTGAAAGCAACAAGAAAACCAACCCGAATGCCGTGTCCATTGTCATGTATTTGCAATAATTTGAGTCCACCTTCTTTAACTAAGATTTGAATGCTAGTTGAACCAGCATCCAAGGAGTTTTCAATAAGTTCTTTCAAAGCATTCGCGGGTCGATGAATGATCTAAAAAAAATATTTAGTGATCCTTGAGCGTTATAAAGATTTAATTAGGTAGGCAAACCTCTCCAGCCGCGATTCTATTAACAACAATCTCTTCCAATTTGACTATGGGTCGAGGGTCTGGATTTTGGCCAGGTTTCTCCATCGAAATTCGTGAATGACAAACTACGCGTTCTTGTGTGGCTTAAGAATGTTGATCAATTACTAACTGTTAAATCTTTAAGTTTTTAATTTAAATTAATAAATATGTACAAAACAAACATATCTATTTATCTAAGCTATAATAACTTTACTATTTACTTTAAAGCTTTTCTAAATTATTAATAAATTGTATTATAGTATTATCTATATTAAATACAATTCAAACTTAAATTTAACAAAAAAATTTTTTGTTTATATATTAAATAATAGATATTAAACCAACTAAAATTATATTTTAAATAATTTTTTCAAAAAAAAATCAATTACTTTTAAGATTGCAAAGAAAAAAGTTTTTATTTTTAGATAATAAAATAGCTATCACATTAAATAAAATAAAAATGGCTGTTTTTAATGTATTTAATGATATAAAAACTAATTTTAAATATGTGTTAAAAGCATTAATAATAATCAATGTTAAATTTAATACTATTAGTAAAAATAAAACTTTTTTAAATTTTAATAAGCTAAATGTAATTTGTTTTATTTAAGTCGAATTACTTTGCTTTTAAAAATATCAAAAAAAATTGATTATTATTATTAAAAAATTTATGTTTTAAATATTAATCTATAAATTATAAAAAAATGCTTAATAAAAAAAATGCAAATGATTAAAAAAATGTTTTTATTAATAAATAGTTTTAAAAAATTTTATCTTTTTAAAATTTCAGAAAATTATTAATATTAAAGTTTAATTTAATTAAAATCATAATATTAATCAAAAATAAGAATATATTTATAAAATATTTTTAAAAAGCCAAATATATTGTCAAATTAGATTGTAAATATCAAGAAAATTTTTATAAATATTTTTAAAAAAATGATTTATAATTAATTAAACTATAATAAAAAATTGTAGTAAAATTTCCTAAATTAAAACAAACTATTTTTTAATTTTTATTTAATATTAATTAGTAACAGTTTTATTAAATTTATTAAAAATTATAAAACTTAAAAACAACAAAATAGATTTAAACCACTATTATTAACATTATTAATAAATATTATTACTTTTAATTTTGAAAATTTGGTAAATAAAATAAATAAAAAAACTTATATTATTAATTATAATTTAGTTATAAATAATAAAATTAATATACTATTGTTTATATTAAGCTTAAAATAAGATTTATTATACTATTTTAATATTTATTAAAATATATTTAATATAAATTAGACTGAATTTAATTTACTATAAAAATTGTAAATATTTTAATTATATAAATTAAAATGTAATTTTTTTAAAAATCTGTTTAAAAAATTTGTTAAACATATATTATTAAAGTTTTATTATTATTATTATTATTTTTTATTACATTTAATGAGTGAAATCCAAATGCAGCCTAAAGCTATGAACCATACAAATGGTTCAAACTAGGTTCGAATCATGCATTCTCTATACATGACTAGCCATTCAGACCAATCAGAATAACACTAAACTTCTATATGAACAGAAATCTTGTCCCCAATACCTGAAAAATATTATTATTTATATTAAAAAATTTTTTTATTTTTTTATTTTATTGTTTTTAATAATAAATCTTAGTTTAAATAGTTTTATTAAATTATATATATTAATTTAATTATTATCTTAATACAAATCTAATTGTTAAATTTTTAAATTAAAATTAAATATGTTTAAAAAAATATAATAAAATTTTAAAGCTAATATTTAGATTAATTATTTTATTTTTATTTGCTTTTTAAATATATATTATATTAATAAATTTATTTTCTCTCTTACCTCCAAAAATTCTCAAAAAAGTGTATTTTCTGATAAAAAAGTTTTTAATTTTTTCTTGTTAGTTTTCTTTCAACATTTCCTTAAACAATAACTCCTTCATTATGGATTTGAAGACTGCTTCGAGCAGTGATATGTCAAAAAAGAAGGTGTCCAAAGGTGCTTTCCATGGTCTTGCTGGTGATTCTTTTGCTCAAAAAAAAAGGGTGGTTCTTGGCAATGTTAAACACTCTGGTGATGAGAGGAATATCTCTTTGAGTAAATCAGGGCCTGGTAATAGTGTGTACTCTGATGTGGATAGTCTGTCTGGTAATAATGAGGATGTTGGCATGATAGGTGTACATAAAGAGTCTCTTCTGAGTTCAGCTGTGATCACTCCCAAGGCAAAACGTGTTAATACTGGCACAATGTTTGGTTCTCCACTTGGCTTTCCTGATTTCGCTATGGATAATGATAAAATTGTGCTTCCCCTTCGTGTATCTATCCCTCTGGATAAAAAGTGGATTGATCCTAAAATTGTTAAAACTCAGGTTGAGGTGTCTGTGAGAAAATTTTTTGCTTTGGACATCAATCTTTCAGCTGTGGAAGAGAAATCAGCAACGGCCAAAACTCAGGTCATAAGAAAATTGTTTTCAGAAATCAGTGGTTTTGGGGGGGCCACTACCCCCTCAAAATTTGAAAGGATCATCAGATCTACCTTCACTTCTGAAGCAAGCATGGAAAAAACCATCTTATTGGCCAAAGATAACAACATCATTGTAAACACTGATCTCAAAAGACAAGAAATGCGTTCAGATTGGGCTGTGGTGATCAAAGAAATTCTTATGGATATGTCTAAAGAAATAATTGTCGCTGCAGTAGCCGAGTTTGGAGATATTAAATCAATTAAAATTCAGTTAATTGGAATGTGGCAAAAGGCTGTGGTGGAATTTGCCAAGTTTAATCAAGCTGATTAGTTGGTCTTAAAGTGGTCATTCCTAATTGGGAAAGACTCAGTGCATGTAGCCAAAGCTGTGAGTGATTGTGATATCTGGGCATCGAGGGATTGCTTCAGAGCACTTTTGTTTACTTTGCTGGTGGGAACTACTGCACATGATATTAGTACTCTTTTAGATAAAGTTGGTGGAAAGACTTGTGTCATTAATCACTCATTGGAAACTGGCAATAAATTTTGTTGTGCAGTAGTGTGCTTTGAATCTGCTAATGATTTGGATTCAGCTTTTCTTACTGAGCCTATTCTTGGTGGTGTTCGACTCTCGTGGGCTAGATTTGATTTGGTTTGGTGCGGGAAATGTGGGCATCTTGGTCACTCAGCTCTTGAATGTGATGCTTCAATTGTGTCATCTCCTGAGCTCTCATCTTCATTTAAAACGCCTGCTTCCTTTGCCAATTGCCTTTAGTTGGCCAGGCTTTATGCAAAAAAAAATGTTTTTATCTCTCGTCCTGCTGCTTTTGGGAACAAGTCATGGGCCCAAGTGGTGTTTCTTGCATCCTTTTCTGTTGACTTCTCTTCCAGCTCTGGTTTTGGTTCTGGTGCCTTCTCTCATGGCGCCTCTAGTTTAGGTGGTGGTGCTCTTTTACTTCCGAATGTCAATTCATCTTTGAGTGTTCATTTGGCATCTTTGAAACATTCATTGGAGATCCTAAATGACCGGGTTTTTGGTATTATGCACAAATTCAATAATGTGAATCTGGTGCTGTCAGTCCCTTCTCTTTCTACTTCTGGTGTTTTGGCTGCACCAGCAGCTGCCAGTTTTAATATGGCTTTGGATAACACCTCGAATATTCTTGTAGTGACATCTCTGCTTCCTTTCAGTGGTTCAGATTTGGGTTCAAGTAGTTTGAAGGTTTTGACCTCTAAAGTGGGTTCCTTGGAATCCAAGTTGTTGGTTCTTGATGCCTTTGTTGGTGTGATTTTGGAGAAGTTAGATCAGTTGTGCATTAGTTTGGGTTTGCAGACGCTTTCTTCACCCCAATGAGTGACCTGATTTGGAGAGTAGCTACGTGTAATGTTCATGGTATCAACATTTCTACTAAGCAAGTGGATGTTGTATGTTAGCATTTCAATTCTGGTAATTTGATCTCAGTAGTTACAGAAACTAAGCTTAGGTCTTCTACTAGGCCATGAATTGCGGATAAATTTGATGGGGTGAGAATTTTTTTTTTAGGGTTGGATGTGGGTTTCCTTGGTGCTGACCTGGCTATTATTATGGACAATTCTTTGGCTCATCATGTCTCTAAAGTCAAAGAGGTTCCTGGTCATTTTATCTCAGTGTGGCTTCTCTTCAAGGGCAAGCTTTCAGTTTCAGTTTTGGGTCTTTATGTCAGCACTTCTGCTGGTACTAAGTTTAGTCAGGCTTTAGAAATCAATTTGTTTATTACTAAGACTGTAAACTCCAGCACTTTTGTGGTTTTTGGTGGTGACTTTAATGAAGATGGCTCTAAGAAGAGTGCAAGTTTTAAATTTTGTTCTGATCTGGGTTTGGTTAATTTGTTTGGGGGACACTCTTTGGTTGGGGCTCCTACTTGGGGCAACTCAAGGGGTGTTGAGAAGGTTATTGATTTTATTTTTGTGAGTAAAGGTCTGTCAGCTGCAATTGCTGGTCACAGTGTTGCTTCTGTTCAAGATTTTTTTGATATGAACCACAAGGCTGTATTGGTTTCAATTGGTTTGAGTGATCTTCTCAATGCTCATCTTAATAGTGTTCATAAGCAAGCTAATCAGGATAGGTGGAAATTCAGAATCAAAGATGCGGGTGCTGACAAGTGGTTGGGTTTTCGAGACTGCTCTTTAATTAGATTTCTGGAGTGATCGGGTGAATTCTATGAGACTAAGACTAGTGGTAATCTAGATGCTATGTGGGAGATCATTAGGGAGGTGGTAACTAGCTCTGCTGATAAGATGTTTTTAAGATTCTGGTTCAGTGAATTCGAGTGTTTGAGAAATAAGCAATCTTCGAAATTTTTCAAGCTGGAGTTTTTGGTGGCTAAATTGATGCGGAGCTTGGGTTCTTATTAGGTTTCTAGTATAGTTAAACTTATTAATGCTTGGTCCAAAATCGATGTTAGTGATGCTGCTGAGGTTTGCGTTATGGTTGACAATAGTGCCAATATTAAGATGATTCTGCACCACCTATCAGGGGTCAAAAAAAAATATCACAAGTCTAAGTACTTTGAATCTAGGGTTGCTAAGGATGCCCTTATTAAGAAGGCTATTGACAAGCGCATGGAGAATTTTTGTTCTGATAAGAGTTGCATGATCAAAAGTGTCTTGGAGCATCCATTTCGGAAGATGGTGCTTGACCACCTAATAATTGGGGATGATTTGATTCTCAAACCTGGTAAGGTCAAATCTGCTGTCAATGGTATTATGGAAGATTGGACAAGGAAACGTGTGGTTCCCGATTCTCTGCCTCCTCATTGGTTGGCTCAGTATGCTCCTTTGGTTCATGTTAATGATTGTGCATTTTTTGCAGTTATGTGTAATATAAGCTCTGATGAGTTTCTCAAAGTAGTTAATGATTTACCTGATGGCAAGTCTGCTGGACTTTCTGGTATTCCTAACAAATTTTGGAAGCATGGTAATTTGCAGGTTCTGGGTGGTTTGTTGGATATTCTCAATGCATGTCTTGTGTCTGGTACAGTGCCTAAACAATAGAAGTTGGCTTGGGTATCAATGATTCCAAAGCCATATAATTGGAAAGGAACTCTTACTAATACTCAGCCTATTGCTTTGGTTGAGACTGCTAGGAAGATACTTTCTAAGATTCTGTCTGACAGAATCTCTTTGGCCTGTAGTAGATTTGATGTTTTGCGTGGTGACAATTTTTTGGTCTTAAAGGGTACGTCTATACAAACTCCTATTTTTGTTATTGGTTTAATAATTAAGGATGCTTTGGAGAAGAATAGAGAGCTTTGGTTAGTTCTTCAAGATATGCATAAGGCTTATGACTCAGTTGATTGGTTCCATCTTAAAGCCAGTCTGGCTAGGATCAAGATGTGCTCTCGCTTCATTAAATTTTTTAGAAATATACACAATGGTCGGACCAATCAGGTAATGACTGATTTTGGGCTCACTAGTGGATATATTGTTCATGATGGCTTAGATCAGAGTGAGGTGTTTTCACTATTGTTGTGGAGAATTTTTTATGACCTCTTACTTTGCAAGGTAAAAAGACATGAGCAATTGTATGGGTACAGATTGAGTTCAAAATTTTTTACTAAGACTGGTAAGATGGATGCTCGGGGTGATTTGACTTCATACTTTGCAGCCAGTGCTTTTGTTGATGACACCATTTGGATTGGTAACTGCTTATCTGCTACACAGAAGATATTGGACATTGTGAGCGAGTTTTTCTCAGTCAACGACATATCTATTAATGCTAGTAAAACAGTTGCTATTCCTATCAACCAAGGAGTCAAAGATGCATCACTTTCTATTAGTGGTTCTAATATCTTAGTTGCAAAAAGAAAGAAATCTCATCAGTACTTAGGAATTTTTATTTCATCTGATGGTTTGTTTAAACCGAGCTTGGCCAAAGCCCATTCCGATGTTAGGTTTTTTTCGAATGTGGTTTTGAGGAAAGCCATCACTGAAAAGCAATTTTTATACTTGGTTTCTGCTGTTTTACAGCCTATTGTTTCTTACAGGCTTCAGTTTAGTTGTGTTTTGAAGAGTGTCTGTGATAAGTGAGATGTTATGTTGAGAAAAGGCTTGAAGCTTAAAGCGAACCTGCCTAAGGACTTTTCTAGTGATGCATTACATTATCTTAAGTTGTTTGGTTTGAGAACTTTTGAGCAAGTGCTTACTGAGAATCTTTTGGCTAGTTTAATTAGTTTTGCTAATACTGGTGGAATTCTTGGCAGATTGTTTGATTATAGGGTGATGGATTTGCAGGCTGCTAGTTGGATGCCCAGGCACCCTCTCTGGTTTCTGATCAGACTGCTGATAGATCCAATAGACTGCTTTCTGTCTGGTGTAACATGTGCCCTTGTTTTATGCAACCTGTTCTTGGATGGTGATATGTTTGATGTCTTTTGGGCTGGTGGTGGTGTGACGGTCCTGGATGTGTTGGGCTCTGATTCTTATTTATGTGTGTCAAAACATCTTAGGTGATATGGTGTAGTGTTTGTAAACCAGATTCTGGACCGCAATGGTTCCTGTTTTTCCTGGAACATCTTTCACCGATGGAAGAGGCTGGACTTCAGAGGCCCAGTTCCTGCTTGGTTTACTATTCTGGTCAATTTTGTTAGTACTGGTGATTTGTCAGGTGGTGGGTTTGCGCCTTCTTGTTCCACTTCAGCTGGTGTTTCTTGTGACTTTAGTTATGTTCATATCCAATTGTTGGCTTCTGGTTTGGATCCTGTGACCATTTACATGAATGGGTCTGTCAAATGTATGGGTTTGGTGGGTGCTTACAGAGATATGGCTGCTTACTTTCCTGGGGTTAATGCCAGCATTGAGATCAGTGTTAATGGGTTGCTTTCTTCAACCTTGGTGAAGCTGCAAGCCATTGCTCTAGTGTTGGAATGTGTGCCTGGTTCTAGTTCGGTTGTGTTGTTTATGGACAGTCAAGCATCACTTGACATGTGCTGCTCTGGGTCTGGTGGGTTTGGTCCTGATTTTTGGGATAAATGTTGGATTGAGAAGGAATATATTAGTCAAATTATTTCTAGAAAGGGTTTATCAATTACTTGGAATAAGGTCAAGGGCCATTCTGGTGATGTTGGAAATGAGCATGCCGATTTCTACACCAATTTTGCTGTTACCTCTAGCTTTATTTTGACCCCTGTGGTGTCTTTTCATTTTTTCAGAGTGGAAGGAAGGCCTGTTTCTGGAAATGCTCGCCGATTTGTTAAGGCTTTGTTCAATACAGTTAACTTTGTTGGTTGGGAAGCCAGATGTGCGAGTGTTTTTGTGGATGCAATTTCCTATGGTGGTTTTGACAGGACTAGGACTTTTAGTGTTTGGCATTTTGATGACAAGATCAGCTCTGGTTTTACCAACTTGACGTCGGTTTCGCTCTGCTTGTATTTTATGAAAGCACTGTACTGTCATTTGCTGGTGGCTGCCAGGAAAAGATTGTATAATTCTAAGTATCCGAGCATTGCTTGTATCAAGTGTGGCTTGTTGGAGGATTCTGATCACACTTTCTCCTACCTTTCTGATAACGATGCTAAGAAAGAGTTGCTGTCTACTGCTGCTCTTGATTGGGCTGACTCATTGGGTGTTTGTGCTGATGATGGTGTGGTTTTTTGTTTTTTGGGAATGGCGGCTGTGTCTACTGAGCTGTATATGGCACTAGCTAAAGGTTTTGTGTTGAAATCTTGGGTTGATGACGTGTGTCACTGGTTGGGTGCTGATTCTGATGGTGGTGCACTTGTTGTCAGGTTTGTCTAACACTTCGCCGAGAATCACTGTTCTTTTATATGGTTGTCTGCTATTAAGCTGAGGGCATATTATGAGAAACATAATCTTTTGCCACGTGATGGTTCTTCGATTCCCTCAGTCTCAGGTCTGTTTTCCTTGTGGTCCTCTGATGTTATCCGCGGTTTCGGTGTTAAATTAGGCATATATGTTAGTTTTGGGCTGTATTCATGTTTGTCTAGTTTAGATTTTGGTTTCCTAAATGGTGTTTCTGTTGTAGACTGTGTAGGTGTGTAATGTTGCTTTGATTAGCCTGAGTGGCTAGTCACATATAGAAAATGCATGAGCCACACTTAATTTAGATCCTCGTTTGATTTATGTACTTAGGTAGTGGTTGGGCTGCACTCATAAAAAATAAAAAAAAATAAAAAAAATATATATTATTATTTTTTTATTATTTAATAAAATTATAAATTTTGAAATTTTTTTAATAATAATAATAAATTTACTAAATAATATATACTATTTTATATATAATTATAGATTATAATTTATATATAAATATATAAATTATTATAAAATTTAAAAAAAACCAAAAAGTTGTAAAATAAAATTTTAAAATAAAAAAATATTGTTACTATTATTGTTTTTAAACAAAAACTAGCTTAATATAAATTTTTTTAAAAAAATAATCAAATTTTATTAAAACACAAAAAATATAATTAAGTAAATAATCTAAAAATTTTTTAATTAATTATTAAAAATATTTTGTATTTAAAAACCAAATTTAAAAATAAAAAATAAAAAAATTATTTAATATAAAATTAAATTTTTAAATTAACAAAAAATCTGTATATATAAATAAATTATATTAAATTTACATATTATATTGTAATTTTGCATTAAAAAATATAAAAAATTGGTTAGTAATAATGTTAATTTTTGGTTTAAATATAATTTTAATAAAAATTTCAAATTTCTGGGTTTTTATATCTAGATTAAATAATTTAAAGACCAAAATAATAAAAATTTTAAGTTTTTTGATATTATGTTTTTAAAAATAAAATTATTATTATATTTATTTAATAATTAGTTTAATTTAAAATTATTATTTATAATATAAATAATTTAAACAATTCTAGTAAGTAAAAAAAACTTTATAGAATAATATCAAAATTTTAAGAAATATTATTTAAATTAAAGTTAAAAAACAAAGCTTAATCTTAAATTATAAATAAGTTTAATAAAATTTAAGTTTTTATAATTAATATTAATAAAAAATTTATATATTTATTATTAAACTTATTAATATTTTGTTTTTTTGGTTTTAAAATTAATTGAAATTATTTATTTCTTAAATGTTAAAATAAACAAATAAATTTTTAAAATTAAGAAAAATATTAATATTATTAAAAAATATTAATAATTTAAGCAAAAAAATAATAAGTTTTAAAATAAAATATAAATAGTAATAAAAATATAATTAATAAAGACCAAATATTTTTTTGCAAAATTAAAGAATTTTAAAAGCTTTAAATTTTTAATATAACTATTACATATTTGCAAATGTGGTTTTTAATAGTAACAAATTAGTTAAAATTTTTATAAAATGGGTTTTTTTATAAGTTTACTTTTATATTTTTAATATAATTTAATTTAAACTAAATTTATTCTAATTATATATAAGAAATACATAAATTATATTTAATTTAGAACATTTTATAATTATATAATACATAAATTTTTTTAAAAATAAAGTTTGATTATTGTTAATACACTTGCAATAATTAATAAAAAAGTATTTTGCTGATTCAGTTTTACAAATTTATTTACAAAATATTTTGATTATATTAAGATTTGTAAACATTAAAATTTGATATTAAAAACATTTGTTAAAATAATATATTCAACAAATACCACCTGAAAATTATGTAATGCATTTTATTTATATTCAAAATAAGTTTAAAAATTAAACCAAATTCTATGTGATTTTGAGTATATATTCAGAAATACATTTATATATTCATTTAATTTATCTGTTATATTTTTATGTAAATAACCTGCTCAGAAAACTCGTGAATTCAGGCAAACAATGATGCGTCCAACCAATGATAATGCCCCAAACTGAACCGCACGTGATATATAAATTTAATCATATTACATGTTAGTTCAAAGAAAAATAAAGAACATAATTGAATAAACGTTGCTACAACTACAAAGGTGCTCGCTTTTATTAAAAAGACTTAGATAGCCAAAGTGCTTGTCTTTACCTGACTTTTATTATGGAAACAACTCTTGAGAGTTTTCGCTATATTCGGGACCCTCCTTCACTGTTAATCCTTAACCAACTTCTTCTTCCGCACACAACTAAGTATGAATCTGCTCTTAGCATTTATGATGGCCATTCAGCGATCAAAGAAATGAAAGTTCGTGGGGCGCCTGCGATTGGGATAGTTGCTGCCTTGTCCCTTGCCGTAGATCTTCAACTTCGGCTTCAAAACGTGGAAAACAACAACAGCTTTGAGAACATTGCTTCTTTAGTAGAATTCATCCATACATCTATTAATTATCTTAAAACCGCACGGCCTACTGCTGTAAATTTATCTCGCGCTTTAGAGGATTTATGGTCTGTCACGATTGAAAATGCAAAAATTGCGCATACAACTCGCCAGGTGATTGAGGCTGTTGTTACTAGAGCTGAGAATATGCTTCTAGATGATGTAAAAGATAATAAAAATATTGGGCGCTATGGTGCAGAATTCCTTCTTCAAAATGCTCAAAATTTTGAAATGGAGGGTAAAATCAAGGTTCTGACACATTGTAACACGGGGTATGGCACAAAAAATATATTTTGTTTTTACATTCATCTTAACAATTTTATTTGCTGCTTAACTATCCAAACAGATCCTTGGCCACCGCGGGCTATGGCACCGCGTTAGGTATCATTCGTTCGTTGCATCACAGACAAAAACTTTCACATGCATACTGCACCGAAACCCGACCATATAACCAAGGTTCTCGTTTGACAGCTTATGAATTGCTTCATGATAATATGCCTAGTACTTTGATATGCGATTCAATGGCCTCGGCATTGCTTTCAAAAAATCAGGTTGCAGCTATCATTGTAGGTGCGGATAGAGTGGCAAGAAATGGAGATACTGCCAACAAGATAGGAACATATCAGCTTGCAATTACCGCAAAATATCATGGGGTAATGTTTATTGTTGCTGCACCTTCCACGAGTATCGATCTGGAGATCAATAGTGGGGAAAATATTATAATTGAAGAGCGCCCCCAAGAAGAGATGATATCTGTGAGTGGTGTTCAAGAGTCGACTGAAAATACCATCAAGGTTAAAATAGCGCCAAACATTCAAACTTGGAATCCTTCTTTTGACGTAACTCCTGCTAAATTAATATCAGCTATTGTAACTGAAAAAGGAGTTGCAACGAGGCCTGATGGCAAAAATGAATTTGATTTGGCACAATTTCTGCTATCACCAGGGACAGTTTTTCGCGATGATCTTCAATAAATTGTTCAGTCTTATTCAATATCACCTTTGATCCAAATATTTGCAACCCAAGCTTATCATTAATAAGGTTTTGACGCAAGTGATTTTTTGAATTCATTTATCTCTACCTATTTAGGAAAAGGCCACCAACATTACAACAGATTAAAGTTAACCTAAATTTTCTTTTTTGGAGTTTATTAATGAAGCTACTTTGATTTAAACAAGTTTCTTGCTCGCTGCGGACACCTCTCCCAATTTTGCAAATACCTCCCATGTGCCTTCCCAAAAAGTTGTTCGGTGATACGGTACTTTATATTTGTTACAGAGATTTTCAATAATTGGTTGTAATTTGTAGTAATTATGACGTGGGATGGATGGGAAAAGCTGAGGAGGTATTTCAGTGAAACTTTAATTAAATATATTTAAAATAATCTAATTTCTAAAAAATGTTTTACTTACATGGTGTTCTATTTGATAATTTAGACCTCCACAGAACCAGTCAATCCACCATTGAAAAGCCGGTCTCGAAGAAATAACATCTCTTCCTGTCACCACCTGTTCCACAAAGAAATCCATCTCTTGAGATTCTTTCTCAGTGAGCACTTGCATCCCGTTATGATTCAAAGCAAATACCAATGCAAGAAGTAGTCCACACATCGATTGAGAAGCGAAAAAGAAAACAATAGCGAGTTTAATGTTGGGGATATTCATATAAATAAGGCCGAAATACCAAGTGTAGTGAATGGCCAGTGCTACTTGTTCGGATGAGGATATAGGCATTCGGGCTTTTGACGGTTTATTCTTTTGGCCATCTGGTAGAACGAATAAGAAGCTCTGAATACACCAGGAGATTCGAGCGATACAAAGTATTGGGAAATAAAATAAGGTTTGATGTTTTATCATGAACCGGGCTAACCCAGGTGGAAATTCATTAGGTATAGGGCATTTTTTTGACATCTCTGGATCAAACATATCGGTTAGAGCGTATTCAGACCACGTCAATAGTGGGTGAGTGGCAATATCAGGATCTTGTCCATGAACGTTTGGTGCTGCATGATGAGTATTGTGTTTATCTTTCCACCTTTCAATGTAAGGTAAGATGTAAAACGATAAGTAATTGTTCTAATTAATAATAGATTTATATCATTCAATGTATTCTGAAGATTTAAACTCACCAGCTTGGTGAGAAGCCTTGGCAAACCCCGCCAAGAAATGCACCCATTAAATTGCCATATTTTCTATCCTCGAATACTTGATGATGTAAAAAATCATGAGAGAGCCATCCACATTGTTGCCAAAATAGTCCCATTATTGTAGCTGCAAAAGTTACTCCGAAAAGAGTGTTTCCATGATTGGCTAAAATCCAAATTGACATTGCCCAAATCATGATATTGGACAATACTTTCATAGCATAATATGCCTTCGATGATTCAAAATAATTTTCCAATATTAATTGTTTTTTGATCGCTCGCAGATCATTAGTAAATCCTTTACAAGAAAATTGAGACTTATAAGATGGCGATATTACATAATGGTTAAAATTTTGAAAATGAAACATACCATTTTTTTCTTGAGAAAAATTGACTGGCTCAACGTCTTTCACATAATAATTGGCTAATATTTCATAGGCACTTTCGGGATGAAAGGAGCTGAACGCGTCTAACAGACATCATGATATTGATGTGTTAACGCGCGGTTACACTAATGCCATTACGTAATTAAACTCACCTGTGGCATCTTTTCCTATGTGAGTCAAAATAACTGCACCACCTGGATGGTCAGGTACAAAATCTCGAATATCATATATCTTTTTATCAATAGTTATGTACCAAGGTTTGGTTTCAGAATTTGTCTTTGCCACCCTAAATGTCTCGTCTTTTTCAGGCCCATTCATGATTTTCATTTTGTTCAACTTTTGAACTTATTTTTTCCAAATTCAATTATACAAGCATAACATAATTATAATTAACCTTGTCAAAAGCAAGATCAAAATGCCTAGAATTATAGGACCTGCATTCTTTGTTTACCTTTCAAAAATCTAATTATTTTGGAAATGTTAAGAGAACGAAGCAAAAAAATGCAGAGTTGTTGAAGAGACGAGGAAAACCGGGTTAAAGGTAACGCTGGTCTTGTAATTCCTTGCTTTTAAATTAGGCAAGCAATTATTTGGATCATAACTGGACCTGTTTTTGGAAAGATATATATATAGTTTTTCGTTTCGCCGGTATGGATTATTTACCATATTATTTTTTAATCGGAGAAATTTTTTGTTGGGGTAACACCTGAATTCATTTCAGGAATGAAATTTCGAGATCTATTAATAAAGTCATCTCGATTACGAAGAGGCGATTTTATCAATTGTATAGGAATTAATGGTTCTGTCTATGTATAAATGTTATTTTGACTTATGTGAGTGTTTGGCAAGTTCGATATCAAGAGGTTTAAAAATGAATGGCGGGGCATTATATGTGCCCCACAAACTATTGCGCAATGATGTAGATGCCCCACGAGGTAAAGACAAACTTATTCATACTAGGCCCATTTTTACACAATACGAAACACAATTCAGATTTATGATTCATGGGTTTAAATTCTTTGTACATTGTAGGGATCACATAAACGGAAGCGATTTCTGAGAATTTCAGTGTAACAAATTAATAACCTTTGCTCCCCAATCGCCCATTTGACCCCATCCATCTATGCTTTTGTGGTAAAATCGCAGGATCAAATATTGCTGATCAAACGAATTTCCGGTATCTTTTGATCTTATCTTTAGCCTCGCCAGGGTTGATCAAGTATCATTTTGTGATTGGCTATCAAAATTTTAAGTAGTGATCGAGTTGCTTGTAAATGGTTAGCATTATATCTCCTTTATCATTCGATGTCCTACACACGGAGTATGTAAACCAGTATTCGAAGAAGCCATACTGTTGAGATGATTCAAATTTAAAAAACCAATTCTTTCTTATAGAGAGTATCTTTGCTTGTGCGCCTGCAACGGTTCGAGGGCAGTCTGTACAATTAGATGTTGATCCAAAGGGGGAAAACTTTCTTTACACAAATGGGAAAAGCGTTTTCATTCGAAACCTTTCTGTCAGTCTTTTTGCAAATCTTTTTAGGATATATCCATTATTATTTAGTAATTTGCTATATTAACTATCAATCCTGTACTCTTTAAACATAGAATCCCGCTATTGCCACTGAATACACTGGCCACGCTGCACCAACTACTGTTGCACGCTATTCCCCAAGTGGTTATTATATTGCTTCTGGCGGTAAAAGCACTCCTCTGTTAGAAGTTTCTGTCTACATAGGAGGTATTATTGATTCATTAGAGTGATTGTGAATTAATAGATATAAATGGCAATATTCGAATTTGGGACACAACCCAAGCTGAGCAGATTCTCAAAAACGAGATCAAAATAATCTCGGGTAGAATTAATGATATCGCTTGGGATGTAGAAAGTAAAAGAATCATAGGGGTCGGCAGCGGTAAAGAACGGTTGTGTAAATTTCCCTTGATTGCTATTACCTCAAAAATCATTGAATATAATAATTTGACAAATCCTTTCCTCTTAAAGTTATGGACACGCATTTTCCTTTGACTCAGGGTCATCTGTGGGTGAAATCAGCGGACATTCCAGTGTTATAAATAGTGTCAGCATTCGTCAACAACGTCCATTTCGTGCTGCTACTGCATCAGATGATTTTACAGTTGTTTTTTATCATGGTGCTCCTTACAAATTTGCCAAGTCATTGCAAGGACACACAAGTTTTGTTCAGGGTGTAAAATTTTCGCCCAATGGTGAATATCTTGTGAGCATTGGGTCTGATAAAAAAGTAAGAATGGTATTTTTTAAGTAAATCTCACAACTATTCCTCTCATTTTTAATCATTTTTCTATCCTATAAAAACTTTCAGGTGTTTTTGTACGAAGGAAAGACTGGTGAAAAATTACTTGATCTTTCAGAGACGGTTGGTGTGGATTCGCATAAAGGTGGTATCTATGCAATATCTTGGTCATCTGATAGTGCACACATAATTACCTCTTCGGCTGACAAATCGGCCAAGATTTGGGATATTTCAGCTCAGAAAATTGTCCGGTAATGAGCTTTTTCTTTTTACTTTACATCCATAAACAATATTATTAATCATGAAGGATTTGGCTGATTCAAAAGTACGTTTGAATTTTCTGACTCGATCGAAAATCAACAAATTGGAAACCTCTGGCAAGGAGAACATATTATCAGTTTATCTTTATCCGGGGATTTAAATTATTTGGATCAAAAAGCTGCATCACCTACAAAGGTGGTAAAGGTTTGTGTTATCTCTCTTCATATACTTTGTAATTTTTACGAGAAGCTTTCGTATGACAATTAGTGCTTTACAATAGGGACATCAAAAAGCAATCACAGCTTTAACTCGCACAAAAGACAATACCTTATATACAGGAAGTTATGATGGTCGAATTTATATCCTTTGTTGTATATTAAGTCCGTTTTCTGATTCAATTGTTTTTAAAATATGTGAATCCTTAATAAATTACATTAAACATGCCTGGACGGGTGATGAAGGAATTGCGGTCGAAATCAGTGGTCAAGGCCATACAAATCAAGTTACTCAATTAGCCTCCAATGAAACGAAGATAGTTTCTGCTGGAATGGATGATACTGTTAGAATAGTAAAGGATGATGAAAAAACCTACAGGTAACTTCATTTTTGATGTTGGATGATAATTTACTGGAGGCTCAAGGAATTGGACATCCTATTTCGAAAGCGCCACTGTAGTCCCTACCGGCCTATTGCCAAAAGGTCTCTCGTTAGCAAGAAGTGGCAAGATCTTTTTAGCCACGATATCTGATATTCAGGTAATTCAAGATGGCGAAAAACTATTTACTCTTGCTGTTCCTTATACTCCTGGAGCTATAGCAATAAACCATGACGATACTGAAATTGCTATTGGGGGTGAAGTAAGTCATTTTATTTTCTTAGTTAATAAGTCATATAATCAAGTAGGTATAACAAATCCATTTTGCTTTGTATGGTGCCTTCCTTCACAAAGGACGCTAAGATCCATCTTTATAAATGGGAAAATGAAAGATTAGTGGAAAAAAATAACGAACTCACGTCAAATCGTGGTCCAATCACTACTCTGGCTTATTCCCCTGACGGAACGTTACTTGCTGCGGGTGACTCCTTGGGAAAAATTTATGTATACGATTCCAAGAGTGGCGAGGTAAAGCCCAAATTATCTAGTATCGATAAGTTGATCTATTAAATATACTAAATGGATTTAAACAAACTACTATGATAGGTCAAAATATCAACTTGGGTAAATCACGCAGCACGAATTTATTCATTTGCTTGGTCCCATGATGGTCTTCACGCTGCAAGTGGATCATTGGATACAAACATTTACGTTTGGAGTGTCGAGAAACCAACCAAGAATATTGCTATAAAGGGTGTGAATTTTATTCTAATCAATTCTTGTATGTCTGAAGACATTATTCACCACCAACCCAGATACTATGGCTCTCGAATGGTAATCCCTGGGTAACCTAAACTTTCTTGGGTAATGACAATTCGATTGACTTTGGGACAAACAGGCTCGAGTGCCCCTTTTTTCGATATCGTCTTTTGTTGCCATCAAAGTTTGGCGACCCCATATGGGATTGTCTGTGTTGGTGAATCATTTACTTCACACGTGGTCTTATACTCGCAAAAGGGTCAAAGGGCGAAGACAGCCATTTGAATTAACCTTAACATTTTCACCTAAAGGCAATGGGTAAGGATTACTTGGTGGATTCTAAGGCTGTCCCCGCTCAAAGTCGTAATCCTAACCAACTGTGAATTAGTTTGGGGGATTTATGGGCTCTTGACCTTTTCAGGACCATTTGGCTTTATCACGAATATGATAACTCCATGTGGTCCGCAAATTTCTTGGTTGAATATAGTCCTATTGAGTTTTTTCTTACATTATTATTTGAAATCCGTTAGGAGCACATCAAGTCGCCGTAACAGGAGTTACTTTCCTTAACAATAATACTATTTCTTCTGTTGGTCAAGATGCAACTTTAAAAACTTGGACAGTGGTTTATCATCAGTAAAAGAGTCTTCCACGGGAAGCAACAACGTTGTATTATCATTTTTACGGCTATTAAAACAATGTCAAACTTGTACCCATATAGAATGACAATATTTTGCGATTCAAGATCGTTCTCAAATAAATTTCAAAGAAAATATGCCAGATTATTACAAACGTCGTATAATAAAACCTGATGAAGTCCTTTGATTCTTATCCTCCGCTTTCACGCGTTGTACTTCCAGTCAATCAATAACCTTTTTGTATAGTTCCAAATCTGCTGCATACGGGAGCGACCTACCACATGTGTCACAATGGGAGTTCCCCTCGCAAAGATCATAAAAACGATCAAAATCAAAATTCCATTTATTATAGCGTGCTTTGCTATTATCTAATAATTGAATTTTCAATATAAAATGTATTGTTTTGCCAATTATGTATTATTGAGAAATCATCAATTCTAACCCTTATTAGCCAGATCCAAGTCTTTTTTGCCACTTGTTTTTTTTTTTCGTTTTCGATCAAATCTCTTCTAAATGCTTCTATCCTTTCATGTGAGGCAGACACCTCGGCTTGCAATTTTTCCAAAGCTTTTTCAATTTCGGAAATTCTTCTATTATAAATTGGTGTTCCTTGTAGCCTCTCTAACGTTTTTTCAATTGTTGTAATACGTGAATCAAACATTAATTCGTCCTTTAGTGAAATTAATGTTTGTGAGGATGTCTCCATGTGTGGTGTGTCATTACTAGCCTCCTCAAATTCATCCGATGAGGATGAACTGTAACTAGTCTGCTTAGTGCCTTCGGCGATAAATGAATTTCTACTTGAAGCTATGCCACCTGATGGATGATCAAGTTGCAGCGGAGGTATAGAAGAGGAATTCATGGGCGAGGGCGCCAATTCAATGTATGTATGATCTTGTGAAGATGGTAATTGTTGCCAAGAAGGTGAAGACAAGGATTCAACCGATTCACTCGATACTTCGATTGTAGGTGAATCCCCGTCTGAAAAGTCCTCGTTGGCGTCTAGAATAATAATTCTATTAGAAATAAATCGAGTAGCTTAATTTGGGAAAATATAGCAAAAAGCGTACTTTGCAATTCTGAGATAACTTTTCTCACTTTTGGGTTATTTTTGTTTGTCTCGAGTAACTAGAACATCTCAAAAAGTCAGTAAACGTTAGCTTCTCGCAATTAATAGACGGGATTACTTTAATAACCTTAAGACCTAAATGGAGATATTGGACTTTGGCTTCATCCTGCGACGTTCCCCATAATTTTTTCCACGCTTCCCTAAATGTAAGTAATGTTTGAATTATGGATTGGTGAGTGAATGGTTGCCTATGGTACCTTTTTTCTCTTTTTTTTTGGTCGATTGAGTCAATGACGACATTTTGGCAGTTTCCCTTTATGGCTTGTTTTCGCAAAGCGTAAAGCTAAAAAGATAGGAAATGTTTTTTATTTTAGATCTCTCCCATAAGTCCGATTAAATTAGGGTGAACATCCAATTTTAGGCTTGAAACCTGTAGAGCCTGCGTCCCAGTTGGGTCTAAACCAAGAATATGTGGCAGTTCTTTAAAATGTGAATCAACCTTTTGAAATTTTTTGGACAACTCCTGAAGATTTAAACTCATATTGCCTTAATTGCTCGCATTTAAATAAAGACTTTGGCAAAGGACAGACAAGAAAACGCTGGTGGCAAAATAGCTCAGGTGGAGAATGATTTTTAAAACTTTCCCAAGTTTCTTAGCTTAAATCAGTCTAGTGAGTTAGGAGCTAAACCATTTTAGGCTATTTGTGGAGATGTATCGACATCCAATTTTGGATCACGACTTTATATGGGCATCTATTGTTGAAAACCCAAAAAGTTTTAGTGTGCTCTTAAAAACATCACACTTGGTGCTAAAGGTGCAATGGCCGAAACGACTCAACTTAAGACCGAACCTATGGAGATTTCACCAGAGGCAATGTCTGATACCGTTTTATCCGAAACAGAGTATTTATCCGTGAAACTAGAAAAGATGGCAGCAGAAGCCAAGAAACGCGTGCATGATAACGAAGAGAGTTCCCGTTCTTTTGATGATACAAAGAGGGCTAGACTTGAGGGTGGCTTTCCATATTCCATCTCTTTCACTCCTAGTTTTTCAGCTGCTTCAATTCTTATAACGAACATGTCAATCATACCAACTCTCCCCACTTCAATAACTCTTCCAGTGCTTACGAATCCTTTGCCCACTTATACTCACTCTTTGGGTTTCAGTAAACCTTCTTGGTTAGATAAAATGCCGGCTTTGCACTTGGATGATGATCAGAAGGCGGCTTTGGAAAAAGCTAAAAGCTTCGCTCGCGACATGCAAGCTGTAGTAAGTTACTCGATTTGATTTGATTAATTTTCATCCATTCACGCTTAACCAATTAATTCTTTTTCAAAGCTATTAAAAACATCAGGAAAGAACAACACACCCCCTCCCATACCTTCTATCCTTCTTTCATCAAACCCTGGCCTAGCATCTGGAATTGATCCTCGTTCTTTATCTGTATTGTCACGCATTTACGTTGGCTCAATCAATTTTGAATTGACTGAACAGCATCTTAGAGTAGTCTTTGGTCAGTTCGGTGCTATAAAAAGCGTTAGTATGTCTCTAGATCCGATTACTGGCAAGCATAAAGGCTTCTGCTTTATTGAATTCGAGACGCCAGAAGGAGCATCTCTTGCTTTAGATTCGATGAATGGTGCAGAGTTAGGGGGAAGGTAGTCTTAATTTTAATCTTTGAAAATTTCATTTGCACAACCACCTTCAACTAAACTGTGAATTTATTAATAATTTAGGCAACTAAAAGTTGGAAGACCAAACAATTATACTGCTGCAACCGCTGCTGGTTAGTATCAATATATGGTTTCTTGGTATCTTTTATTGCTTTCAGCCCGGCAAGATTTTGCTACTAAAGGAACCAAAACAGGACTTTTACCCCCTCCCAAGACCCGAATATATGTGTCAAATGTCAATGAATATGTGAGCGAAGATAATCTATTGAGCATATTTGAGTCTTTTGGAAAAATTATCCAATGCATTTTAATGGTATTATATCTATATCAATTTTTTGAATTATAAATATAACTATCCTTTTAAAACAAAAAGCTTTGTATCTACAGCCTGATCTTATAACAAGGAAGCATAAAGGATATGGGTGAGTGCCATTGTTTTTTTGATTCTGATGATACATTCCATATATTCAACGGTCAGGTCACCGTGGATATTCCTACGCAGAAAGAGCCTTATTCTTAGCGCAGAACTTTTTTTGCTTCGATCCTTTCAACCGTTACATTGTTGCTTTCCTATCCCATTACTTCCCGCGATTTTCCTTTCATTAAAACCCCAATTCAAAAGACATTTACCACCCAAGATTCTTTAGCCAACTGCAGAAGCTTGAACATAATCAGTCGAGAAATTTCTGATTTTAGTCCCAAATTTATCGAGCAGCTTCTTTTTGCAAATCTGGATATTGTGGTTGTGGGACATTGAGCACTCACTTCATATTTCGTCTATGCACTCTATGCACTCCACCATAATATGTGTTTATTATTATATATCGCATTTTACTCCCTTGCCTTTTTATTTCTCTATCTCTCTACATATACACCAATACCATCAAAATGCAGAAATATTGGACGCCAGGCAACTTTTTTCAGTAATTATCCCCAATACGTTCAATAAGAATGGCCATATCCGCGAGGACGGCCCAAAGTGGCAGTGTTCGCATCTCTGATCTTGGATACGAAACTCTCCGCCGACAGCATCTGCTAGCAACGCATTTATCCTTGAGACGCTAGAAAATTTTTACAGCTAATGTATATAATCTGCTTAACTAAATCTTTTTGTATTTTTTGTTTATACAAATTAGGTTTATCGAATTTGATGATGAATTGGCTGCGAGTACGGCTGTCATATCTATGAATAATTTTGAATTGGGTGGATTGATTTTGCACGTCGGAAAAGCGGTTATTGGAGGACCACTTAGTGAAGGTATGAAAGCTATTGAAAAATTGCCGCCACTCCCACCAGGTGCAAATCCTACCCCAATTACCGTTCCATCATCACCTTCGGTATCAGCTGCAGGTTTTTATTTCAATTTTTACTTTATCAGAAGCTTTAAAACTCCTTACATTTTTCAACCCTTTTCCTTAATACTATTCTAAAGCGGCAGCGGCTAAAGCTCAAAATGCAGCGGCCAAAATTGCAGCAGATTTAGCAGCCAGAGGTCAAGCTGCTGTAGAATCCGTGGCACAAGAAGAAAACATGAGCATAAGTGCTAGTCAGCGTTATGCCATAATGCAAAAGTTGGCAAGGCAAGAGGTAAACATGAATACAAAGTATGTTGGCACTTTGCTCTTCAAATTTTAATAATTTGCATAAAATTTATAGTTGTCCCCTGTTGTTTTAATACGCAATGCAGTGGCGCCTGCAGACGTTGATGATTCACTCGAGGAAGAATTTCAAGATGAGTGCAGTAATTTTGGAAAGGTAGCGAGTGTGTTTGTCCATACAGATCCTGAAGAGGTATTTGAAGGCGAGCGCGGACTTGTTAAGATCTTCGTTCAATTCGTGGATGGATCAGGTGAAAAAAGAATTTGATATTCCTTGCCAATACTTTCAAAGCTTGCTGACTTTAATTCATTTAAATTTTAATTCCCTTCCATTGGGGCAGGAGCTGAAAAGGCTAAAGAAAAACTAGATGGCCGTTGGTTTGGTGGGCGTCGCATTAGAGCATCCTTATTTGATCTTAAAAAATTTCAATCGGGTGACTATTCTTAGGATTCTGATAATTGCACGACTTTCTTATTGCCTTTGAATAGGAACTCCAAATCAAATATTTGTCTTCGAACAATCGTATTTATAAAAAATGTGTAAAATAGTTTCCGGATACCAATTCATTATTGTGATCAACATAACTACGGGTAATAATTACAACTTGAAACTCTGTCTTTATCATGATGTAATATCAACGATATTTATGAATATATAGTACAACTGCTTAATGTCCTAACTTCCGACACAGTACAAGATTAAATGGAATTTGCATGAATATAATACACCTACTTGGTCAGATCCTGGTTTCAATCCTAGATTCTTTATCGCTTTTTATATTTCTGGTGAAAAAAGAAAAGAATAAGTTCCCCGCAACTAATTTTTTTCATCAAAACTGAAAACTTTAAAACTTACATCTTCCATCTGCAATTTCTTGTTAGGGTCAATCGTATTACGCAACCCAAGCAATGCTTTAGAAACAGCCTCGGAAGCCCCAATCATTGGTTTCAGAGCAGCAACAGGTACAGCACGAATAACAGCCTTTACTGAACCTTGTGCACCAGCCTTTTCGTATACCTCCATAGGTACTGCAAATATGGTATGTGCTGCTGAACCGAAATTTTGCCGTAAACTTTTGTATGCTTCTTCGATGCCTATATTTTGACAATATACATGATAAAGTTAAAATCTGATCATTGTTAATGGGATAACAGATTTCCTGTGGGTGGCTCAATATATTACCTTCGTTCAAATCCGCTGGTTGGTCTGCATACTTGCTGATGAATTCTTTTATTTTTTTGTCATCGTCACTATCTCCATCCTCTGCAAATTCAGCCCTAGAAAGTCCAGATACATTGTAGCTAGTACTACCAACATTCCGGTTTTTACTATTGCTATTACTACTATTACTACCACCACCACTAGTACTACTACTATTACTTGTTTGTCCCTCTGTTTCGAAAGAAAGGATCTGGTCTGCGTGCTCTAGCAAAATTTGAGTCCCAACTGCTAATTTCGTCCCGAATTTAATTGCCTCCATTGTTGTGGCTTTTGCAAATGACTGTGTCCCTTTTTGCAAACCTTATTTATTAGTAATAAAATAATCAAAATTGAGTTAAAAGCTACTGCAATATAAACATATTATTTGCTTCTTACGGATTCCAATTAAGTACCTCTAATTATTCTTCCATCTTTCTTATACTGTTCAATTGGAAGCAGAATTAAATCAGCGACACCTGATCCAATATTGACAAGAGAACGAATGGGAGCAACGCCAGACACTACATTGGGGACCTGAGTACTTTTAATGTGCGGCAACCAAGCCGCTCCTAGTTCTTCTAAAAGCCGCTGCCAACCTTTGACCTGATATTAAGAGTTGTGGAAACACTATTAATTTATCGTGCTTAATAATAACTTTCATGGTTAATAACTTGAATTTACATACACCTCGTAATTTTACATTCCGTAAAGTCATATCGGCACCGTCAAAGTGAAAAAAGTTCATTAGTTCTACCAAATTCCCTTCTTTCAAACTTGTATAGTCAATATGCTTTGGTTTGTAATCTATTTTCATTACAATGGGCTGTATTTCGCAATATTCTGTTTATAAATAAGAAAAATCAATGAAGCTTCCAAATAAAAGTCATGGTTATTGCATTTAAAGCTTACGTATATAAACTTCGTCTTGTGTTGTTGATGTGGGTAATTTAGAAGTATCTTGAAACGAGAAGAACCGAATGATAAAGTTTAGAGCATCTTGATCAATGTAAAACCGTAATGGTAATAGCCTAGCCTGGAAATAAATTTATTTGAAGTTGGGCCGAATAAAAGTAGAAATCAAGATTTTTATCAATAAGATAGCTTATATGAACCTTGAGTCGTAATTCTTCAGAAGGATCTAACGGAATTGGCCGCACGCTATGTAGTTCGACTCGAACCATATTAGACTTAGTCTCCCGTGGATTTGAATCATTTTCCGGTCGCATGTGAGATAAAAACTTACGCCAAGCAGAGGTCTTGATATTATCGAGTATTTCAATGTTTCGTATCAAAAGGAGCAACCGAGAAGCCAATTGTCCTTCAGGGAATAAATCGAACTCTAAGTTTAGTTTTTCCAGCTTTATGTCCAGTTTACTGGATCGTGAACGAATTAATTTCGGTCGAGGACGAGGAAGCTGTTCAGGACGACTTCCATCATGAACATTAGGAGATTCTATTGGCGAACTTGTCAAACTAGCAAGGTCACCCTGATCCTCCCCATTATAATCTATTTCTGAGGGAACCTGGGATGAGCTATCATAATTAGAGTTCCTGGAATTTGGTCCTATATATAAATGATCAATGAAACTATTGGACTCTGGGTCTAAGGGCGTTAAAGGTCTCGCATCGGATTCGTTTTTTGTTTGTTTGGATGAAGCAGATTGTTTTGCTTGAAATTTTGCTTGTTCTAAATTGTTGAGAACATTCACTCTGGTATTTTCCCAGTCATACCCATCGTATAGCTTCCATAAAATATTAAAATCTCGTATCCGGATACGAATCAAACTCTCTGGTAATCTGGAGTGAAATTATAAAAGTTCAAACCATTTAGTAACGATATACTACTCAGGTTAGTCACTAAATAAAATGCGTACTTCTCTTTGACCTCTTCAAGTTCACTCAAGGTAGGGATTGCAAAGTGGTTTTCCACGAAATTCAGGGGATCCTGATCGAGCGTGTGGACAACACCATCTGATGTAGTAGCGGGAATCGAGGCTTCAGATCCCTGTCTTATACCAAGTGAAGGGGCAACGGTATACAACTGTTGTTCCATCACGAAGTCTTACATTTCCAGGTGATTTAGCCGGAAACTATGTTCGATGACATGAAAGCATAATAATTTCGAAAACTCTTACCATCGTTCAAGTCATCATCGAATAAAACAGTATGCTCAAAGTCGGATACAAGATTTTCACCACGATTTTGGCTATCAATAGAGTAATGTTCCTCCACAAATTTTAAGGTTGATTGTGTTACCCCTCTTGTAATATTTGGACCTACCACCGGCTGGGCGGGACTTTGGAAAGCCTTTTGGTCAATGCTAGCTATTGAGAATATTTAAAATAAAATACTTTGCAAATGTTCAATAGTAAAAACTATGCAACGAAATATACCCAACATCTCCAGAACGGCAGCTTCATTAGAATCTTCATTAGAATCTTCATTTGGTGAGCTTTGTGCGACGGTTTTCTTTGGGTTTTTCTCGACTCTATAAATTATTTTTTCATATATCAGTACAAATATTTTCTACGGAATATAGGTTAATGAACTCTCTTGTTTAAACAATATACTTTTTCTTGAGGCTAGGATCATTTGACGTCAGATGATTAAGAATATGAAGCAGCGTGTGAAAAGAGTCCGCACATGTTTCGACTGTTAATTTTTCATTTGTCAAAGCAAGCTGCATAATTATTGGGAATAAGGTGAAAAATTGAAAAAAATATTGCCGAAAATATATGGTTTGGGAGATAAGAAACTAAAACAAACTTCAAATTTCGGAATTATTTCTCCTTTATTTGCAATGAGAGAAATTTCAAGAAAATCCACGTTCGCAGCATGTGCTAAACCGACAATCTAAAAATCCAATTGAATTTTGGCACAGATGAGTAAGTTCAAAAAAGTCGTAGATTAAGAGCGATATTCATTAATGCACCTTCCAATAAGTCTTGACGTCTATAGGGCTACTACTTAATCTGCCAGTTACCCTTTCGTTCAGTGTTTTGATGTTGTCAACAACTAATAAATCAATGTTCTGAGAGATCAACTTTGCTTTAAAGAGAGGTGAGTCGGAATTGATAGTACTCGAGGCCTATAGGTTAAACAACATTTTTCAAGGATTAAGTGGATACGGCTGATATAATAAAGGAATTGGATACTTCAGCCTAATAAAACACCTTTAAACTGTCGAGTACGACAACAACACGTGAATCAATATCGTCTGGCTTCAAGTCAATTGAGGAATCATTCACGACAACAATCAGCTTTGTGAATTGGTTAGGCAAGTCTACATAAGGAACCTAAGAGAAAAATTTGAATATTGAGTCTTGAAATTCAATTGTAGTAATCTCGAAAAGTTAACAAATACCATTTCAGGAGTTTGGAGGAACTCTAAAAGATCATCAGGCCAACGGGGATTCTTTGAGTAGCGTAAAGTTAGCCCATTGATAGATAACGTCAGATTTGTCTCCTTGACAATTAAGTCAATATCAGGCTCGAGGGAAGTAAGCATGATAATAGAAATCATTGGACGAGTATTTTTGGTCTGAACAAGAAGCAGCCAATTTTAATTTATATAAAATAATCGGTGTCTAACAATAAAAAATAAGCGGATCATTTCACCTTGATTCCCTTACTAATGGTACGCGATAATATTTGCGATTTTTCCGGTGAATTGGATATATCCCATAAAGTGAAATCATCATTGTCTAAGCATACATAGGTGTCATCCTGGAAATTAGGAGGAAAGAGCATTTAATAAAGAATGATAGCGACATGGGAAGCTGCTGGAAATTATACATCTTGCCAAAACAAAGAGAACTAGGGTTCGCACACACTTTGCCCTGATGTTTGATCACAGTAAAAAATCGGAGTTCAGACATATTAAGCTGATAAGACCGCGGAACCGATTGGGGAGAGTGAATCTCCTCTAATTCGTGGTCACATATTATGCCGATTTCAGCTATTCAGAAAAATATGACAATTCCAGCGTTTTCTTCGCTGTTAGAAAGATCTTATTCTATCAGGTAAAATGAATTTCAAAATTTAAGCGTTTACCGTTAGCTAATAGGACAACCACGGAGGCCAAACTTGGTTTCATTGGAACCATGCTCTCTTCACGAACATCAATAAAGCCACCTTCCATTCGTCGCCGCATTTCCATGTCATCTTCGTCGTATGAATCATTCTCATTAGAGTTATCTCCTTGAGAAGGATCATCAAACACGCAGCTCATCGCATTAGAATTTTTCGGTAATGAAAAAGTCGCAAGATCTGCTTTGTTGGGGGTAGTAAATTTGGGTTGCCAAAGCGCAAGGTCATTGAGTAGTATTTGTAAAGCATCGTAGGATGTTTTGGCAATGCGTACACGTGTCATAGGAAAATAACAGTTGAAAACGAACAGCTGGTAATATGCAAGAAGACTGGATATGAGAAGCAATAACCAAAGGTGAGAGGAGATGAACAACAAAAATACATCAGCCTGCTGCTGACTCACCGAATTCTCTATTGTCCGTTGTTTGAACATTAAAATTTCTTCTTCTTCATTCTCCATTGGCCAATTCACGCGTTCTTCTCCTTCAAAGTAGGCAAAGGTTTGAGAAAATGGTGAAGAATGAGATCCATTGCCAACAAATGAAAGGCGACTGGTCACCGCGCCCACGGGCCGATAGGTCACTTCAACGTTAGGCGAACCACTTGTTATAGGCGCTAATGAGCGAGGGTAAAATGTTGCCCAGGATTTCAGCTTTTGTATCGACACAAAGCATCTAGCCTCATTTTCTGATAAATAGGGAGAATAATGTTAAAAGGGAATATTAAGTTCTGAAGTTCAAATGATCATTACCTTTGGCACGTTTCAAAAATAAACTAGTCGATGCAAATTCAATTTTGAATGTGTTGTGCTGAAGATCAACTGAAATTTTTTCATCAGAATCTTGCAACCCATAACTATGAGCTGGAGAGAGATTGGTGGAGGTTTTGAGAGCCCCACCTGTCAGCACATTAATCTTTCGAATATCTACAATTAAAATATCGGAATGAATGCGATAAGGATTCCCAAGATCGTCGGGTGAAGGTGTGTTCAGATCAGGACATATTATCCAAACACGAACTAACTCGCAATACACTTTTGTGAACGATCTTTGAGACTGAGCGATCTAACAAATCAGATTTTGGTAATTAACTCAAAATATGAAAAATAAGTTTATTACGGTGAGACTAAACACAAATATGGCTTACTTGGTTACTCCTCTGGGTATCCAAGTCGTCAATTATATTTTGACCAGCAGAATGCTCGGTATACGGGGGTTTTGTGATGTCTTGTTTATATGGTGTAAAATTGCTGGAGCTCCCGGATACATTCATATACCTTGAGAGACGATCAATTATTCGAAGGTCAAGGTGTAAATTAATGGGCTTTAGGCTCACATTGATATTTGAAAGATTGAAAGAATCAGTCTTCAAAGTTCCTTGAGCTGAAAAACATCATTTTAATTATGATTTGATCAAAATAGCATTCAATATTGATAGGGGATTAAAGTAGAAAACTATCTTAACTTTACCTTCACCGCCTTGTGCGCCACATTTTATTTGAATATTTATTGCTTCATTGGAGTTAGTCCTATCAATAGATGATGGTGCCTTGTTGGTATTTGATTTGGATTTCATACGCGCATTACTTTTAGGGCTTTGATCGATATTTTCTGGCGAGAAAGTTGGAAAATCAGTTTCTTCCGGATCATAGGATTTTAGAATTCCCTCGTCAAAACTAAGAATTTGATTATATTTTTTGAATTGTGGAAGATCTGATAAATGGCCAGAAATAATTTCGAACCCCTGCAACCATTCAAAGACATCGAGATCGTTAATGATAATGTCAAATATGAATTGGGATGCCTCCTCTGAATTAAGATTTCTTTTATGTCCATGAGGCATCGCCCCACCACTCGAACCAGCAAGACTTCGTCGTCGTCCCACAGAGATTGATTCTAATTCCCAAGTTTGAAGGCGACACTTTATACCTTGAATTTCTATTTTTAGATGGTCCTTATTGAGAATTTGAGATCTTGTTTCAAAAAAGGTTTGATCTGGAATAAACCCTTCAGGATTTTCATACAAGAAGAAAAGTTCAATCAGTGAAAAGTTCAAATTAACGTCTATCACAGGCAGAGATGATGATGATGATGGTATAATTGAAGGTAGAGAATTGGATAAAGGAGGTGAAACGGTAGAGGATGATAAATTAGGAACATTAGAAGCGCGATTTGGATGATAAGTAGGATTTCTCAAGGGATATAACTTTTCTTTTGCTAAATATTCTGAACGCAAAGGTTCGCGATCATTAATAGATAAATCAAAAAATCCAGCATTGTTACTAAAATGGGTATTCGCAGAGCTATTATTGTATTGTTTGCCTTGAAGTCTAGATCCATCCAAAGTATTAAATCGAGATCGTGAGCTATTATTATTTTGAGGAATATTTTGTGAGTGATAAACGAAATCGTCTGTATAGCTATAATCATCATCTAGTTGGTGGGTTTTAGAGGTAGCTTGGTATCCAACGTCGGTTGGTTGATTTGAATTTCTTTGGTCTCTTTTTTTGGTTTGATTGTCATTTATTATTGGCCCAACATGCACCCTGGAGCCATCTTGAATGAAATCATCATCGCTTTCCGTGTGACTCGTTGACCTACTTTCCCGTCCAACTTTAATTTGACTCAGAGAAGTGATTAATTCTGTAAATAAACTAGCTTGCCATGGAGTTAGTAAGGCAACAGCTGATTTAATGTTACAATCGAAATTCCATGTTTGGGTGGTATTAGCCTGCTGAATGGCCTCTTGAGTATACATGTAAGATGAAGAAGCATTGTTGAGATCGAAATGTAGCGCTGGATTAGCTTTTGGTTTTATTGTAACTCGACCTATGTTATCGTGTTCTCCACATGTCAAGATCATAGCTTCATACAAGGGTGTTTGGTTTGATTCTTGATTCTCTGTTGGGAGATCACCGGCTTCAGACGTTGGTCTCGACTCACCAGACTGCTGCGCGTCATAAAATTCATCTCCACTATCTGGTGTACCCGGGATTTCAGGGATTTCACTAAATTCGTCTCCAGGAACTGGTACTTGACGGCGTGATCGACGAGGATTATTGTTGGAATTCAAAGCAATAGAACTAGTTTTAAGGTTACTAACATTCGATTTTACGGGGATTGTTGGTTTCTGTTCCCGAATCCACAATTTTAATCCTGAAATAGTCATAGATTTAATGATCTCCGTTTGGGCGGCAGGTAAAGTAATACTGGAATCACCAAATGTCTCTTTAGTAGAGGTGGAGTTACCCACTAGCCCTGAAGTTTCGTCTCGATAGGAAATCAAGGGAATTTCAAGATCAAAATAATAATCTTTAGGAATTGCACCATCATTCATCAAACCATTTATATCAGGTGATCCGCTGGATTTATGGTACATTCGAATTAAGGTGTCCCTGAAGACTACTTTTACATTCGACATGATCTTATCAATCAATCTGGCCAGCACTTCCACTCCTTCAATGCCGGTTTCTGAACCTTGGGATATAGATTGATGTTGGGAAGGCAAGGATTCGGAGTGATCCAACGAGATATTGCTAGTCTCTTGTGGATTATCAGGCATATAACTTGCACTGCTGTGAAAGGATTGGTAAATCGAGTTACGGAGCTCTTCGTCCTCTTCGGGTTGAATTTCATGAGCAAGAAAGTCTCCAGCAAAATGTATCGATGATGATAATATGTGTGAATCTTCGGGTTGAGTTTTGGCTGCAGACATTTTTAGAGAGAGAGAGAGAGAGAGAGAGAGATATTGAGTAATAGTCTTGCCTTTATAGAAATAAATAAAAATTGTGCTACACACCACACTATTTTAATATTGGGTTTTTTTCTTGATTTAAATTATTAATTTACCATTCCTGGGTTTCAGCTGTTCTGGGAAGACTGTGAGTTGCAATCCATAAATTTCCAACTGACAGTCACAACTCCAAATATTTTTCCAAGGAACGGTAGCTATGATCCCCCCTATTCGTCCATTTTTTATTACAATAGGCAAATCAGTGAGAAGTTCGTTAAGAACCTAGAAGAAAAATGACCATAATCTTCCATGATCAGTATACGTTCAGCTTGGTAATAGGATCATAAATGAAAAATTGTGATCATAGGGAGATGAGTCAAAGACAATTTTTTTTCAGCTTTTGATGGTGAGTCTCATTTGTCTTTCACAGCATCAGGAGGTGTTTCAAAAGGATCAACAAAAAAGTACCTTAACATTCAGCTGCAGCTCCCTCAAGTGTACTAAGCCTTTACCAAACTCCACCTCGAGATTTTCAAGATCTAACTCATCAGCTAAGAATTGACCAATGGCCTTTTTGAGGAGAAACTTTAATAATCGTTTTTGAATGGTAGCCGGGATATTAATATTCAGATTCCAACCACTAAAAAACCAGGGGTTATACATAATTTTAGAGGGAACTTTTAAAACGAGAATTTAAGGTGGACCAAGTAAAAAATAGATAGAAAAGAAATTGAGAGTAAAAAGTCTAAATAAATATGAAAATAGCAAAAACCGGAAGCAAAAAGTTTAGTGAAGACCATGGACTCGCGCGACAAATTAAAAGATTGACTGATTGAAATAACAGTAGGTCAAAGCCTAAACATATCAGCTGATAAGATATTCAAGGCTCGCTGTGATTCATAATAAAAAAGACGCCACAGGAATTGAATGATTTTGGGTATTATATTATTTATTAAGTAATGAATATTTAATTTACCTATTTTTTTAACAAAAAGTTAATTAATAAAAAATTTTCATTTTATATTTCTAATTATTAATCTATAATTATTTATATATATTTTTTAATAATTATTATTTCGGTTTAAAGTTTAAATTGAAAAATTATAATTATAACTTATTTTTATTAATAATAAGATTTATATATATATATTATTTAAATTAGTGTAAAAAATACTAAAATTAAAATGTTTATATAATTTTTTAATAAGATTATTTTTTAAAATGAATTATTGACTTGTGATTTAAAAGTCTTTTTTGATTAAACATTAAGATTCATTTTGCCCAACTGCAAAAAAAAAAAAAAAAAATTCTTTTTCTGCTCTTTCCCTTAATAATAGTCTTATAGATTGTAACAATTTCTGCGTGAAATAAAAGAAAAAAAGATGAGCTATTATAAATCCTTATCGATATACTATTTATATTCTGAAAAAATATTATTCGTGCTATTTTTAACAAAATTTAAAAAAAAATTATCCTAAAATTCAACAAAAAAGATAAAAGGAACGTAAAATTGGCTTTGTAAGCAATTCACCACTTGCTGCAGAAATATTTTTTATGAGGCTTCTAATGCGGATGTCTTGGAAATTTCTGAACCTTTATTTTATCAAGCTATGAATACAGAATACAGAATACAGAATACAGAATGCATAACAATTAAGCTTAAAAAATCTGTATATGCAAAAATAGCCAACACTAAAATGATGCGTGGTGATTTAAGTCACGTATATCTGATATAATCTAAAATAATTCAGGTTCTAAATAGTTATCTTTACTAGGAACAAATGGGGTATCATTTTTCAATATGTCATATGTCGGGAAGTTCCAGTGAAGAATAGCTTTTGAAGTCCTGTGATTATGATTGATAAAGAAATTATAAGACTTTGAGTATTTCAGGCAAGAATGAAAAATATTTGATAGTACAGTTTCTGCTTAAACCTATCTAAAATCTGGGAATTTGACCATTATTAAGCAAATATTTTCATCAATTTGATCCTATCCCATTTCCCCGACTGTTTCATTGGCCAAAATAATTTGCATTTTTGTTTAATTTCTATCCAGCATTCACACTACAAATAAGTAAATTAAAATATTTGGACCCACTTCTTTAGAAACTGTTTGTTTAATATTACATCAAAGATTTTTTTAATGAGTCGAGAAAACCTCATTATATTATTAATTATAGGCTCTAGCACAGCAGACCTGTACGCAGTATTTTTCCATGGTTGAGTGAGTCATATATATGACAACAAAGGTGGCATTTATAGTTAAATGTCACCGCTTGAGGATCCACACGCCATGATGATCCGCAAACAAACCAACAGAGGGGAGCGCACGCAACATCCCAACTAGGTAGAAACCCTATATTTTATGTGCTAGATTAAAAGAATAAAAATTTGTAATTGGTACTCAAGTCATTAACGTCACTTTGATGGTAATATTCATAAGCTCCACTCTTTTCCAAGGGGTGTTACTTCAAAAATAACGATCGGTCATAGGGTACGCAGTTTGCGTTGTAAGGGGAATTAATTTAATTATGATCAACATAACAAACAGAGAATCATCAATTAAATGAAAGTCATAATTAAAAATTGAGTAATAAGACTGTGACATGGCAGATTTTTTACGATAACAGTGGAAAAAGATAAATTTCTTTGTAATATAAATATAAATATAAATATAAATCGATTTAAAAATTATATTGATTTGTTAAATTAGAATTATCAAATTTTTATATTCAACACTAATTATTTTTAATTGTAATTTCTCTAATAATTATTTTTGGTTATTAGTAAATTTTTGTTTTTTTTAAAAACATTTATTATTATAATAAATTTATCATAGATTTTTTTAATTATTATTATTATTATTATTATTATTATTATTATTATTAATTAAAATTTAAAGCTCAAAATATTTTTAAAATATTTTTAAGTATTTAATAAATCAATAATACTAATTAAAAATAAAAATTAAAAACCTCATTTTTTTAATATCATAATTTTAATTATTATTAATTTAATATTTAATTATTTAACATATAATTATTCATATTTTATTATTTTTATAATCATTATAATATATTGATTTTTTTATAAATTGTAATTGATTAAATAATATTAAAATTATTTATTATTGGTTTTGATTTCAAAAATTTTTTTTTATAAAATTACACACTTTATTAATAATTAAAAATATTGTACTAAATTTAATAAAATTAAAAGTTTATTATTTTATTATTTTATTATTTAAAAAAAAAAAGTTTTTTGCAAAAAAAAACTCTCCGTTAATGAATCTCGTTTTATAGACCTATTACATAAATACTGTTCTTGAAGTTTTCAACAACAAGAGTACCATTCTATAAGATTCGGAAATAATTGATTCAAATGTTTCATGTTTGTGCATCACATGTCTGTGAAAGATTACCTATGGTTACTACTGTGATTATGTGGACTTTCTAATGTTTAAATTATCTATCTAATTTATTTTATTCTAAATGTGTGCTTCGAAGGACCGACCATTTTGAGCTAAAGATTGCCAAGTGTTGAATATCTTTATATTATAAATATTTTCAATCTCTACATTATTGAGTCTTCCAAAACTCTTGATATTTCCAAGTTACCTTAGAAATCTTCACTTAATACCTTAACTGTTAATCGTTCAGTTGTCAAAACTGCTAAAGAACAGTTGTCAAAATGGAAGTTGCTCGTACACACTACGAGGCGTTAAAAAAGTTTCTTGACACACATATTGCCAGAGGTATGTTAGAATTCTTATCGAGTTTGATTATTTAAACTCAATTTATGGATAATTAAAGGTAATAGTAGAGGTTTAAAGAGTATTACATAAGTTGGTCTCACCCTAATATCATCAATCTTTAGAGCCAATTGGTGGCGCGGGCTCAAGAACCAATGCAAGGGAAAAATTGACAAGACTGACAAAAGCACAATTTCAAGAACTCTCCACTGATGTGTATGATGAACTAACCAGGAGGATCAAGGATAACGCTGATGGTAAATTTTTACTTTGGTGAAATTGGAACTAAGTAGATTTTCCGTAAATTTAAATTTAAATTGTATCAGAAATAAAAAATTTTACGATTCAGAATACCTATATCAGAGAGTTTATTCAGTTTCTTTCTCAAATCAGTGCCTTTTCTTCCGGTACGAGATGAGTTTCATCCCAAAAGGAATCAAGCTCGCCAGAAACTTGCTACTCTTCCTAAAAATCGATTCAAGGATTTAGCCAGTGATGTCTATTACGAGTTAGATAGAAGATTCCCAGATTTTAAAGAATCAGAGGTAAATTCATTCAAAACTCATTTTTAAATAATGATATAACTTAACTCGAAAAAATTATTTCTTGTGAAATTTAGTTTGCCTCAATAGAGCCAAATGATTCGGGCCCACCGCCTTCTAAATTAGTAGAGGGTGTTACATCCCAAGCTCCCAAATCTAACACTATCGTTCCTGAGAAGGGAACTTTGAGAGAGGAAATCATGGATTATACCATTCAAAAGCCAACTAGTCGTCCAGATAATTCCAACATTTCTGCTTTAAATCCAGGCAACAATCTCAACAACAATAAAACTGTAGCTAATAATCATCCACAACCGCCACATGCTGTCCCCGCTGAGCATACTTCCCCTCGATCACCACGCAGCCGTACGCAATCTCAAGGCTCTTCTGTTTCTGATTTTGGTCGCCGCTATATACAGAGCATAAGTAGCGAAGGTTCAAATAAAGATCGAAGTAGGGACACTGTTAGCAGCCAAAAGAGCAACAAAAACGAGGGGCTCAATATTGCTTCTCTTGATAGTTTGATGGCTGACATTGGTAATATGTTCGATCACAATAAGATTCCTAGTGCAGATGGATATGCGGCTAATATGTCTTCACAAACGACCTCTTCTTTTTCATCTACTGATATCAACCGAAAAGAAGTATGTGATTTTCTACATTCAATTTGCTAATGATGCTCAATAGGATTAGACTAGGGTAGATGGAATTCAATTTCGTGCTTTCCTTCGCCTGCATAAATTTATTATCAATTCTCTATGAGAAATATCATCAAATATATGTTCCTTAAAAATCATCTACAAGTTTAATCCAGTTAGCTGTACTGAATCTTCTACTCACACGCTACACTTTATAACTCCATGGTTTTTGATAGCCTCCAGACAATTTCAATATCGCAGATGGTTTGGGACAGGATAAGGTAAGAATGAATTTTATTAAACAATGGTCAACACTCATTTCCTTGCCAAATTGGCATCATTATTATAATAATGGACGATCATCACTGAATTAGATCGCCATTTTAGTTAAATCCAGACTTTGACAAAGTCAAATCTGAAAAGGAATTCCGTTTTAATTCTATGCAAAAGCGTATTCAAGAGCTGGAAGCAGAACTTTTGGTAACTTATTTCATAATTTCTGAATCAAGCTAGAGGAAAATGAAATTTAATATATTGAAATTTTCATAGGCAAAATCAAATAGTTACAATGATAGTGGAAAAATTCAAGATCTTGAACGACAATTAGAGAAACAAAAAGAAATTAATCAACAACAGTCTGCTAAATTGGCAAAATTAGAAAATGAATTTGCAAAACTAAACGATGATCATAGCCAACAAGAAGAGGTTCGGATTAAAAGAAAACTCTATTATGATATCCTTACTAGCAGTTTTCTTATGCGATGCTTAAACCCAAAAGGTTGCTAATGAGGTCAGGAAGGAAGCTACTACTCTATTGGAGGAAATTAAGTCATTATCTAAACGTAATGATGAGCTGTCTCTGGAAAAAGAACAAGATGCTTCACAAATTAAGGGATTAAAAGCAGAGGTTAATGAATGGAAAACGAAATTTGAAAGAAAGAGGATCGAGTTAAGGAATTTCAAAGGTATTTAGAAAATTGAAAATTCGTTCCAACAAAATACTTAATCTTTTTTTCAATTTAAATTAGCAACATCTTCATTTGTCAAAGAACCTCAGAAAACTGAAATTATCAAAGGTAACCTGCTGGTTCCAACACCCGATGGAGCAATAGAGGAAAGCATAATAATTTCTTTTCAAACAGCTATAAATGACTTATTGCGAGCAGGACGGTACGAATTAAGTTTTCATTTGCGAATGTCTTGAAACCTTAAATGAATTACCAAGCCTTATTACGTGAAATCTCTTAGATCCGACATCCCCAACGACGTCATAAAGGCAATGAAATCAATTGTAATAGCTTGCAAGAGGATCACAGAAGATGTTGAGAAGTACGAGCAGCGTAAAATTTCTTCATTAAAGGATGAAGATGTAGAAAAACTTTATTCTTTGAAATCAAATCTTTCAACAACTCTTAGCAACCTCATGACTGCAGCAAAGAATCACGCAAGAGGCTACGGAATATCTCCAGTTAGTTTATTAGATGCAGCTGCCAGTCATTTAACAGCTACCTTGGTGGATTTAGTCAAGCTTATCAAACTGAGACCAACAGAAGAAAATGAAGATCCAGATAACGAAGAATTCCAAAAATTAATTAATCACTCTGAGGATAAGCAGAATGATTTGTCACCAAGAAGTCGAAGCCCAACACTTCCATCTCCAACCTCCGGTTCATTGCGATCTCAAAACAGCAAGGGTAATCTTAATTCTAGTCAAGTTGATCCTTCAACGGAAAATGGCGCTGAGGTAGTTGATATTGATGAAGTGAAGGTAATTGTCTAGATTTTCTTTATATCTGCTAACAACAAATTATTGGATATATTAAATAAAAAATTGATCGATTCCTTTAAAACTCGATAGAAATTTCTTGAAGTACAAACCGAAACGATAGTTTCGGCCATTCAAAGTTTACTCTCATTTATTCGTAACGATTCGAGTAGCAGAGAAATTAATGACAGCGTCAATAATATCACAACAATTGTATCAAATGTTATCGCTGTTTGCCGTAATGCCTTCACGTCTTCATCTGGTGCACCTTATCGAGCTAAAGGCGAAATAGTTCTCAAGGACCTCGAGAATAGCGTAGATTTGTTGGATGAAATGCGCGAAACCATCACTGCCAACTATGAGGAATTCGGAACAAATAAAATTTTCAAACAGCGTTTGGCAAGCGCCTCTTTTCAAATAGCAAAGTTCACCAAAGAGCTTGTGGCGTCAATCGAGTAAGAAATGAGATTTAGCTTCCTTTTTTTTTGCCTCTTGAGCGCTTTAATCATTGCTTTCTAGTCAAATTATTTATTTGCACTGGAACGCTTGGGTTTTTTGTCTCAAATATATCGAGAACAATTTGTGTAATCTCATTTTCGAGCACACCCAATTATTGAAGACATCCCAAAATATTTAGATATATAATTTTGATTGTACTAAAATTTCTCAACCACTGTATGTATATATGAGCATTACCACTTTTTTGTATGCCGTCACTGATATCACATCAACCACTGTCTTTGCTAAAATTCTATTTCCTAGCAAGTCAGGCTTCTAATATTAATAAATTGTAGAATGATCTGTCACGAAATGAAAGCCCCATATTTATCGTTATGGATGTGTTTGATGATGCAGTAATTAAATGAAGAGAATGTATGAAAAATCCAAAAATGGAGTTCTAATTTTAATGGGATATATAGTAATTACAGATCTAATAACAATAATTTATGAAATTTTCTGCCAGTAATTGAATTAAAATCAGTTGACAAATATAGTATGAATCTTTTCGAAGTCGGATGCAGTTTTCAGCTTAATGCTATGGCGAAAAGAAGTCTTGACGTTTGGTCTGTCTGAATGATGGGAGTTATCTGGCAGTGGAACTTGAATCCGACCGATAAATGGAGGTTTTCCCGCTGCACTATGCAACTGTAATAAATGGAATACAAAAAATTTCGTCATATTTTCCTGACCTTCTATTTAGGATTATTCAATATACAAACCTTGAGGTCCTTCAGCTTATTGTTCTTATCTATCTGAGTTAATTTTGTTTTTAGTTCATTGCTCCTCAGTTGCAAGGTGTACATAACTGATTGTTGAGCTTGGTAATGATAATTGGGCATTTTGCTCTTTGGCTGCCATCCTTTATGATTAGTTGTTGTTTTGGTCAGATCTACAATTCGTGGCGATGCGCTCACTGCACGGAAGTCCTGAAAAAACATGGCGTCAAGCATAAATATAGTGATAGAAATTCCACATATAAGGGCATTTTCAATGTTTAACCTTAAGCAGGGATTTCGCTTCCAATGCCACGGATTTCAGCATTTCATTATCGTTAAGGGCCTTGATCTTTTGGGGTTGCAAATGTAAATTTAAAACATTCAATGCATCCCTTCCTTTTAAATGTGAATTTTCGGCTCGTAAAAACCGCACAGCGAATTTTAGTGCTTCAATCTTTTTAAAAGCAAAATCAAAATAGTTTAATATCATTGGCAAACTTCGATTTGTAATCATTGAAAAAATATACCTGGCCATTGAGCCTCTGATTCTCGATAGAATTATTGTCGGGTATTGGGATTATATTGTCGTAATCTTCGGCTTCATCTTTAGCCAAAGTGTTTCGCTTAGAAGAGTGCGGTGATATTCCTAAATCATGATATAAAGCCAATTAAGTTTGTTTATAGTTTCTGCCTCATGATATATCAATTAAAGCATAGGACCATACGAACTTTGATCTTCTAAATTCTCTGCTAACTTCTTGAATTGCTTATTATCTTGTTCTAAAGTTTCAAGCTCAGTTTGAAGACTTTCCATTGCTTCTTCGTAATCATTCTGTTGCTTTCGCGAGCTGGCCAGCTGTTCTTGAAGCGCCAAGATGGTATCGGCCTTTTGGGGTAAAAATTAATATGGTTGAAAAAGTTAATTTGCATCAAATATATATATATATACCTGTCCCTTAGCGTGTTCAATGCGTTTTTCAAGCAATTCTATTTTAACTTGGCCTTCTTGTAGAGCTTGGTCCTATAAGAATAAGAAACTGAGGGTCAATTACTCATATTGATTAATGGAAGAATGAAATCGTGAAAAAACTGTACCTTCATTTTGAGCTCTTTCATGAGTTCACGAATCTCTTCAGCTGATTGCTGTAATTTGCGTTCTGTTTCTTGGTTTACAACGACTTCCGCCTTAATATTTTTAGATCGAATAACCCAGGGTGATTCACCTTTCTTAGCTGTAGTAAATATAAGAAAGAATTTTATATTAAATATTGGCCTATTGGATGAATTTTAATTAACTATGATTATAGCGCTTGCCTGTTTCAGAACGTTCACTATCGTTGGTGATATTATCTAAGGTTCCGATTTCTTGGCATAATCCCTGAAGAGACTTTGTACAGCCTTCCCACATATTCACTTCATTGATATTGAGAATCTGTTCTGTTACACGGTATATAAGTTGCTGTAAGCCACTCAGTAACAATTCTTCTTTCGTATCTTTTTTGTCGTTAATATAGGCAGAGATTGCTTTCCAGGTCTATATAAACTTAATTTAGATAAGTAATGCTATAATTTTGAAAGCTTTTGATTCCAAAATGGAATTATTACCTTAAGACAAAAGTCAACTAGTATTGAACTTATAGTAAAACAACTGTGGAATTGATGGAGGAAATCTGCTTTTAAAGCGAGGGATTGCTCGCACAATTCATCTAATCGCCGCAGTAGCTTCCTATCACAGTAAAAATTGAATTCATCAAATTCAACTATTAAATGAACCGTTTTATTAAAGGAAAATGGAATACAAATTACCTCGCCATCGATTTGGTGCTTTTAGATTGGGAAACCAAGCTTTGTAACGGTTGAAAGAATTCAACATTAAATTGATCAGCGCCAGATATTTTTATTTCTATCCGTACGGTATAAATACAAGAAGTCAGAAGATTAAAAAATGGAGTTATATTCAGGCATTTCCATTTACCTTCATCTTTACATGCGATTGCAACGGCTTGTTTTATATGGCCGAGAGTAACACATATAGTATCCCCATTAAGATATATTGCCCTGACAAAGGCATAATATTTTTCGGCATCGTCTATATCTGTAGCCGTTAGATAGATTTCGGCCAAATGTTCCAGTTGAGCAATTGATCTATGACAGATATTAGTATTTGAGATCAACTGGCCAGCAATGAAAAAAGGAATATTTATGATACACTACCTTTGTAAATCTAACAACCAACTTGCCTCCTTCAGCTCCTCTTTTCGTAATAATTCGACAATAAGATTCAATCTGCCAAAAATCGAAGTGTTAGCATTTTCAATTTTAAGAAAAATTTAGAGAAATCGAGATCCTGACCTTCGTTCTGTCCCGATAAGATCATGATATACCTGTCCCATTTTCAAGAACGTTTCAACTGGACATGCACTGACAAATGAGACTAATCTTTTTGCCAAATCAGAAAACCATGCTAATTTTTGTCTCATCTTAACGAAACAAAAATTAACCGTTAATAGAAATTGCGAGACAAATAATATGTCCAATTATCTCTGTTTAAGTATTAATAGAAACCCTTACTTCGCATACGGCTATTAATTCCTCTGGTACTGTTGTCTTGAGTTTTTCGGGTATGTCATGAATTTGATCAAGTTGCTTAATTATTAATTCAGATTTGAAGACTAGACGTTTGAGGAGAAGCAAACAACGAATGGAATCATTTTCAGTGCTAAAGAAGGAATCAGGGAGGTAAGGCTGTTGGCAGAAGATTATTTATATGAGTATATAATTTGAATTTATATATATTATGTCCATTGATAGTATATATAGTTTCCATATCTACCTGTACATAAGCCAAGTTGTCAGATGCTTGAATTGCATCGAGTTTTCGAAGTTCAAGATCAATCTGCTTCGCTTGGGCCTTCATGACGGTGGATTGCAGTTTGAAAGTTAAGTCAAGCATAGTCTGTGATTGACTACTTAGATTTTTCGATTCTGAATATTGACTTTCTTCTTTTTGTCGAGTTTGATCAAGGTCACTAAAGGAAATTAATCCAATCAGATAACTTGTCAATAAAATTATCACAGAGTATGTGAAAATAATACCTCTGTAAATTTGCGACAAGCTCACGAAATTGGCTGATGGTATTCTCATAGTCAGCATTTGTTTCATCTGCTGACTCGATACGTTTCAAGTATTCCCTAATGAGACTATCCTTGTGATCTATGTTGTATCAAGTTGAATTTAAGAATTAGACTTTTGTTAGAATGAAAGATATTTACGAAGACCAACCAATTTCTGTTTGAAGTTGCTTCTCGTTCTCTATGTGACTTTCTTCGAGTTCGTCATTCAATTCTTTTAAAGCTTCAAGATCTTCAATTGTCATCCGCATTTCTTCCAATTTCTGAAATAAACTAAATTTGAGCATTGGGAGTTCACAAAGATTTTATATAAACATGAATTTGCTAAAACCTACATCTCCCATAGCCAAATTCTTTTCTGTTAGCTGTTCAAGCATGTCATCAGCATTCAAGACATCATCCAATCTAGTCTTTAAGTCATCAATCTGGCTTTCAGCTACCTTCATGTGATTTTTCAACTGGTCATGTTGAACTAAAAGAATTATAAGTCTCATGAGCTGACAGTAAAGGTAAATTCAAAAATACGTAAAAAAAGTAACTTGCCTTGTATATCCTGAAGAGAGGATAGTTCTTTCTCTAATGATTTTATTTTTCTGTTTAATTCTGATTCTTGCTCACTCGTTACATCTCGAAGTCTATTGAAGAACTAATTTTTAACTAAGAATATTTTGATGCTTGAAATTTTAACGATTTTCAAGTGAAAGAGGGTTACCTAACGAGGGCTTCCTTTAACCTTTCGTTCTGTCGTTCAAGTTGAATTATTTCCACAGCCGATCTTCCATCACCATTACCTTCAGCATGGTTTAAGAGATCTATGGTATTTCATATAATGTTACATCAAAAATGTAAGTGATAAATATTTAGCTAAAGTCATTTTTGAGCTTTTTTTGCATCACTCTACCTCCTTCTTGTTTGAAAACGTTTAAATCTACGCTAATTTCTTCGATTTTTTCTTTCAAGAGATTAACTTCGTGCTGTAGATTATCAGCCTTCGCTTCGGCCATCTCTTTATCAAGAGTCATCATTTCCATCGACTCCACAGCCTCATTATACTTGTTTTCGTAAAGTTCTTTTTCTCCTTGAGCATCCTTCAATTGTTTCTTTAAATCACGCAATTCTTGTTGCATGTCAGCCATTTTGGCTTTGAAACCACAAATTAAATAATGTTAAAATAAATATTTATATTAAGCAACGGTTGAAATATGTTTTATCAAACCTTGAAGTTTTGGTTTAACGCTTAAAAATTGATCAGCTTCTTGCTTTTTCATTTCAGCCTCTCGAATTTTTTCCCTGTCTTCTTGCCGCTTATTTTCCATTATTTTCAATTTCATTCGAAGCTCATCGTAATCTTTAAAAGGGATGAACTGTTAAAAATTTTTGTCATTAATTTCCCATGAGTAAATTTCTATAGATAAAGAGATTCTGTGGAAATTTTTATAAAACCTGTTCACGCGAAGTAGAGTCTTGTAATGAAAATGGATCAGGTAGCGTAGACGTTTCAAGTGGTCTATGAGGTGTCTCAGATATATCCATGGGCTCATCATATTGAATTTCCTCAAAAGGCTCAGAATCATCTTCCATATTGTCCAATGTTACATAGCCAGCGTCACTATCCATTCGTTTTACATCGACACTGACAACATCTAAATTCATTGGAGTCTGTTTCGGAAAGGTGGGAGTACTTGGGGTTTTCGAGTGTGTAAAGCTTGTCCTAATACTTGTTGGTGAACCGGGTGGCTTCATATTTGAGGATTTTATAGAACCACCAGATGTGTTTATTCGAGTCGGAAGCGTAGTATTTGAAACCATTGTTGGTGACCGAAGGCGTCCCCTAGGATCATTCATATTTGGATCGTTTGCAGGTGCAAAACGTGGACCAGGTATAACTTCGGAGGATGGAGGCTTGAGAATATTTGAACCAGAAGTTATTATAATAAATTCGAGATTTCATTAAGAATTTAAGCCTTGCTTAAAGTTGCCGAATAATTTGTAAAAGCAATTTGAACAACACTTGGAATCATAAAACCTGACTTGATGACGGGGTATCTGAAGTAATAATGGTTCTGATTTGAGAGGCTCTCACAAAGACACCGTGATTAGGTTTACATTCAAAATATTGTTTCCCGCCGACTGAGCCGTCGTTTTTGCCATCCTCTTCATCTAATTCTACTCCTATCCATTTACCGGGGGCAAACGCGGTGGTACCAACATAACGAATGACTCCTTTTTGATGGTGAGTTACACATCTCGCGCCAACGAACGGCTTAGTAATTGTGGCCATATTTTAAACCTCTTTCTACGAAGTAATGAAGCAACGAGCAAAGAGAACTTCAAAAAAAAGTCTGTTTCAAGAGCCCTTCCTAAGATTTAAGTTTAAGGATGGTGCTATAAAATGTAACTACCATTCTGGATTTCGTTTTGAATCCGATCGGAAAATCAATGAAAATCAACCCTAAATCTCAGGGATAATGATCCAATAATTGCACAAACAAAATATTTTGCAACTAATAATTATTAATTAAGTTAATTAATAACCTTCAAAATAAAAATGTTATACTTATAAATTTTTTTTTAATATAAAAATTTATTTAATTACAATATATATATGTTTTATAATAAAAATTTATATATATATAACTAATTATAATAATGCACTTATTTTTTGTTATTTAATTTAATTTTTAAAATTTCTTAATAAATTTTTTTTTTACTTTAATATACTGTTATAATTAAATATAACATGCTAATAAATAACAAAAAATAATACTATTATATAATAATTTAAATAATTAAAAGTAAATTTGACTTAATAAATAAATTAAATTTATAAAAATTTAATATATAAGATTAATTTCATAAATATTTTAATTATTATTCTTTTTAAAAAACAATAAAAAAATTAAAAAGTAGAAAAATAGTTTATATTATTAATAAAAATTATATATTAATATAATTTTATGTTTTATGTTAATACTTTTAAATTTTAATATCAAGTATTATTTATATTTTTTAGTAAATATTTATTTAATATATTTTACAAAATCTAAAAAATAATAAAAAATCCAAGTAAAAATAATTTTTGTTTTAAATTTTAATTTAAAATTACTTTTACAACTTTAAAAAATTTTGTTTATATATTTTAAAAAAATTAATAATTAAGTTAATAATTATATTAATAATTATTTCTAAAAATAAAATAATTAATACATATAATTAAATATGATTAAATAAACTTTAATAAATAAAATTATTTGAAATTTTTTAATTTAAAATTAATTACTTGTTAAAATTTTGATATAATAGCCATAATAATATTAATTTTAAATCAAAAAACCAATTGTTGGAAGATTGGAGTGGGTTCTCGTGTTGTGGATGATAGTTTGCATGCTGATATCAATTGGTCTAAGTCTTCTATGGTGTGGCACCCCGATTCTCACTTGGCATCTGGTTTTACCAGCATGCGCACGGCAGGCTGTCATACTTACTTTATGAAGGCTCTCTATTATCAGCTTCCTGTTGCTGTGCGCAAGCGTTTATATGATAGAAAATACCTCAGTGTGGTCTGTCTGTTTTGTGGTGACATTGAGACTTTGGATCATGTCTTTTCGTGTCCTCAGGATGCCGTTGGCCATGCTTGTTTGTTGGGTGCACATGCTTCAGCTTGGGAGGCTCTTTTTGGTCTTTCTCGCTCTTTTTTATGTGTCTTACAGGCCTTGGCTTTTTGTGTTTCTGAGGTTGGAATTGGTGTTGCTCTGTGTAAGGGCTTTGTTTTCGATGAATGGTTTTGTGAGTCTGTCTTGGTCTTTAAAGATTCTAAGGAGGGTGCTAAGAAGATTGTGAGCTTTGTGCATGAATTTTGTCTAGCTTTTCAGGATGATGTTTGGTTGGTCCGGACCAGACACCGAGTGTTTATTGAAAAGCATGGTTTGATTCTACGTGATGGCTCCGCTCCTGCTTCAGTTTCTGGTTTGCCTATGGTGTTTTTGGCTGGTGTGGTCAGATTGTTGGGGGTGGCTAAGGCTTTTGGAGTTGGTTTCGGGTTTCATAAGTTTTGTTCATTTTTTTCAGGTATTGGAGATCCAGTTTCTGTACATATAGGTGTATAATGTAGTCCTGACTGGCCTGAATGGCTGGTCACGTGTAGATAGTACATAATTCACACCTAGTTTGGATCATTTGTATGATGTATAGCACTAGGTCGCATTTGGATTTCACTCGTTAAAAAAAATAAAAAAAATAAAAAAAAACCAAATTTTATGTAAATATTTTAGCTTTTTTATAATAGTTAAAATTTTTAAATATCTAAATATATAATGTTTAAAATTTTTATATAAATTTTTAAATTTGTTTTTTTTAAAAATTTTATGTTTTTTATAATTTTATTAAGCTGTTTATTTATTAATCTTAAGAATATAAAAAATTACAAAATTATTTTACTTTATTTTTTTATTATTCAATATTTATATAAACTATTTCTGTTAATATATTTTTATTTATATTAATAAAAATTTTTATTAAAATTATAAACAAAAAAAAACTAATATAAAAACCTATTTAAGTATTATTACTAATAAATTTATTTTTTTATTTAATAAGTGAGGTCCACACACAACCTAGCACTATACATCAAAGAAATGATCTAAACTAGGCATGAATCATGCACTTTCTACACGTGACCAGCCATTCGGGCCAGTCAGAACAATACTACACAGTTATATAAACAGAAGATGAATTACCAATGCCAGAAAAAAACATACAAGACTTGCAAAAACTAAAATGCACACCAAAAGCTTCATCAATACCAAGCAAATCAACCACACCAGCAGAAAGCCATGAAGTCAAACCAGAGACCGAAATAGAAGATAAACCATCTAAAGGAATCAGTTTATGCTTTTCTATATAGGCACAGTATTTGGCCCGAACCAACCAGATCTCATCTCTAAAAGCGAGACCAAGAAAACGTGCAAAATTAATGACCTCCAAACATGCCACCTTGGGATTATGGAAGACAAAAACAGCTTCACTGAACCATTTATCAAAAACAAAACCCTTATGGAGAGCCATAGACACTGAGAACCCTGAAACACAAGACAACAACAACTGCAACAAAACTAAAGAAGAAACAGAAGAACCAGAAAGTGTTTCCCAAGAGTTCATGTAAGAATCCAACAACTGACGCCAAGCAGAATCATCGACCTTACAAGAAAAAACATGATCCGACACCTCTATATCACCACAATATAAACACAACACACTGGGATAAAGTCTATTATAAAGCCATTTTCAAACAGCCACAGGCAACCGATGATGCAAAGCCTTTATAAAATAAGAGCATACATTAGCCAAACTCTTGTTAGTGAAACTGGTGGCCATATGCAAATCAGGATGCCACACCAAAGAAGAGCGGGACCAATCAACATCAGCACACAAGTCGACAGACAAAAATTTAGAACCAGACCCCACCTCCCAATGCACATAATACATGGCATGAAAAATGTCACGGATGAAGTGCCTTGAATTGCCAGAAACAACGTTGCCATCAGCCATCAAAAAGTGTTCATCCAGACGAGGAGGAAGAAACCAGTTAGAAACAAAAACAGCACCGGCAATCACATCAGCATGCTCATTTCCCAAAATTCCAGAATGATCTTTGACTTTGTGCCAGTTAACTCTTAGGCCCTTACTGTAAATGACGTTGGCAATGTGCTGACACTCAACCCAACACCGATTACAGAAATCAGGAAACACCAGACCCAATTCCGATTTGCAAGCATCCAAAGCAGACTGACTATCCGAAAATAAATGAACAACACTAAAAATAGAAACACACTCGAGAGCCAACGCAATTGCTTGTAACTCAGCCATAGTAGATGACATCAACCCAAACACGCCAACACCCAAACCCACACCAATGTCCTTGAAAAAGGCCGCAGCACCTGTTTCACAGCCAACCGTACCCAAATTTCTTAATGACCCATCAGTATAGACCAATAGCACCTTTGTATTGACTTGCAAAAAACAATCACAGACAGACACAAAACCAGAGGAACCCAGAATGTTCAAGGGACCAATATTAGCAAGAAGAGGGATGCGGGCAGGAGAGGAATCCTTACTAGCAAAAAACACAGCAGAAAGTCTAAACCACTCAGGAATAGGGCCACGGGTGTCCAGTTTCTTCCATCGCTTAAATGTGAACCAATCAAAGACAGTATCATAATGATCACGAAGTTGGTCCACAAAGGCCACACCATACTGCCAAAGCGAAGGGAGACACCTAGAGAAAACTGATTCACCCAAAACAGTCGACATGGGTGTCTCACTATTGGCATGAAAGGAATTGGGAAAGAATCCACCCAATGACAATTTGCAATTATAAAGCATGCGAATCACACCCGCCAAAAAATTATTAGAGACGCTAACATGAATGTGAACAGGAGAACTCAACGGATGAATAGGGCGCCAACATAAAACCTGCAGGTCATGAGACTTATGAGAGAACAAATGTCCTACAATCTCACCAGAGTTGGCAAAATTAATAAAAGAAGCAACCTTGCCTTCAGACTGAATCTGCAGGAAAGATCTCAAATCATAAAAGGAGGGGTGGTAAATCGAATCACTAGGAAAGTCAAGCGGAAGTCCAGATTTGAGCTTCAGGCCCTTATGAATTATAGCATCCCACTTGTTGCAAATGCCTATAGGAACAAAGTTAAATTGTGTTCTGTAGCTAATTATAGGTTGGAGAACTGCTGAGACCAAATATAAGAACTGTTTATCTAAAATAGCTTTTTTCAGAACCAAATTTGTAAAAAAACGAACATCCGAATGTACCTTAGCTAAACTGGGTTTGGAAAGGCCCTCAGTTGACAGAAATATGCCCAAATACTGATGGGATTCACCTTTTTTGGCAACAGAGATAGGTGAACCACTAATGAAAAGAGCGGAATTTCCAACTTTACAATTGATAGGAATAGTTACTGTCTTGTCATTGTTTATTGAGATGTCATTAATCCAAAAAAACTCATTAGCAATGTCCAAAATGTGTTGAGTAGCTCTCTGACTACTACCAACCCAAATTGTATCATCAACAAAGGCACCAGCGGCAAAATAGGAAGAAAGTCTAGCTTGCAATTCGACATGACCACCCTTGGAAACAAAATGAGAAATTAGCCTATACTCACAGACACTCTTCTGACACTTGACTTCGCACAAAAGAGGATCATAAAAAATGTGCCACAGGAGGGGAAAAAAGACCTCTCCTTGATTTAAACCATCATGGACACGATAATCATCTGTCAAACCAAAATCTGTCATGACTCGATTAGTGCAACCTCTGTGAATGCTGCCAAAAAACCGAATAAACTTGTCACACATTTTAATTCTGACCAAACACTTCTCCAAATGCTCCCAGCCAACAGAATCATATGCCTTCCTCATATCCTGCAAGACCAGCCAAAGCTCTTGGTTTTTTTTCAGAGCATTTTTAACAACCAAACCAATTGCAAAAATGGGAGACTGTGTCGTCATACCTTTCAAAACCGAAAAATTGTCACCATGAAGAACATCATAAGTGCTGCATGCTGAAGAAATCCTGTCTGAGAGTATTTTGGAGAGAATCTTGCGAGCTGTCTCAATTAGTGCAATAGGATGAGTATTTGTAAGAACACCCTCTCATTCATACGGTTTGGGAATCATCGAAACCCAAGCTTCTCTCCAAGGGCCAGAAACAGATTCCTTAGACAGGCAAGAGTTCAAAAGCACCAAGAGCATATTAAGGACTGAAATATCGCAATGTTTCCAAAGCTCATTCGAGATACCTGAAAGGCCAGCAGCTTTGTCATCCAGCAGGTTGGAAACAACTTTAAACAATTCGTCGAAGTCGATTACACCCATTACACCAGAAAAAGCTTCGTCGAAAACATAATCTAAAGGACAATACTGGTAAGACCACTCATCATTAACGTCGAGCACCACCCTTCACTTTCTAGTTCAGCCTTCCATAATCTCATCCACCTTAGACTTCACAGGAGCAGGATCCAACACCAGCTCATCTCCCACTACCAAATGATTTAAAACTACCTTGTGGAAGGGTTGTTCCAAAACACTACGTACAGTATGATCTTTGTTCAACTCAAAACTCTCCATCCTCTTGTCAATTGCCGACTTGATCTGGGATTCTTTGGCATGATTTGATTCTGACAACTTAGATGAACGGTAAGATTTCCTTATCCTGGCCAAAGCTGAACAAATGGCATCAAAATGAGAACCCGAAAGAAAGAGAGACTCCACAACAGAAGCATTAGCAGTATCAATTTCCTTCTATGTGTTAAGTAGAGAAACAAATTCCTCATGAGAGACCAGACGAGAGGCTTTGACAATCTTTGACACCAAAAGTTCTAATTTGTGAAATCTGGATAATACTCTATTATAGACACTGTCAAAACTCTTAAACCATTTTTTTTTGAAAATGTTCTCAGCTGACAAACACACCACTTGGTGAAGGTAACTCCATATTGTGTCCAGGTCCAAACATATCTTGGCAGCATAAAATTCATCATGGAGCATGGCAGCATTCGCCGAAGTATCCTCTTTAAACTTGATCCAATCGGCATCACCAGCATTCACAAAATTGTACTTCCAATGATCCTTATTCGCTTGATTGCACAATGAGTTTAACTGCACATCCAGCAAACCACCAAGATCCACAGAGACAGAAACAGCTTTATGATCAGTGTCAAAATACTCTTTGACACCAGACACATCACGATCTAAAATTGCATTAACAAGACTTGACAACACAAACACATAATCAATAACTTTAGCCACTCCACGAGAATTGTTCCACGTAGCATCCTTTCCAAACAAGCTTCCACTCAAAGAGTTGACCAAACCCAAATCAAAGCATTTTTTTAAGCTGACACTTTTGCGAGAACCATCTTCATTGAAGTTACCACCCAAAATGATAAAGGAAGACTCATTTACTGCCCTCGTGATCAAAGAATTAATATCATCCACCTAAGAGAAACATACTGCCAAAGATGATCCAGCATATAGTCCCAAAATTAACACAGACAGTTTATTTTTGAAGAGAAGCTTAACAGAAAGAAACTGGCCAGGAATGTTTAAAACCTTACACACATGCCGAGCCAAGAAATTGTTCATAATAATTGCAACTCCAGAACCCATGTGACCAGAACTCAAACCAGAAGTAAAAACCCAAATGCCAACAAACTTGTTCATAATCCAAGGGCGAACCCCATCTTTCAACTTAGTCTCAATAACAATTGAAATCATATTGTTTATTTTTCTATGCCAATGAATAATATCCTTCTGTTTCGCAGGATTGTTCATACCCCTAACATTGCACGTGGCAATTTTCCAAATATAACTGGTCATTGAGATGAGGAGAGGACCAAAGAACCCAAACCAGCACACATCTGCTCTAACTTCGCCAAAATCGAATCAATGGAGGCATCGAGAGCAACCAACTTTGACTCTAAAACACCAACTTTAGAAGTCAGCACCTTGGAACTGCTATGACCCAATTGAGAATTATCATTGCTAGAAGGGAAAGAAATGGGTTGAGTCAAAGGAATGTCTAATACCATGTTGAAATCCAAGTCAGAGTTAGCCACCATAAGAGAACCAGAGACAAACAGTTGAGGAGTATTCACTGGAGGAATCATATTAGAAAGAGGAGCTAAAGGCACCAAACTGAGATTGTCAAAACGAAGAAGAATGTTCGAAATTTGATCAGATAAAAGCTCTACAGAGCGTTTCAGATGCGCCAAACACACACCCAAAGGGGCATCAACCATAGAGAGAGGAGAAGGGGTACCACCAGAACTCGAAGCACCAAAGAGCAGAGAACCAGAACCAGAGCCGCCAAGAGAACCACGAGAAACCGAAGCAACTGAGACCACTTGGGCCCAGGATTTGCCTCCAAAAGCGACAGGACGAGAGATCGAAACCTTTTTTTTAGCATATAATTTGGCCAATTGGAGATGAGTATTCAAGTTAGCAGGCTTTTTAAATGACTTGGGTGACTGAGAAACTAATGCAACTTCAGCATCACATTCCAGGGCAGAATGACTGAACTTTCCACACCATTCATAGTGAACCAAATCCAACCTAGCCCATGAGAGTTTCACTCCACCAAAGATTGGCTCTGTGTAAAAAACTGATTCCATAGCTTCATCAGATTCAAAACATACCACAGCACAGCGTGTTCTATTGCCAGTCTCCAATGAATAATTAATGACACAAGTTTTCTCACCAGCCCTTTCCAATAGATTCCCAAGATCATGAGCTGTCATTCCTACTGGCAAAGTAAACAGAAGTGCCCTGAATTGATCCCTAAAAGCCCATGTCTTACGATCTTCCACAGCCTTGGCCACACGCACAGAATTTTTCTCAACTAAAAAAGACCATTTTGATGTCAACAGATCAGTCTGGCTAGATTCGGCAAACTCCACTACAGTCTTCTGCCACAACCCAATTAACTGAACTTTGATAGACACAATCTGACCATATTCGGATACTGCGGCAATAATCATTTCTTTTGGCATATTCATGGGAATTTTCTTGATTACTACAGCCCGATCTGAGCAAATTCCTTGTCTCTTAAGATTGCTGTTTACTATGATGTTATTTTCCTTGGCCAATGATGTGGTCTTTTCCAAGCTCTTTGATGATGTAAACGTCGATCTGATGATCTCTTCAAATTTTGAAGGAGTAGTGGCCCCCCCAAAACCATTGATTTTTGAAAACAATTTCCTGATCAATTGGGTTTTTGCAGTCACCAATTTGCCTTCCACAGCTGAGAGATTAATATCTAATGCAAAGGACTTCTTAACAGCAACTTCCACTTGAGATTTAACAATTTTGGGATCCAACCACATTTTTTCTAAAGAAATACCAAGAGGAGAAGGGAGAAGACCGCCATCATCACCATTCATGTTGTAATCTAACGAACCAAGAAGGGAGCCGCAGTTCAAATTATTCTTAACTCTCTTTGCCTTAGGAGTTGTTGCAGCTGAGCCAAGAAGAGACCCATCATCACCACCAGCCAAGATGCTACCAGCAACACTGTCACCAGAATCACTTTCCATATCTGAGTATTGACTCCTACCAGAATGAGGTTTGGCCAAAACAGCTTTGTTTCTATCACCAGACTAATTCATATGGCGAAGGGAAACCCTTTTTTTTTGAGAGGAGGGATCACCGACAGAACCAGAAGAAGCACCAACAGAAGCTTTTTTATTCGACATACTACTGCCAAAAGCAGCTTTCAAGTCCATAACAAAAGGATTATTTGTAAGAGAAATGTTAAGATACAGCAAGTGAAAAACAAAAAACTACTTTCAAAATATGATTCTTTTTTAGGAATTTGGAATGAAGGAGAAAAAGAGTTTTTTTCTAATAAAAATTTAAATTATTAATTAACATATAATTATTTTTATAATTTTTAATATTAATTAATATATATTATTGTTTTAAATTATTACTTATTATTTTATTAAATTATCTAAATTATTATTCAATTAATAACTTAATTTATATAAAACACAAATATAATTAAATTATGCAATATTTTAAATTATATAATATTTAAAATTTGTTAAAATAATTAAAATTTGATTAAATAATCAATAATTTATAGTTTAACAAAATGTATTTTTAATTACTAAAATATTAAATAGTTTTATAATAAATTGTATAAAAAAAAACTTTTTTCTTCGAAAAAATGTATTTTTTATCTTTTATATCAATTAAAATTAACAATTAGCTATTATAAATTAATTTAATAAAACTCATTTTAAAAACCCAAAAAATTTCCAATTATTATTGTTTTAAATTCATTTATTTATAACTAATATTTTGAATTAATTAATTACTAATTTTAATAATTGTTAATACTTTTAAATTTAAATTAAAAATAACTTTCTTAAAACATAATTTTAATATCTATTTTATATTTTTTTAATTTATTTCTTTTATTTTTTTATATTATTAAATAGTTTACAATCAAAACTTCTTATAAAAAAGTTAATTTTTACAACAAAATAACTATATATATTATTAAAAAACTTACAGATAAAACATTTTTATAAAAAAAATAACTTTACTATAAAATAATTAGCATAAAATTAGTTATTCTATTATAAATCTAACAGTATATATAGTTTAAAGTATAGAAAGATATTTTAAAAAAAATTAGCTTATTAAAGATTTATAAACTTTTATTAACAGCAGAATTAATAACAAAATAATATTGATAATATTAAAAAAAAGTAAAAAAATTTCCAATAATAATATTAAAAAGAATTGGTTTTTATTAATAAATATTTATAAAGTACAAATAAAAAAATAAAAAAATTTGTTTTTAAAACTAGTATAATAAACTTATTTATTAATTTTTTAATTTTAAATATATTAAATTTTAATATTTTTAATATACTTAAATTATAAAAAATAAAGTAAATAATAAAATTAGTAATTTTAACAATATTTTAAATATTTTAAATTTAAAAAACTTTATTGTAAAAAAACATATTATGTAATCTTAAATAAATTAAAAGGCAATATAATATAACTTTATATTAAACTTAAATAAAAATATATTTAATAAAATTATTACACTTATTTTTAATTAACAATATAAATAATAATAATATATTAAATTTTTATTATTAATTTTAGTTGTTTTAGAGTTTAAAATTGTTTTTTCTATAAAAAAATTTGAATTAGTTAAATTATTTATATTAAATATTAATATATTAATTATTAGCAAAAAAAATTTTTATTAAATAAATAATTTTGAAAAAATCTTAATTTCTTAAAATTTTTACTTTTAAATAAAGCTTAAATTAGACAAAAAATTTGATTATTATAAAAAATTAATATTTAATTAAATTAAAAATAATTATTAAGAAAATTCTAATTAAATTTTTTAAATTAACATTATTTATAGCTTTTTTTAAGTTTAACAAGATTTTTTTCATTAAGATATAGTTTATTAATTTATAGCAAAAAACTATAATAAAGTTTAATAATAATACAATTATTAAATTATTAATTATTAATTAATTAATTTTTATAAATAAAAATTCAATATATATAATTAAAACTAATATTAATAAACAAATATAGAACACAAAAAATAAATATTAAATACTGTTTTATATTTTTTTATTAAGTATTATTATTTATAATATTTTTAATTTTATAGTATTATATAATAAAAAAACTTATATTATTAATTATAATTTGGTTTTTATGTTTTTATTAAAAGTATTATATAAGATTTTAATATTTGATCCAGTTTGGTTTGAATTTAATTGAACTATTGAACTGAACCAAACTCAAATAAAAAATTTGGCAAAATTTTAAACTCGAACTTAAATCAAACTTAAAATTATTAAACTTGAACTGAATTTAAATACATTGTTACAGGTAATTATTTGAGATATTAATACAAATAACAAATCTGTAATTTAGTACTTAATAGCTGGAAATATTGGTAATTTTTAAAAGTTTTAGAGTTTGAAGATTTTAATTGAGTTTTTTGTATAATGAACAGAGATTTAATTGATGATTTTTTCTGTAAATTTTTTTTTTAGTGTGGTGACCAGTTTATTTTAATAGTTATGTCCTTTTAATAAGCTATTCTTAAGTTTTTACTCTTATTTTCAGGTTTTTTAATAGGCTATTCTTGACATTAAATACTTAATACTTAATTCTTTTAATTAATTAATAAACAACAAAAAAACAAAACAAAAAATAATAATAAAAAATAAAAAAAAATAAAAAATTAGTATCTTATTAATAGCCATGATTAAGAACTATTGGTTCAATATAATTAAGTATTGAATTCTATCAATATTTTATGTTGATAATAGAAAAATAATTAATATTTTTAATCAATTAATAATAATATAGATTTAAATAATAATTAGATATTTTTTTATTGATATTAATGAGTTTTTACTTCAAGTTATAGAAAACTATATTTTAAAAGAAAAAGTATTATTGTTTTGAACTTTAATGAATTCTGCCTCTTTTCTGTTTCTAATACTCTTACTATATATATATAATTTGTGTTATATGAAATTTTTAAGAATCCTGTAATTTTTCAAGAAAAATACTAGAATTTTGGAATTCTGCAATTTCTCAAAAAAAATCCTGAAATTTCTTGTTTTATTATGCTTATTTTTGATTGGCTATTTTACTTATTATTATAATTTTTAATTTTTATAAGTAATAATATACAACAAGTTTGGTTTGAAGTTTATAAACATGTTTAAGTTTAACTATTAAAAACATTATATTATATTATATTATTATTTAATTTTTTTTTAATAATTCCTGCATCCATAATTAAAAACACTGTATTGCTTTTATAATTTTAGATACTAAGCAAGACTTTATATTTGTAATCATATTTTCACCTGCAGAAAAAGTGTGTTCAGAAACAACAAATGATTTTTGAATTGTTAAATAATTATAAGTCATATATGCAAAATAAAAAAATTATGTTTGATATGCCTAAATATTAAATTATTAATAAAAATAATAATTTAAATAGATATTTTTTACAGTTTTTTAGTTAAATTGACAATCTTATTCATCAAAACATTGCTTTAATTAATCTGCAATTTTTTTGAACATTTTGTTTTTTCTTATGATATGTTTTTATTGTAACATATATTGTTTAATAAAAAGTCTCTAAATAAAACTATAAAAATTTGATAGTGTTTGTAGTTCTACAAAAAAATGGTTTATGTATCTATTTTAAAACTGTATATTTAGCTGTTTTTTTTCTTTTGTTTACTTAAACTTATTAAAATAATCTTATACTTTACTTTAAAAACTATGTTTACTAAATATATTAATATTTGGATTATTTGAATTATTAAATTTCATTATTTTGAATTTTAAATATTTGATAATATTGAATGATATTAACAATGAATTCATTTTAGTAAGTTGGAGAGTAAAGTTGTTATACATACATAGTTTTATATATCTCTTTAACTGATCATGGTAATTAAACAAAGTAATAATTAATAAACAAGTAGTATAAGTTATATTTTTTTTTAATGCTATTAAACTTAAACAAGTTTGTAAACTTTGAACCAGACTTAAATTAAATTCAGACTTGTCAAAAAAATTCAATACTAAATTCAAACTAAATTTACTTTGAAAAATTGGTTTAATTCAAGTTTGGTTTATAATTTAAACTAAATTTGAACAATATTCCAAAGTTTGGTTCAGTTTGATTTAATTGGAATCTTAATATTATAATTTGTTTTAATAATAATAAAAGCAAAATTGTTATTATTTATTTAATTTGGTTTTTAAAAAATTTAAATTATGTTAAATTAGATTAAAAATACAAATATGTACTAATTATAACTAATTTAATTTTTATTATTATTATTATTATTTAACAAGTAAGATTTATATACTGCCTAGTACAATACATTATATAAGTAATCTAAACTAGATATGAATCATGGTTTTTTTACATGTAACCAGCCACTTGGGCTGATTAAAACAACACTATGCATTTATATAAATCAAAACTGAGTTTTTAATGCTTAAAAAAAAAAAGTAAGACTTATACAAACCAAAACTAATACCAAATGTCTCTATTTCAGTTTTCAGATGGTATTTTAATGTTTTCTGTTTAGAAGATTTAGTATTCTATAATGTTTTTAGATTACTTAAAAGATTTAGTATTGTTTTTGTTAAACAATTATATAATAAAAAAGGCTTAGTTTTTAATTAAAAGAGATTTTATTATTGAAAAAAACCCAATTCCAAAGACCTTGTTCCTAAGTAGTTTAAATTGGCATACAAGTATTTGGTTTGCTCCTTTTATGATCTTGTTGTTTAGCCTTTTTACAATAGATTTCTGTTTTTGAGTGTTTTTGGTTCTGGTGGTTTTTTATCAGTGTAGCAATGTCTTTTTGATGTCAATTTAAATGTTATCAATGTTTATACAGATAGTTCTCTAAAAAACTTAAGTATACACAAGATAAAATATAATGCTGCTGCATTTTTTGCTGACTTAAATCTAAATATTAGTGTTAAAGTTAGTTGTTTGGTTTCTTTAATATTAGTTAAATTACAAACTATTGCTCTTGCTTTGGAATGTGTTCTAGTTAGTAATCATATTGTGGTGCATTTAGACAATTAAGCCATTTTGAATACATGCATTATTAAATTAAGATTGACTCTGCCAGATTTCTGTAATTGTTGTTAGATAAAAAGACATAGTATTGTAAACTCTATTAGAAACAAGAAAATTAGTGTATTTTGGTTTAAAGTTAAAGACCATTTGAGTGTTCTGGAAAATGAACAAGCCAACAAGTTGGCTGATTTGGCTTCATATTCAAATTTGGTGTTCCTTGTTCTTGTTAAAAAAAGATTTATTAAGACTGATAAAATAATAATGTCTGATAATATTTGTTATTTTACTCATAATATTTTTAGAACTGTTTATTAGGCTTGTTGGGAAGTTGGATCTGGATCTAATATCATTGGTATTAATATGATTGAGGATGTAAATTGGAATTAGACTTCATTGGTTTGGCAGTCTAATTCATATATGGCAGCTGATTTTACTAGTAAATTTATAGTTGACTTACATTTATATTTTATGAAGACTTTGTATTATTATTTGCCTATTGTTGTCAAAAAATGATTGTATAATAAGATGTACTCTAGTGTATTATATCTTCATTGCAAAGAAATAGAACTTTTTGATTATTTATTTACATGTATGATGAATTTTGCCATTTATATAAACTTAATTGATTCTTACTTAGCTTGATGGGCTTTTTTGTTAGGCTTGGATTTATCATTGTTTTGAGTTATGCAGATGCTTTTTATATGTGTTTTTGACTTTGAGGTATATATAATTTTATACAAAGATTTTGTTTTTAAAAACTGGTATTTGAAGACTTTGTTAGTATTCAAATATGCTAAAATTGTAGACAAAATAGTCATCAATCAATAAAAAATTTGGAGATTGTTTATTAAATAGAAGTGTGATTGGTAAAAGCTAAGTTTAAAATGATTTTAATAAGAAAAAGTTTGATTTTTTGTAATAATTTGGTGTTTTTCACTACTTGTGGATTTTCATCTTTGTTTTTTAATAGTGTTATTAAGTTACTTGGTATTATAGAGACACATGGTATCAGTTTTGGTTTTCACAAGCCTTACAGTTTTTTTTCTGGTATTAATAGCTCTGTATCTGTTATAATAGATTCATAGTATTGTTTTGACTGGTTTAGGTAACTGTTTATGTGTAGAAAATATATAATTTATGTCTAATTTAGATTATTTAGTTTGATGTATTATGCTAAATAGTGTTACAGATGATTATTTGGAGTCTCAAATCAAATACCAAATCTGTAACTTGGTGCTTAATGTCTTGCTTGATATCAGTTGTCAGAAGTATTATGGATCCAAAGGTATTATTATCTGAAGGTTTTGGTTATCTGAAGGTTTTGGTTGAGTCTTTTGTATAATGAACAGAGATTCAATAATTGTTTTCAGTAGTCTCCCGGAATTGCAATTCTGTCAAAATTTTTTCTTAGCATGATGGCTGGTAATTCTCTTAGTAAGCTATTCTTAAATTTATAAGTGTTTTATCCTTGTTTCACAGGTCTTTTACCAGTCCCTATGATGTTTTTATTTCAGCACTTTTAATTCTTAATCAATTTATACAACAAAAAAAATAACAACAGAAAAAAAATAAAAAAAATAATAGAAAAATAAAAAAAATAAGCCAAGACAATAAATATTAGTATCTCATTAATAGCCATAATCAAGAGCTATTGTTCCAGTGTGGTTTAAGTATTGATTATTATCAACAAGAAGTATTGATAGTGGAGAATGGATTAAGATAGTAAATAATTATTTATTAATATTTGTAAATAAACAAATTGTTTAAATCAAATTTAAACTAAGAGGTTTGTTTTTTCTACTTCTAATACTACTGCTATATATACATAATTGAGATTTCTCAATTCCTTAATTCTTCACACCAGGAATCCTGCAATTCTTTTAAGAGGAATTCTGGAATTCTGGAATCCTGTAATTCCTTGTATAAGAATCCTGAAATTCCTGAAATCTTGCAATTCCTATAAGAGAAATTCTAGAATTCCACTTTTACTATGGCTACTTCTGATTGGTTAGTTTCTATACTAATATACTTCCTATATTTTATGAGTAACATTATTCCCTTCTTTTTAATATTGAGCTCCATCAAGATCTTCTAATTCTAATTCTCCATCTTTGAGTATTTTTTGAACTTTTTTTTCAAGAATTATTTGTGCTATTTTGTTTTGTAATTCTTCAAATTGAGCATTGATTATTTTTCCCATTTGGTTAATGGTAATGAAGTTCATTTCTGGATCAAGTAAAATTTCTGGTCGATCTTGAAATCTGGTGTATAATCAGTAAATAACTATTGCTTGTGTAGTCAAATTGTTCTTCTCTACAAATTTTTCCAGTTGTTGCAGTATTGTTGTGTCAAATAATCATTTTGTTTTATCCATGTACAAGTCCTGAATGTTCACGTGTTGTTTTAGATAAAAGCAACAAAAGTTTCTTGGAAATTGTTGTATTTACCAATTCCAAGTTTCTATAGTCAATTCTTGATATTGGGTTATTTTTGGTTGTGTTTCTATTGCTAATTTCACTTTTGTGATTATTTTGTCAACAGTGTTTTCTGTTTTTCTCCATATTTTATCTCGTGTTTTTTTTCTGGTATTTGTGTATCTGATAGTTGTTGGTTGATTGTAATTTTCATTTCTTGTTGTTGGATCAGTTGAAAGAATTGTTGTGCTAGTAAGTAAATGCTGTTAGTAATCTTCATTTTCTGCTGTTTTTTGTCACGTATATCATGTTTTTATATACTCTTTGGTTGTTCAATTTTATGTGTTTAGTTCAATAATTATAATTGGTTCTAGATTTTGTGGAATCTTATTTGGTTTGACTAGTATTCTCTGTACTCCTAATTGTGGAATATTACTGGTTGATGATGATATTGTACTGTGGTATTGTTTCAGTTAATCTCCATGTGTTGCTTTGATTAAGATTTAATTGTTTAATCTTAATTTATAAGCTCCATTTTCAAGAATTTCTTCTATGTGAAATGGTTCATCTTATTTGGGATCAAATTTTCCACTCCATTGTTTTTTTGCTTTGGTATAATATAGAAGTACTTTGTCTCCAATCTTAAATTCAACTGGTTTCTCTAATAGTTGGTTATCATGTCTTTTTTTTTATTTTTTTTGTGACTTTTGTATGTTATTAGCTGCTATTCATCATGTGTTTTCTAGTGTCTTCATTAAGTTATATGTTCTTTTTAACAATGTTCTTTGGAAATTTTTTTCTGTTATTGGTTCTGTTAAATATGTCTTGACTTCTATCTCAACTGGTAATGTTGCTGTTCTACCATATATTAATTCAAATGGTGTTGCTTGTGTAGTGTTTTGCTTCATTGTCTGATAAGCAAATAATACTGATAGTATGATTAAATCCTATTTGTTCTGGTTTTTTTGGCTGATTTTGGCTATTGCTTTACACAATGTTCTATTGAATCTTTCAACTAATCTGTTGGTTTGTGGATAATATAGTAATAATAGTGGTTTTTTTATCCCAAATCTTTGACTTAATTCTGTCAATGTTCTATTCACAAAGTGAGTTTCTTAATCTAATAGTAGTTTTTTTGGACATCTGTGTTAACAGATCAAATTTTGATGGACAAATTCAACAACGGATTTTGTATCTGCTTTTTGAATGGCTTTTGTTTCTGGCCATTTTGTGAGATAATCCATGACTACCACAATATATTTGTTGTCTCTGCTGGTGATTGTTAATGGTCCAACTAAGTTAATTCTAATGTGGTTAAATGGTTAACTCACTTTAATTGGTCTCAATAGTTCACTTGGTTTTGTTCCTTCTTTTCTCTAACAAGCATTACAGTTCTGAACATATTGAATAATGTCTGAATACATAGATGGCTAATAATATCTTTTTCTGGTTCTTTCTATTGTTGCTTCTTTATGGAAATGTCTTGCTGTTGGATTTGAGTACATGTTGAATAGTATTGTTTCTTTCTCTGGTTCCGTGATTACTTTGGTTGATTGATCTGAATTCTTTTTGTTTTTTTGGTAAAGTATATTTTGGTAATTGATAAAATATTTTGATTGTTGTTTTATGTTGTTTTGTTTTTTTTGAAATAATTTCTTTTTGAACAATTGGGTATTTATATAATGTTGGAGTTGTTGGTATTTTTGTATATTCATCTTTTGTTATATTTTTGGGTTGAAATGTTTTAGACTTGTCTTATTTGCAACAAACTGTTGGCATTTCCATTGTCTTTTCTCTTTTTATAATGTACTATAAATGTATATAGTAATAGTGCTATTTTCCATCTTCTATGGTGGTTGTTTCCAAATTTTTGCTTCTGGATTGAAGTCAATCCTTTGTGATTGGTGTACACATCAAACTTTTGACTCAAGTATTTTTTCTATTTGGTGACAGCCCAATAGATAGCTAAGTGTTCCAGTGCTGGAGTTCTATAGTTTTTTTTAGCTGGACTTAAGCTTCTACTGGCATAAGCTACTGGATGTTCTTGTCTGTCCAGTTTTTTTTGAGATAATACTGCTCCCAATGTTTGACTAGATATATCAGTTGTTATTATAAATGGTTTGCTATAATCTGAATAGATTAGTACTGAGACTTGAATTAGCTTTCTTTTTAATATATCAAAAGCTTTTTGTTAAGTTTCTGTTCATTCATATTTGGTGTTCTTTGTTTGGAGTTAGTGTAGTGGTTAAGCTATTTTGGAAAAGTCTTTAATAAAGTGGTGTTACAGGTGATTATTTGGGGTCTTAAAGCAAATAACAAATCTGTAATTTAGTGTTTAATTGATATAAAGATGTTGATTACTGAAGGTGGTTTGTATCTGAAAGTTTTGGTTAAGTTCTTTGTATAATAAACAGAGATTCAATAGTGGTTTTCAGTAGTCTTCTAAAATTGCAATTCCATCAATTTTTTTCTCAGCTTGGTGGCTGGCAATCCTCTGATAAGTAATCCATAATTCTTGTACATGTTCTACTCACTTGCAGGGGTCTTTTACCAGGCAATTCTTGATGTCAATAATTCAGTGCTTAATTCTTAATCAATTTAGTAAACAACAAAAGAAATAACAATAGAAAATAAAAAAAATAAAGCAAATAAAAAAATAAACCAAGATGATTTTTTTCAAGTTAGTATCCTGTCAATAGCCGTGATTAAGAGCTATTGTTCCAGTATGATTAAGTATGAATAGTAAAAAGTGGATTAAGATAGTAAATAATTATTTATTAATATTTTCAATGTGAAAGATTGCTTAGATTAAATCTAAACTGAGAGGTCTGTCTTTTCTACTTCTAATACTACTGCTATATATACATAATTGAGATTCCTCAATTCCTCAATTCTTCATACCAAGAATCTTGAAATTCCTAAAATCCTGTAATCCCTTTTGAGAGGAATCTTGGAATTCTGGAATCTTGTGATTCCTTGTACGAGAATCCTAAAATTCCTAGAATCCTGCAATTTCTCTTGAGAGGAATTCTGGAATTCCACATTTACTACAGTTACTTCTGATTGGCTAATTTATGTGCTAATATACTTCCTATGTTCTATGAATAACATTATTCCCTTTTTTTTAATATTGAGCTTTGTCGAAATTTTCCAAATCTCCTAACTCTAATTCTCTATCTTTGAGTATTTTTTGAACTTCTTTTTCAAAAATTACTTGTGTTATTCTGTTTTGTAATTCTTCAAATTGAGCGTTAGTTATTTTTCTTATTTGGTTAACTGTAATAGAGTTTATTTCTGGATTAAGTAAGATTTCTGGTCTATCTTAAAATTCAGTATGTAGCCAATAGATGGCTTTTGCTTGTGTAGTCAAATTGTTTTTTTTCACAAATTGTTCTAGTTGTTGCAGTATAGTTGTGTCAAATAGTTGTTTTGTTTTATTCATATATAAGTTCTGAATATTCAAGTGTCATCCCAAGTGAAAATAACAAAAGTTCTTTGGAAATTTGAGTATCCACTATTTCTAAGTTTCTTTGGTCAACTCTTGATATATGGTGATATTTATTGGTTCTTTTATTGCTACTTTTATTTTCAGAACCATTTTGTTAATAGTGTTTTCTGTTTTCTTTTGAATTTTGTATTTGAATATCTTTCTGGTATCTCGGTATTAAATGGTTTGTTGATTGATAGTAATTTCCATATTCTGTTATTGAATCAGTTAAAAGAATTGTTGTACTAGTGAGTGGATGTCATTAGTGATCTCCATTTTTTTGAAATCTTCCATCATGTTTATCATGCTTTTATATACTCTTTTATTGTTCAATTCTATGTGTTTAATTCAATGATTATGATTGGTTCCAGGTCTTATGAAATTTCATCTGGTTTGACTAATATTTTCTGTACTCCTAATTGTGAAATATTACTGGTAGATAATAATGCTATATGGTGATATAATTTCAGTCAATCACTATATGCTGCTTTGGTTAAGATTTTGTTGTTCAATCTTAATTTATAAGCTTTATTTCCAAGAATTTCTTCTATATGAAATGGTTCATCCCATTTGAGATCAAATTTTTCACTCCATTGTTTTTCTGCTTTAATACAATATTACCAATAGAATTTTAGCTATTAATTAGCATGAAATTACCCTTATAATTCCTATAATTAATTAGTATATTAACATCATTTCAAATTATCATTTATTATTTAATCAATTATCACATATCACGATTCAATTAAATAATCCAATTAGTATAACAAAAAGTAGGATGATCAAATTACACAATACTCTGAACTTTGTAACATTCAGAAATTTGCCAAAATTTGAGCAAAGAGAAAAAGTGCAAGTTTATAGACTAATACTACAACCAGTTGTATAAAAGAAGAGCTTTCTCTTCAAAAAAATGTATCTTACTTTAGATTTATCACTTAGAACCATTCCTACACACACAAAAAAAAAAATATCAAATAATTTGAAAAACCAAATTCTTTAATTATTGCACTTGGAAAATTCCCAAAACCCAACTAACATTTTGAAATTGATTAACTACCAATTTTAGTAAACTGTTAGTGACTCCAGGCCTGGATAAAAAACGTTTCTCTTAACAGAATTCAATTTCTTTTATATTTCTTTTACATTTCTTTTATTTTCTTATTATAATTATTAAGGTAGTCTACAGACAAGATTTCTGTAAAAGAGTTGACTTTCACAGCAAAGTAACTACACATTTTTAGTAAGCTTCTAGACGAGCAATTCCTGAGAAAGAGTTAACATTTACTACAATGTAACTACATAAAGTAACTGGCAAGGAATTGGTCATTCCACTTATAAGCCCAGCAAGTTCAAATTATAGAAGATAATTTGAAGATAAATTCAGTTATTGGAGGTTCAACTACTTCTAGAAAACATGAATTTGCAACCAACAGATATTTACAACATTTAAGAAAAGAGACCAAAAACCTCCAGTAACAATGATGTAGAAGTACTTTGTTTTCAATCTTGAATTCAACTAGTTTCTCTGGTAGTTGGTTGTCATGTCTCTATTTTTGTTTTTCTTGTGACTTTTGGATGTTATCAGCTGCTTTTTACTGTGTGTTTTCTAGTGTCTCCATTAAATCATATGTTCTTCTTAACAATGTTCTTTGAAAATTTTCTTCTGTTATTGGTTCTGTTGAATATGTCTTGACTTCTATCTCAACTGGTAATGTTGCTGTTCTAATATATACTAATTCAAATGGTGTTGCTTGTGTAATGTCTTATTTCATTGTCCAATAAGCAAATAATACTGATATTATAATCAAATCTCATTCATCCTGGTTTTCTTGGCTGATTTTAACAATGACTTCACACAATATTCTGTTAAACCTTTCAACTAGCCCATTGGTTTGTGAATAGTATTGTTACAGATTGGAGTAACAAGCTAACAGATAGCAAGAGAGAACAAAATTGTAAGGTGATGGAAATAATCAAAGAGAATTCAACTTCAAAGAGCAAATTGAATAAGTATGGATTCAATGTGCAAGATCAGTCTTATAAAATATCTTAGTTGCTATTCTTTTCAAAAGATAACTGGAGAATCTGAAGGTAGAGAGATAGTTCATACTGTTAACAAATGATCACACTTGTATAATTCTATGCCTCACATTGGCATTCTTAAAATTCAATATCAAGTATCAAATGTGCTTTTTAGTCACATTTTATTTAATAATCTTCAAATGCTACACTTATATGTTTCAGAAAAAGGGTAAGAATTAACCAACAAGTAATTTTTTATTCTAAGATGTTCAGATACTTAAAGATAGGGAAAAGAAAATTAGTGATAAGAAAATGATTGAGATAAAAGTTGTTATTTTATTTATTCTTGATTATTTTGAACATGTTTTTTCTACAGTTAAGAGATTTATCACTTATATAGCTGTCAAAAGTAGTCAATAATCAGATCAATGATCACTATTTAAAAATAGTGTGGTTAATTTATATGACATCAGTGGCTAATACATGTAATAATTAATAAGAAGTATAAGTTTCAACCATAATATCATCCTTTCTAAAGAGATTGAGCTTCAGCAAAATCAAGCTATTTATGAGATAATCTATTTGAAGAGTTTTATCTAACTCAGAACTAACTAGTTTGTTGAAGTCTTTTGTGGATAAGATATATAACACTTGAAGTGAAATAAGTTTTGTATCCAAGAGACCAAATCTTTGTATTAGAGTTTTGGCTCTTTTAGCAATAGTTAAAACTCTGGAGACATCTAACTATATAATGCCCAAAATTTCTGTCTGTATCTCTGAAGTTGTTTTTTTTATGAGTTTCATATTCTCTATGATTTCACCAAGGTGACCATAAAGTTTTAATTGCCTTCTATATGACAAGTTTTTGTCTATAGATAAGATTTTTTGGAGTGTTTTTCCAATTGTATTGGAAGGTAAGATTATAGCTGCTGTTATACTTTCCAACAGATATTTATTCATTTTACTACCAATTCTTTCTCTTTTAGTAGTAGTTTTCTTTGGTTTAATAACAGTATGTGTTTCACTGTTATCAATTATGATGATTTGTTTTTCAATAGTCAGAGTAGCATTTGGATAGTTTTTGATCCAATACTCATAAAGAGTATAGAAAGTGTTTTGAATGTTTTGATCCAGAAAATAATTGTTCATGTCAATTGAAAATACCTCTGTTTTGGAAATGATGTATTTATTTATACTTGATTTTGCTGATCATTTGAGTTAGTATTACCACAACAGACAGCCAATCAGATCATTTATAATATTTTTTGAGTCGTGTATCATGAACAGAATGATCATTAAAAATTGTTCTGGATTGATCTTAAAGAATATAAGAACCATTGTTCAAAACTTTTTTGACTATAAAGAATCCTTTTCATTGGCTAGAGAACTTATTACCATAAACATTGTCTTTGTTAAAATAGTATTCTAGTACCAAGTCACCAACACTTAAAGAAAGTGTTTTATAGGTTTTCTTTTTCTTAAGCTTTTCTTGAAACTGTTTTATCTTTTCAAAAGCAATTATTCGTGTTTCTACCAAGGAGTCAAAAATGATACCAAGTCTTTTTTGCAAAATGTTTTTGTAATTTCCTATTGTGATCTCTTCAAAAAATATTGTTTCAATGTTAGTTTCTATTGGTAATATTGTCATGCATCCATAGAGCAAATAGAAAGATTTATAACTTGTTATGTCATGATTTATAGTTCTATAAGCAAACAAAGCTGAAAGCAGTACTTTGTCTTATAAGTTTGTTTCTTCACTGGTTTTGGCTAGAGTTTTATATAGTGTTCTATTAAAACATTTTACTAGGCCATTTGTTTGGAGGTAATAAGGGGAAAAAAGTTTATAATGTATTCCCATTTTTCTACAAAGTTCTTCAACCAGTGTACTGAGAAAAGCTTTTTCTCTATCAGATAAAAGTTCTTTGGGGCAGTCATAACAGCAAATAATATCTTCATAAATGAAATTGGCTATTGAGACTGCTGTTTAGTCTGGAGTGGCTTTTGCTTTTATCTATTTTGTAAGATAGTCAGTAGCTGTAATAATATATCTATTGTTATCAGGAGTTATTGTTAAAGGTCCAACAACATCTATACCAATTCTGTCAAATGGTTGACCAACAGAGATTGGATGGATATTTTTTTGGTGATTGGGTTTGCTTCTTCTTTGACAGATGTCACAGATTTTGATGTATTTAGCAATATCTTTTCCCAAGATAGGCCAATAATAGTGAGCTAAAGTTTTTTGAATTGTCTTTGTTTTTTTAAAATGTCCAGTTAATGGGTCAGTGTATATGTTGTATATTACAATTTCTCTTTCTTTAAATCTGATGACTCTCTGGGGGTGGTCAAGATTTTTTCTGTTTTTTTTGTATAATTGGTTCTGACAGATCAAATAGAAATTTGATTAGTGATAAGAGAATGATTGAAATAAAAGTTGTTATTTTATTTATTCTTGATTATTTTGAACATGTTTTTTCTACAGCTAAGAGATTCATTGCTTATATAGCTGTTAAAAGTGGTCAATGATCAGGTCAATGACTAGGTCAATAATTAGGTTAATAGTTAGGTCAATGATCAGGTCATTGATCAGATTAATAATCAAGTTAATGGTCAGGTTATTGATCAGATCAATAATCACTATCTAAAAATAGTGTGGCTAATTTATATGACATCAATGGCTAATACATGTGATAATTAATAAGAAGTATAAGTTTTAAACATAACAATATGGTAATAATAATGGTCTTTTTATTTCAAATCTTTGACTTAATTTTGTCAGTGTTCTATTCACAAAGTGAGTTCCTTGATCTGATAGTAGTTCTTTTGAACATTCATGTCAACAAATCAAATCTTGATGGATGAATTCAGCAATAGATTCTGCATCTGCTCTTTGAATGGCTTTTGCTTTTGGCCATTTTGTGAGATAGTCCATGACTACTGCAATATATCTGTTGTCTCTACTGGTGATTGTTAATGGTCTGACTAAATCAATTTCAATGTGATTGAATGGTTGTCTCACTTTGATTGGTCTCAATGGTTCACTGGGTTTTGTTCCTTTTCTTCTTTGACAAGCATCACACTTTTGAACATATTAAATGATATCTGGATACATAGATGGCCAATAGTATCTTTTCCTGGTTTTTTCTATGGTTACTTCTTTATGGAAATGTCCTGCTGTTGGATTTGAGTGCATGTTGAACAATATTGTCTCTTTCTTTGGTCCCATGATTACTCTGGTTGGTTGATCTGGATTCTTTCTGTTTTTTTGGTAAAGTATATTTTGATAATTGATAAAATATTTTGATTGTTGTTTTATGTTGTTTTGTTCTTTTTAAGATAATTTCTCTTTGAACAATTGGATATTTATATAATGTTGAAGTTGTTGGTATTTTTGTATATTTATGTTTTGTTATATTTTTGGGTTGATATGTTTTTAGATTTGTCTTATTTGCAACAAACTGTCAGCATTTCCATTTTTTTTTTCTTTTTTGTAATGCACTGTATAATTAAATGGTGAAAGTTTTATTTTCTATCTAACATGGCAATCATCTCCAAATTTTTGTTTCTGGATTAAAGTCAATCTTTTGTGGTCAGTGTATACATCAAACTTTTAACTCAAGTATTTTTTCCATTTGATGACAGCCTAATAGATAGCTAAGTATTCTAGTGCTGAAGTTCTATAGTTCTTTTCAGCTGGATTTAAGCTTCTACTAACATAAGCTACTGGATGTTCTTATCCATTTGGTTCTTTCTGAGATAATACTGCTTCCAATGTTTGACCAGATACATTAGTTGTAATTATGAATGGCTTGCTATAATCCAGATAGATTAGTACTAAAGCTTGAATAAGCTTTTTTCTTAATGTATTAAAAGCTTCTTGCTGAATTTTTGTCCATTCATATTTGGTGTTCTTTGTTTGGAGTTGGTGTAGTGGTTAAGTTATTTTGGAAAAGTTCTTGATAAAGTGGTGGTAGTATCCAGCAAATTCCAAGAATGTTTTCAATTCTGTGAGATTATTTGGTACTGAAAAGTTCTTAACAATCTCAATCTTGTCTGGATCCGTTTTGATTCCATTTTTGCTTACAACATGTTCCAAAAACTTGAGTTCAGTTTTTTTAAAGAAACATTTGGTTGCATTTAGCTTAATCTGGCTCTTTTCAGTTTTTTAAACACTTGTTGGAGATGATGCAAATGATCATCAAATGTTTTTGAAAACACATTGGTGTTATTCAAGTATATGACTACTGATTTCCATAAGTTGCTGGAAAGTGGCTAGAGCATTCATCAAGCCAAATAGCATTACTTCAAATTCAAAGTTTTCTTCTTGAATTGTAAAAGCCATTTTCTTTTTGTTTTTTGGTTTCATGGCTACTTGTCAGTAATCATTGTCTAAATCTAATATTGAAAACCATTTTTTTCCTCCAAAAACATTGAAAAGTTCTTGGATCTTTGGAGTTGGATAGCTGTTTCTTTTTGTTATTCTATTTAGTTTCCAGTAATCCACACAAAAACGAAATTTTCCATTTTTCTTATGGACTAATACCACTGGTAATAATCATGGACTCATTAATGGCTGAATTAGTCCATTATCAAACATCCAATTGATTTCTTAACAAATAATCTCATGGCTAGCTAATGGTATTCTGTATGCTCTTTATTTAATTAGTATTGTATCTCCAGTCTTGATTTGATGTTGGATGATGTCAGTTCTGTCAAATTCGTTTTTGCTGGCAAAAATGTCATTGAAATTGTTGAGTAACATTTTGAGCTGCATACATTATAGTAAATCTAAGTTTCCCATGTTTATTTGTTCTAATTGTTCTGATTGGAACAAATAATATTCATTTCGTTCATATATTGTTTATGATGTAATATCCATATATCCACAAAGTTGTGGAAAGTCTGAAATGATGTCCAGCAGTTGGTTTTCAATTTTGGTGATTAAATATCCAATAGTTGTTCTTTCTGGTATTCTAATAACATTTTCTGTGTTATTATAGATAGAAATTTTTATGTGATCATAGTTCTTGCCTGGTATGTATAAATTGACTAATCCAATTTCTCCTGATTCACAAAGTGTTGCTTCTGCCTCAAAAATTTAAACCTGATCCTTCACTTTTCTCTCTATGATTACCATATACTGATTATATGGTGGAATGGAGATTGATTGATGAGTGAAGATAATTTCTCTCTTGTTAACAATTTTTTTCTCTGCCATATTAACTGGTACATCTATTCTATCTGTTAATCTGAATCTCTGTATCCTTTTAACTGTAATCCTTAATTTTTCTTTATTTCTTACTAATACTAATTGAGCTATTTTAACCAGAGGCAGGAATATTGCCTGTGCTATCTTTTTGTTTGGATCTATAATATATGCTTTTTCTGAGTCATTTTGTAGTATAGCAATAATATTTTCTACATATTCTGCATCAATTATTCTTTCTTTGATGTTGATTCTTTTTTTGGGTAAACTACTCCTAGATACTAACTGAACCATTGTTGTTGCTGGAATTTTTAGTGCTATTTTGAGATCAATGCAGGTGCACAAATAGGATTCCAATTTGATGGGATTTTTTCTCAGATATCTCAAATATCTCAGATCAAACTCTGCGTCAGTATTATGCACATGTTCTGGCATAATACCTTTATTATTATCACTAAATCATTTTAGTTCTTGCTTCTTGGTAAGATCAGGGAGCACAATATATTGTTTGTGGTTTAAATTGAAGTTTAAATCTGAGTCTAAATTGTTGTTATTGTTATTACTATATGGAATGGAGCTGGAATCATTGTTTTTATTGTTATCATTGTTAAAGTTTGAATTGGAATTAAAATTTGATTCTGGTTTCAATGCACAGCTGCTGATTGGTTTTTTCTCCTCTGAAATTGTGTAGATTATGTGAATTGGTGGATTGTAAATAAAGTCACACTCATTACAATATTGAAAGTCATAGGGAATTAGGCAGTGTTAACACAGTCTAGTGTTTAACTGTTCTAAGCATTGCTTTTACTCTTCTCTAGTGAGTGCTAAGTTTTGATAATATTCATGAAATTCTTCTGGATCTGTTTCAATATCTAGGAATGTTTCTGGATTGGGGGTCAAAACAATGTCGATTGGTCTTGGTAAGTTGTTTTTGATCTCTAAGATTTTGCTGAGCATGGCTTCTTCGACTTTGACATTGGCTATATGCCAGATTTTATCCTCATCATGTGGATACCCATTCAAGCAATTGATTGCTTGGTGCCAAACTGCAGTAATAAGCATTTTATGACTCACCCAGTTGCTAATGAGAATCATATATTAGCATGAAGTATTGCATGTTTCTCCTTGCCCAAGAATATTATTCCATATTCCTTTGTCAAGCAACTATTTGCTGTAAGTGAAACATGGTTTGTTGTCCTACTTTTCTTGACATTTTGGGTACTTATATCATTTTCTATGATATGGTTTACAGTAATAATGTGTGCATGTCCAGTAGTCTTTGTTTGACACCACCCAAGCTCCCATGAAAGAAAGTTTTTTTTCACAGTCTTTGCATTTGAGAGGTATATATGGTGGTTGTGGCAGTGGCTCGTGGATTGAGTATGAATTTGTCCAGCCATTGTTTATTTCTTTGGTGTTGGTGGCTTCTTCAGTTATGTTTTCTTCTTCTTTCTTCTTTCTCTTTCTTTTGTTGTCCTCTTCCCACTCCCAGGTTGACAGTTCGTCTCAGTTATTATCAATTCTCTATGTTTGATCAGTATTCCAAATAAGTTCTTCTCATTGTTTTCCTTTCCTGTTGTCATCCCAAGAAAGTATGAGTAGTAGTTCATTGTGGTTGTTGTCAGTCCATAAGACTTGATACACTTCCCAAGTTGGTTTCTCTTCTTTTTCCTCAAAGTCAATAAGTAGTACTGGTGGGTTGTTGGTTTTGAAGTGACCACACGTGGCTGGTACTCATGTGTGTTGGCTGTTTTGGCTAAGTTGAAGCTCCTGCATTGTCCAGTCAAGTATGGTGTTGGTTTTAGATAACCAGTTATTTCCTATTAATGCCTGATATTGAGTTGCTTTTATTACTAGGATTTTAATGAGAATAATGATACTATTGATTTTAAAAGGAAAATCATTAATTTCACCAATAAGGGTTTTGGTTGTCCTATCTGCAGTAATTATGCAAGTGCTGACAGTGCGATCAACTCGGTAATCTAATTGGTTCATGAGTTGTCTTGTGATAATACTGCCAACTAATCTACTATTTAAGATTAATTTAATGGAATGTCCATTCACTTTGGCATCAGTGTACATCATGGTTATGAGTTTGGTGTCCAATGCAGCTCCACTAAATAATAAAACTGGGGTCATTTTTTCGAGTTCAAAGAGAAATATGGCAGCAAGGGTTTCATCTTTAGTGCTGGTAGTGGATGGAATATTATTGGTAAGTGTTGGTTGTTGGTTGGGTTCTGAATTATTGGGTAAAGTGTCTTCTGGGGTAATCAAGAAACTTAAATAGTGTTGGAAGTTTGGGTTTTGGGCATGCTCAGTTCTTGAATTCTAAGAATGTAATCTTAATTGTTGCATGGAGGAGCTGGGGATTGATTGGTGAACAACCATTGCCAATCTTCAATTTTGCGTAATTCTTAATTTAGAGTTTCCTAATATCATCTGAGCTGGGTTTGATGGTGGTGTTTGAACTGCAGATGTCTGATAAATTATTTGTGGCTGCAGTGGTTGATATATTACTTGTGACTGTGGTTGATAAACTGGAGGTTAATATACAGGTGGTTAATATATTGCCTGTTGTATTATTAGCAAGTAAGTGGACTGATATTGTTCTTGATTTGTGTACTGATTCAGGATTTGAACTCTGCAATCAGAGTTTTGGTATTGATTTTCTGATCATAGATTACTATAAGAATGACAGTTAGCTCTAATGTAATCTTGTTTACCACAGTTGTGGCAGACTCGTGTTTCTGGCTGCCACAGCTGGTTGGATAATGATGATGATAAACATGATTGATTTTGGAAACAATTTGCATTTCCTGAGTTATTGCATTATTGTGGTGGTTGATAAATTGCATGATTGTCAGCTAAGTATCTCTCTAATTTCTGATTAATTGAATCACTAAGTTGCTTCAATTTAGAATCCAAGTTAAATAATCCATTTATCACTAGATTTATGGCTTGGGTGTAGTTCACTTCGAGTTCAGCTGCTTCAAAATTTCTGGCATTTGTAACTGTGACTTGAAGATCTACTGAATACATTGGGTATATGCACTGGAGGATACTATTGTGCAGTCCTTTAATGAATTGATTCAGAATTTGTGGTACTGTAAAATAATCAGCCTGTATGGCTTGAATTTAGAGCAGATTTCTGTGAAAGCATCCTAAGTAAGTAGTAACTGCTTTATTTTCTCCTTATTTGATGGTAGTGAAGATATTTGTTAGGTGATTGATACTATTATTATTGCTGAAATATTGTAAGAATACAAGCTTAAATGTATTAAAATCCTGTGGTTTATTGGCTAAGCTTTGATACTATAAGTTGGCAGTATCTTGGAGAAAATAAGGAATGGCTTGCATGACTCTGATGTTATCCTATCTGTTAGCTGTGATGGCTTTTTCCACGTCATTCAGCCATACCTGGGTGTCATCCTTTTCACTGGTGAATTTCTCTAGTTTGGTGATAGGAGCATATGCCATTGATGCTATGATTTGTTGTTGTGGTGGTTATTGAAGTTGTTGTTATGGCTGTTGAAGTGGCTGTTGTGGTTGTTGGAATGGTTGAAGTGGCTGCTGTTAAATCAGTTCAATAATCAGTTCAATTGGTGGTTGATTGATAATGATTACTAGAAGTAAGTTTTGCTGATTAATTGTTTTGGGGTTTGTATTGTTTGAATTTTGAGGAGTTTGAAAGTTTGAAGTTTCAATTTCTGAATTTTCTGTGATTAGATTTTGATAATTAAATTTTTGATCCTCTTCTTCCTTTTTTTCTGATGCCATTATCTTTTAGAGACTTGCAGTTTCAAAATCTGGTTGAGGTGGTGGTGATTGAAATCTTGATGGCATTGGAGATTGTAATTTAAATCTTTCAAAGTAATCGCTGTAAGTTTCTAATAATTTTACTTTCTTTTGTTTACTTTAAAATAAAAGTTATCCAAATGTTGATGTTATATTTTATGTGGATGTGTCTGTTGATGTAATGTTGATAATACTACTGGGTGTGTGATGGTATAATGAATATAGTAGAGATTCAATTCTTTGTTTTTTCTATGTTGGTAATTGTATTCCTCTTGGTGTTACTGCTGGTGTTTGTAATTTTCCTTTACTCTTATTTGTATAGATAATGGGAAATTGTTGTTGAGTGTATCTTTCAATTTCTTGATTAATTTTTTTAATAATTGAAGTGAAACTGTAATTCCGTGGTAAGTTAATATGTTAGATTAATTCTATATAAAAATTTTTTCTTGCTGATTCAATGTCAACTGGTTTTCCTAGAAAGTCCATGATTCTCTCATTGACATAAAAGTTGAAGGCTGATTCTGCTAAATAATGGTTATTGGTTAAGCCCAATTGTTGGCTGTACTGTTGAAATAAAGATTTGACAAATCCTAAATGATTTGTCCCTATGATTTCTGATTCTGCCACTTTTGAATGATTGTTAATAGTGCTGGTTCTCTATAGGATTATACCTCACAGAGAGCACCAAATGTTACAGATGATTATTTGGAGTCTCAAAGCAAATAACAAACTTATAACTTGGTGCTCAATTGATATAAAAATATTAATTACTAAAGGTGGTTTGTATCTGAAGGTTTTGGTTGAGTTTTTTGTATAATGGACAGAGATTTAATAGTGGTTTTCAGTAGCCTCCTGGAATTGCAATTCTATCAATTTTTTTCTCGGCTTGGTGGCCAGCAATCCTCTGGTAAGTAATCCATAATTTTTGTATGTGCTTTACCCACTTGCAGGGGTCTTTTATTAGGCAATCCTTAACATTAATAATTCAGTGCTTAATTTTTAATCAATTTAGTAAACAACAAAAAAAATAACAATAGAAAATAAAAAAAATAAAGCAAATAAAAAAATAAGCCAAGGAAATTTTTTCAAGTTAGTATCCTGTCAATAGCCATAATTAAAAGCTATTGTTCCAGTATGGTTGAGTATGAATTATTATCAACATGAAGTGTTAATAGTGAAGAGTGGATTGAGATAGTAAATAATTATTTATTGATATTTTCGATGTGAAAAATTGCTTAGATTAAATCTAAACTGAGAGATCTGTCTTTTCTACTTCTAACACTACTGTTATATATACATAATTGAGATTCCTCAATTCCTCAATTCTTCACACCAGAAATTCTGGAATTCCAGAAATTCTGCAATCTTTTTTGAAAGAAATCTTGCAATTTCTTGTATAAGAATCTTGAAATTCCTGGAATCCTATAATTCCTCTTAAAAGAAATCCTAGAATTCCACATTTACTACAGTTATTTCTGATTGGCTAATTTATGTGCTAATATACTTTTTATGTTCTATGAGTAACAGCAGTGGTAGTATCTAGCAAATCTTAAGAATGCTCTTAATTCTGTAAGATTAGTTAGTATTGAAAAGTTCTTAACAATCTCAATCTTATCTGGATCTGTTTTGATACTGTCTTTGCTTACAATATGTCCCAAAAACTTGAGTTCTATTTTTCCAAAGAAACATTTGGTTGTATTTAGCTTTAATTTGACTCTTCTTAGTCTTTCAAACACCTGTTAAAGATGATGCAGATGATCATTGAATGTTTCTGAGAACACATTAATGTCATCCAAGTATACAACTACTGATTTCTATAGCAGTCTAATATAAACAATTCCATCAGCCATTGAAATGTGGCTGGAGCATTTATCAAGCCAAATGGCATTACTTCAAATTCAAAGTTTCCTTCTCAAGTTGTAAAAGCTGTTTTCTTCTTGTTCTCTGGTTTTATGGCTACTTGCCAATAACCACTGTTTAAGTCCAAAGTTGAAAACCATTTTTTTCCTCCAAAAGCATTAAAAAGTTTTTAGATCTTTGGAGTTGGATAGCTATCTCCTTTTGTTACTCCATTTAGTTTCTGATAATCCACACAAAAGTGGATTTTTTCATCCTTCTTATGGACTAATACCACTGGTAATGACCATGGGCTTATTGATGACTGAATTAACTTATTGTCAAGCATCTGATTGATTTTTTGACAAATGATTTCATGGCTGGTGGGTGGTACTCTGTATGTTTTTTGTTTGATTGGCATTGCATCTTCAGTCTTGATCTGATGTTGGATGATATTGGTTCTGCCAAATTCATTTTCACTGGCAAAGATGTCATTGAAATTGTTGAGTAATATCTTAAGTTGCATCCATTAAAGTGGGTTTAAGTTTCCCAAGTTCATCTGTTCCAATTGTTCTGGTTGGAGCAGATAACATTCTTCTTGTCTATATATTGTTTGTGATGTAATATTTACATATTCACATAATTGTAGAAAATCTGGAATGGTGTCTGGCAGTTGATTTTCAATTTCAGTGGTTAAATATCCAATAGTGGTTTCTTCTGGTATCTCAATGATATCTCCCATGTTGTTGTAAATAGGAATTTTAATGTGACTGTAATTCTTGGCTGGTATGTATAAATTGACTAATCCAATTTTTTTTGATTCACAAATTTTTGCTTCTGCCTCAAAAATCTGAACCTGATCTTTTACTTTTCTTTCTATTATGACCATATACCTATCATATGGTAGAATGGAGATTGGTTGATAAGTAGAGATAATTTTTTCCTTGTCAATAACTTTTTCTTCTGCCATATTAACTGGTATATCTATTCTATCCATTGATCCAAATCCCTGTATCCCTTTAGCTGTAATCTCTAATTTTTCTCTGTTTCCTACTAATACTAGTTGAATTATTTTAACCAGAAGCAGGAATATTGTCTGTGCTATCTTTTCATTTGGCTCTATAATATAGATCTTTTCTGAGTCATTTTGCAGCATAGCAATGATATTTTCTATATATCCTGCATCAATTATTCCTTCTCTGATGTTGATTTCTTTTTTTGCTAAACTACTCCTAAATACTAGTTGAATCATTGTTGTTGTTGAAATTTTTAGTGCTATTTTCAGATTGATACAAGTGTGTTGTTACTGGAGGTTTTTTGGTCTCTTTTCTTGAATGTTGTTAAATGTTGGTTTGCTATGAATTCACATTTTCAGAAAGTAGTTGGATCTCCAGTAACTGAATTTATCTTCAAATTATCTCCTATAATTTAAACTGCTGGGCTTATAAGTAAAATAGCCAATTTCATGCCAGTTATTTTTATGTAGTTACGTTGTAGTAAATATTAACTCTTTCTCAAGAATTGCTCATCTGAAAGCTCACTAAGAATGTGTAGTTACTTTGCTGTAAAAGTCAACTCTTCTACAGGAATCTCATCTGTAGGCTACCCCCAATGATTGTAATAAGAAAATAAAAGAAAAATAAAAAAAATGTAAAAAAAATAGGATTTTATTAAGGAAAGCGTTTTCTATCCAAGCCTGAAGTTACTAACAGTTTATTAAAATTGGTAGCTAATCAATTTCAAAATGTTATTTGTGTTGAGGAAATTTCAAGTGCAATAATCAAAGGATTTGGTTTTTGAATATTTAATTTTTATTTAAGATGTGTAAAAAGTAATTTGTTTCAATTAAGATATCTAAAGTAGAATACTATAATAAGATACTATGAGAAGATACATTTTTTTAAAAAGAAAAGCTTTTTTTTTATACAACTTGTTGTAGTACTAGTCTTTGAACTTGCACTTTTCTTGTTGCTATAATTTGGGTAAACTAAAAATACATTTCGGTGAACTACAAGTTATTTCACTGAACTATTGATTATTTCGGCGAATTTTCATTAATTTCGGCGAATTTTAACTATGTTAAATGGTTCAGAGTATTGTGTAATTTGATTATTTTAATTTTTAGAGTACAAATCGGATTATTGATTGAGTAATAATATTTGATAATTTGATTAAATAATAAGTAATAATCGAAATAATAATAATATATGCTAATTAATAATAGGAATTATAAGGGTAATTTCATGCTAATTAATGGCTAAAATTCTACTGGTAACAGCACAAATGTGGTTCCAATTTGATGGCATCCTTCTCTGGATATCTCAGTATTAGTATCATGCACTTGTTCTGGCATAATACTTTCGTCATTATTGCTGAACCACTTTAGTTCTTGATTCTTAGTAAGATCAGGAAGTGCAATGTATTGCTCAGAGTTTAAATCTAAGTTAGAATCATTATGGTTATCACTGTTGTCATTTTAAACGGAGCTGGAATCATTGTTTTTATCATCATTGTTGTCGGAGTTTAAATTGAAATTGAAAATTGATTTCAATTCTGATGCACAGTTGTTAATTGGTTGGTTTTTCTCTGGAATTATGTAGATCATGCAAATTGGTGAATTGTAAATGACATCAGACTCATTACAATATTGAAAATCACATGGAATCAAACAATAATTACATAGTCTTGTGTTCATTTCTTTCAACCATTGCTCTTGCTCTTCTCTTGTTGGTGTCAAGTTCTGATAGTGCTTATGAAACTCTTCTGGGCCTGTCTTTATGTCAAGGAAAGCATTTGGGTTTGGGATGAGGATGATGTTGACTGGTTCTGGGGGGTTATTTTTGATTTTTAATATTTTATTGGGCATGGCTCTTTCAACTTTGGCATTTGCCATCTGCCAGATCTTATCTTTGTCATATGGGTAACCATTTAAGCAAGAGATCACTCAATGTCAGGCAGCAGTTATTGGTGTACCATGACTTACCCAATTGTTGATAAAGATTGTGTATTGGCACAAAGTATTACATGTTCCTCCTCAACTAGGAATGTTGTTCCACATTCCTTTGTCAAGCAATTGTTTTCCACAAGCAAAACATGGTTCATTGTTCCACTTGCCTTGTCTTTTTGGATAGCTGTAGCATTTACAGTAGCAAGGCTTGCAATAATAATAAGTTTTCATCCAATAGTCTTCGTTTGGCATGATTTATGCTTCCATAAAAAAGAGTTTCTTGCCATAGTCTTTACATTTTAGGGGAATATATGGTGGTTTTTTTATCAGCTCATGTGAGTATTCTCTTTCCCAACCACTAGTTATTTCCTCTGCAGTAACATCTTCTTCTGGTGTGTCTTCTTCTTTTTCTTTTTCTTTATTGTTTCAGGAAAGGACTGATAGTAGCTTGTTGTATTTGGTGTTGGTCCAGGAAACTTGGTACACTTTCCAGATAGGTTTTTTTTTTTTCTTCTAATTCAATAAGTGGCTTGTCATTGGTAGTAATCTTGAAGTAGCCACACATATGTGTTGATCATTCTAGCTAAGTTGAAGCTCCTGTATGTTCTAATTAAGTGTTGCATTAGTTTTAGACAACCAGTTATTGCTAACAAGTGCTTGGTATTGAGTGGCTTCCATGACTAATACTTTGATTGGCACAATGATGTTATTGACTTCTATAGAGAAGTTATCAATCTCACTGATCAGAGTTTTGGTCACTCCATCAGTAGTAATGATTCATGCACTGGCAGCTCAGTCAATTTGACAACCTAATTGGTTCATGAGTTGTCTTGTGATGATACTGCCAGCTGATTTACTGTCTAAGATCAGTTTGATAGAGTGGCCATCAACTTTGGTATCAGTGTACATAGCAGTAATAGGTTTTTCTTCAAGAGTGACTTCACTAAATAATGACATGATTTACAGTTCTTCGAGTTCAAATGAGAAGATAGTGTTCAGTAATTCGTTCTCAGTAATGATAGCTGGTAGAATATTACTGGTAAGTGCTTCCCATTGGTTGAATTCCAGTGTATTGGGTGTGGTATCTTCTGGAGTAACCAGGAAACTTAAATAGTATTGAGAATTCAGATTTTGGGTGTACCTGGTTCCTGAATTCTACTGTCATGATCCCAATAGTTAGTTGGAGAAACTGGAGATTAGTTGGTAGACAATTATTAACAATTTCCAGTTTTGGGTAACCCTTAATCTGGAATTCCCTGATGTTATCTGAGCTAGGTTTGATGGCAGTGTTAAAATTGGTAATGGTTGATATATTATTTAAGGCTGTGGCTGATAGATAGATTGGGACTGCAGTTGATAAACTATGGATACTAAAGACTAATAAATTGGTGGTTGATAAATTTGTTGCTGTGTTATAGGTATGTAATTTAGTTAATATAGTTCTAAGTTTAATTGATAACTCGAAGTTTGAAACTGGTGATTGGGGTTTCAATATTAATTTTCCAATCATTGGTTTTCTATTCTTAACTTGCAATTAATTCTCAAATGTTCTTGTTTATCACAATAATGGCAAACATGTATCTCTTGCTGCCACTGTTAATTGGTGAAGGATAATGAACACAACTGATTCTGGAAGCAATTTGTATTTCCTTGATTATTGCATTATTGTAGAGATTGATAAATTGCTTGATTATTAGCTAAGTATCTCTCTAATTTTTGGTTGATAGAATCACTGAATTGCTTTAATTTGGAATCCAAGTTAGATGATTCATTCATTACTAGATTTACTGCTTGAACATAGTTGACTTCTAATTCCATGAATTCGAAATCTTGTGCATTAGTAACTGCATTTTAGAGGGTTTGTGGGTACATAGAACATATGTATTGCAGAATGCTACTGTGCAATTTGCGAATAAACTGATTCAAGATCTGGGCTGTGGTGAAATAATCAGCGTCAATGACTTGTATTTGGTGCAGATTTCAATGAAAATGTTCTAAGTAAATAGTAACTGCTTCAGTATCTTCCTATTTGATAGTAGTAAAGGTGTTGGCCAAGTGATTAATACTGTTGTTGTTACTAAAATATCTTAAAAATTCCAATTTAAATGTATTGAATGTTTGGGGTTTCTGAACTAGACTATAATACCACAAGTCAATGGCATTCTGAAGAAAATAGAGGATTGCTTAAAGCGCTTTGGCGTCATCTTAGTTATTGGTAGTGATGACTTTAGTGACATTATTGATCTATGCTTGGGCATCATCCTCTTCACTAAAAATTTTTTCCAACTTTGCAATTGATGCATATGTTATTTGTTGTTGAGATGGTGGTAATTGCAGTTGTTGTTGTGACTGTTGAAGCAGCTGCTAGGATTGTTGAAGTGGTTGTTAAATAAGTTGCTGAAGTGGCTGCTATTGAATTGGTTCAAGAATTGGTTCAATTGATGGCTGATCGATGACAATTACTAGAGGTAAGTTTTGCTAATTAATTGTTTTGGGGTTTGGATTGTTTTGAATTTGCTGGGTTTGAATGTTCAGAGTTTCAACTTTTGGATTTTCTAGGATCGAATTTTGGTAATTAAATTCTTGATCCTCACTTTCTTCTTCTAATTCTGTTACTTTCCATGAACTCATGATTCCAAAATTTGGTTAAGATAGTGGTAATTGAAATCTTGATGGCATTGGTGATCATAATTTAAATCCTTCAAAATATTTGTCATATGATTCTAATAATTCTACTCTTCTTTGTTTACTTTGAAATGGGAATTATCCAAAAGTTGATGTCATATTTAATGTGGATGCATCTGCTGAGAAAATATTGATGGCACTTCTTGGCATATAATAGTATGATGGATTGGTTGGTGATTCAACTCTGATTTTCTTCCAAGTGGGTGGTTGTATCTTTTTGGGTGTTACTACTGGTGTTTGCAATCTTTCTTTGCCTTTGTCTGCATAGGTGATAGGGAATTGTTGTTGGGTGTATCTTTTAATGGTTTGATTGATCTCTCTAATGATTAGTGCAAAACTGTAGTTTTTTGGTAAGTTGATATGTTGAAACAATTCTGTATAGAAATTTTCTCTTGCAGATTTAATATTAACTGTTCCTCCTAAGCAGTCTGTGATTTTATCATTGACATAAAAATTAAAGGCTGATTCTGCTGAAAAATAATTATTGTTTAATTCTAATTGTTGGCTGTACTGTTGAAACAAAGATTTGGCAAATTCTAAATAGTTTGCTCCTATAATTTCTGATTTTGCCACTTTTGGATAATTGTTGTTGGTGCTAGTTCTTTGTAGGATTATATCTCACAAAGAGTACCAAATGTTACAGGTAATTATTTGGGGTCTCAAATCAAATACCAAATCCATAACTTGGTGCACAATGTTTTGCTTGATATTGGTTGTTAAAAGTATTATAGATCCGAAGGTATCATTATCTGAAGGTTTTGGTTGAGTCTTTTGTATAATAGACAGAAATTCAATAATTGTTTTCAGTAGTCTTCCAGAATCGCAATTTCATCGAATTTTTTTCTTAACATGGTGGCTGGTAATCCTCCTGGTAAGCTATCTTCAAATCTATAAATGTTTTATCCTTGTTTTATGGGTTTTTTACCAGTCTCTATAACGTTTTTATCTCAGTATTTTTAATCCTTAATCAATTCATACAACAAAAGAAATAACAACAGAAAAGAAATAAAAGAAAATAACAGAAAAATAAAAGAAATAAGCCAAGACAATAAATGTTAATATCCTGTCAATAGCTGTGATCAAGAGCTATTGTTCTAGTGTGGTTTAAGTATTGATTGTTATCAACAGGAAGTGTTAATAGTGAAGAGTGGATTAAGATAGTAAATAATTATTTATTAATATTTGTGAATAGACAGGTTGCTTAGATCAAATCTAAATTAAAAAATTTGTCTTTTTTACTTCTAATACTACTGCTATATATATATAATTGAGATTCCTCAATTCCTTAATTCTTTACACCAGGAATCCTGCAATTCTTTTAAAAGGAATCCTATAATTTCTTGTACAAGAATCCTGAAATTCCTGGAATTCTGCAATTCCTATAAAAAGAATTCTGGAATTCCACTTTTACTACGGCTACTTCTGATTGGCTAATTTCTATGCTAATATACTTCCTATATTCTATGAATAACAATGGCATTTAGATCTTACTCGTAAAACATTAATAAATAAAAAATAGTTTTTGGTTGTTTATAATTATTTTGTTTTTGGTAATATTTGTTATTTTATATATAATCTGTTTGATTTTATTAATTTTGTTGTCTAAAAAACTAAATATATTATAAAATATATAAATAATTTTTTAATTAAAAATTTTAATTTTTTACAAACAGTTTTAGTTTAGTATTTAAATAAATATATATATATTGAATTAATTAAATTTTTGTCTATTATAATATACTTATATTTTATAAAAGAATTATACAAATAATTGCTAATAATATTAAAAAAAATTATATAACACTTTATATTTAAATATGTTTTGTTTGTATTATAATTTATTAAAAAATTTTAATTATGTATTTTAATATAAATTAAATATTGCTGTTAAAAAATTATTATTACAAATATCATAATAAGTTAACATATTATTATTAATTTATTATTTAAAAATTTGTTAATTATTTAATATAAAAATTAATAATTATTTATATATAGTAATTATTAAGAATTTTATTTTTTAAAATTAATTTATAGAAGCTTTTTGTGTTTTTTTTAATGTATTAAATATAATTATTTGTTTGGTTAAATTTGTATATAATTTTATAATTTGGTACTGTTTAAATATATAATTTTTTATAACTAATATATAAATATTTTATAAATTTAATAGTTTAATTTTTACAAATAGTTTGATTAGTAATATAATTAATAATTTTTTAATATACAGTTCTAATTTGGTTATTTGTATTAATAAATTTTTTTAGGATTTGTTGTTTTTTTTTATTATAAATTTAATAAGTGAAGTTTAACTACTATTTAGTACATAAAACCAAACTAAATAGATCAAACTAAATATAGCTTACATACTTACTACATATGGTCAACCATTCAGACCAGATAAAATTATACTATATGTCTATGTAAACACATATATTACCACTTAAACCAGAAAAAAAATGATACAATCTGCATCTATTAAAACTAACTGCAAAAAATTTTATAACACCAAGCATACAAACCACTTTATTAAATAATATAGATACTAAACAGTAAAACAAGTCTAAAATTAAATCATTGTTCTTAATCAAGCCAGTTCTTTCTATATCTACTCTATGCTTAAACCTAATAAGTTATACTTTAGTGTGATGTAGTTCTATCACAAACTTGATATAATTGACAAAGGCCAAAACAGCATTTTCTTTTCCTTTAAAGCTCAAAACAGCCTCAGTATACCAATTGTATAAAACAAAATCTTTGCAAATCACAATATATAGGCTTACATTTAAAAAACATAACAAAAGTGAGTGCAAAATGGCTGATATAAATGAGCAAAAAGGACCTGTTAATGATATTCACTTCTTGGCAACTTTAGCCAAAATGTCCCTATAGAGGCCAATGTTACCAAAACATATAAAAACATAATCAGACAACTTTATCTTATCATACAGCAAGCACAACATCTCAGAATAACTCTTGTTATATAATTTTTTTTTAACCACTACAGACAGCTGTCTATGTACTGCTTTTATCAAATATATCTGCAAATTAGCTAACTTCTAACTAATAAATTCAGAAAACATGTGCAAATCTAATTGCCAAACTTTTATAGTAGTATTCTAATCTATTTCCCTAATTATAATACTTAGAATTACATTACAACCAGAACCAGTCTCCCAATAAGCACAACAAATTGATTAGTATATGTTATAAACAAAATAACAAGCATTATTGGACATGGCAATATTCTCAGCAACCAAAAAACATTCTTGAATCCCAATTGGCAAAAAAAGAGAAAAAAAAGTGGCTTTATCTGTTATCATGTCTGCCTTAACATTATTTAGCACTCTTAAATGTTCTTTAATCTTTATCTCATTTACTAAAATGTCTTTATTTCTAAGAAAATTGACTATATGTAATCCCTCAATTCAACAAAAATTATGGAAATCAAGCACAGTTAACAAAGTCTCAGATATACAAGTGTCAATAATAGATTGGCTGTTCAAGTAAAAAACTACAAAACATGAAGATAGAACACACTTTAAAGCCAAGACAACAGCTTACAACTTGGCCATAATGGAAAACAGGCACCCATTCACTCTCACCCCAACACTTCTTTCCACTGCTGGAAAGTAAACAGTCATCCCACCCACTACTTCAGCTAAACCAGCATTTTTCAAGAACCCATCTGTGTAAATTTCAATACAATCAGACCAAACTTCCAACAAACTACCATGCACATTAAAGAAAACCTCAAATCCCAAGATGTCTATTACAGACATTTTGGAAACTACAGCAGACTTGATTTCTAAAAAAACACTTTTGCTCAAAACTCGGATGCCAATACAAACCAATGAGATGTAAAGTCCCTTGAATCTAATTTTTTTTACTATTGGAATGTTTTCCAGTCTATTACTCTTTTTTTTTTGTCCAAGAGTCTATTATTAAAAGCAACACCAAACTATTTTAAAGACAGAACTAAATCATAATACAAGAGCTGCTCCAAGATATAAGACATTAAAAATCTACTAGACTCATAAAAAGCATTAGGTAAATTATTTGCCAAAGACAACTCATTTTCCAAAAAAATTTTCACCACCTCAGCCAAAAAATTGTTTACTGGACTAACATATAACCTAATACAAAATTGCAAAAGATTTAGAAAAGACTACCTTAGAACTTGCAAATCCAAAAACTTATGCTTAAATAAATAATCTAAAATACCACAGACATTAGAAAAAGAAATCAAAGCAGCCAGCTTTCCTTCATACTGCACTTGCTTAAAAAGTTTTAAACCATATAAAGATGAATAATGCAAAATCTTATTGGAAAAGTTATGTAATAAACTGGCCTTGGCTCTAAGACTCCTTCTGATCATTACATCTTATTTGCAATACACACCTAAAGAAACAAAACTAAACTGTGTTCTGTAGCTGACAATTGGCTGCAAGACAGCCAAAACTAAGTATAAAAATTGTTTATTTGTAATAGCCTTCTTCAACACAACATTAGAAAAAAACCTGACATCTATATAAGCTTAAACCAAACTAAGCTTAAAAAAGTCTTTAGTAGATAAGAAAATACCTAAGTATTTGTGTGTCTCACCTCTCTTAGCAATCAAAATTAATGAATTATTAATTAACAGAGAAGCAAACTTAATATCTTAATTAATTAGAATAACTACTGTCTTATTATTATTGATTAAAATGTTATTGACTTTAAAAAACTCACTAGCAATATTCAAAATATATTGTGTAAAAGTTTGACAACTTCCAACCCAAATTGTATTATCAACAAAGACACCAAAAGCCAAAAAAGAAGTCTTTTCTCTAACCATTTCAATCCTGCCAGACTTTGCCACAAACCTAATATTAATTCTGTATTTGCACAAGTGCTTATGTCTTTTTACTTCACACAAAAGCAAATTATAGAAGATCTTCTAAAGAAATAGAGAAAAAACCTCATCTTAATTCAAACTGTCATGTATTCTATAATCATTAAAAAGACCAAAATCTGTTATTACCCTATAAATCCAATTTTTATAAATGTTGCCAAAAAACTTGATAAACTGATTACACATTTTAATGTAAAGCAAACTAGCCTTCAAATAATGCCAGTCTACTAAGTTATAAGCTTTGTACATGTTCTAAAGCACCAACCAAAGCTTTCTATTTTTCTTCAGAGCATCCTCAATAACCAATCCAATAACAAAGATAGGAGACTAAGTCAAAATGCCCTTCAACACTAAAAAATTATCACCACAAAGAATGTCAAATTTGCTGTAAGCTAATGATATCTGATCAAAAAGAATTTTAAACAAAATTTTCCAAGCTGTTTCGACTAATATGATAGGTCTAATATTTGTCAAAATGCTATTCCAATCATAAAATTTCAGGATTATCAAAACCCATGCTCTTCTTTAAGGAATTGAAACCACACCAAAATTAAACACAAATTCAACAGCTTCAAAAGATAGGCCAACACTTTATTACCATAATGTTTCCAAAGTTCATTGGATATTTTTAACAATCCAGCAGCTTTACCATTTGGCAGATTATTAACAACTAAAAACAATTCTCCCATATCAATTTCTTTTATTATGTCAGAGAAAGCATTATTATCCACATAATCCAGAGGCATATATTAACAAAACCACAGATTAGGCATCTTTAGAAGCACCAAATGCTTTCTTGTCCACTTTTCCATGATTTTATTAACTTTGAGTTTTACCTTATCAGATTCTATTATTAGTTTATCATCTACCACTAAATAGTCCAGAACAACTTTACAAAATGGACATTTCAGAATGCTTTTTATCATATGTTTTTTGTTAGAACAGAAATTTTCTATATGATAGTCAATAGCTTTTCTAACAGCTGTATCTTTAGTAATCTTTGACTTATAATATTTAAACTTCTAATACATTGTTACCGGAGGTTTTGGTCTCTTTTTTTGAATGTTGTAAATGTCTGTTGGTTGCAAATTCACGTTTTCTAGAAGTAGTTGAACCTCCAGTAACTGAATTTATCTTCAAATTATCTCCTATAATTTGAACTGCTGGGCTTATAAGTGGAATGGCCAATTCCTTGCTAGTTACTTTATGTAGTTATGTTGTAGTAAACATTAACTCTTTTCCAGGAATTGCTTGTCTGGAAGCTCATTAAAAATGTGTAGTTACTTTGCTGTGAAAGTCAACTCTTCTACAAGAATCTTGTCTGTAGGCTACCCTAATGATTGTAATAAGAAAAAAAAATAAAAATAAAAGAAATGTAAAAGAAATAGGATTTTATCAAGGAAAACGTTTTCTATCCAGGCCTGGAGTCACTGACAGCTTATTGAAATTGGTAGCTAATCAATTTCAAAATGTTAGTTGTGTTTGAGGGAATTTCAAGTGTAATAATTTTGAAGATTTGGTTTTCGAATATTTAATTTTTATTTGATTTTGTAAAAAGTGATTTGTTTCAATTAAGATATCTAAAGTAAGATACTATGGTAAAATATGGGAAGAATACATTTTCTTGAAGAGAAAAGCTCTTCTTTTATACAACTTGTTGTAGTACTAGTTTTTGAACTTGCACTTTTCTCTTTGCTACAATTTGGGTGAACTAAAGATACATTTCAGCGAATTTACAAGTTATTTCACTGAACTATTGATTATTTCGGCGAATTTTCATTAATTTCGGCGAATTTTGACTATGTTAAATGGTTCAGGGTATTGTGTAATTTGATCATCTTAATTTCTAGAGTACAAATCGGATTATTGATTGAGTAATGATATTTGATAATTTGGCTAATTTAATAAGTGATAATCGAAATGATAATAATATGCTAATTAATAATAGGAATTATGAAGATAATTTCGTGCTAATTAATAGCTAAAATTCCACTGGTAACATAATTTCCTCCTCAAAACTGAGCTTCATTGAAGTCCAAGTACTGTCTGTGATGTTAAAATAGTGGTCCAAAATAATTGAAGTGATCTGGTCTGAAAATTGTTGGAATTTCAGTTCTGTGAACTTTCCAATGTATTGAATCTTCATTGGATGGAGTATTGGATTTTGTAGAATGTTTTCACAAATGTTGAATAAATCATAGAGTCTAAATGCTGCTCTAAGTTTGTAGCGAGTGTTTGTTAGTCCAGCTGCTGTCTTGAATTCATTGTGAATTTGTTTTTGTATAGCCTCAGGAGTAATGTTGGTTGCTTCAAGCTCCAGTTTTCGTTCATAAAGTGTTTTTTCAATATGAAAATATCTATATATAAGGGTATGTTTATTGTTTTGTTCATTGAGGAATAGTAGAAGTTTTTGTTGCATTGTGGCATTTGGTAGAATGTCAATAGGGGCAATTAAAAGGTTTTTTTTTAGTGCTTGCTTCAAAAGTTCTGGTAACCTATTTTCAGAGTGACCTTTTGTTTTTCTTCTATAAGAGGGATAGTTCTGAGAATTATTTACTATTGGGGCTGTGGTTTCTTTCTGAATGTAATTAATTTGACTTCTATTAATCGTTATGGATAAGTTAGGAAGTGTTTTCAAGACTAACATTAATTTTTGGGATATTTGTTGAATATTTCGGGGAATAATCATGATAAAATTGACTAATTAATGAAAAGGAAGAATAAAGAAATTATTATTATTATTTTTTTGAATATGGGGTTTTATTTGTTTTTGGGTTTTGGGTGTTTTTGTAATTATTTACTATTTTTGTCTTTGTGTATTATTAAAAAGATTATTGTAAAATTATGTTGAATTAAGTGTTCAAGTTTGGTTGTTGTTCTATTATAATTATTGGTTTTAAATTTCGGGGAATATCTTCAGAATTAATTAAAGAGAAATGTGTACCAATTTGTGGAATTAATGGTTCAGGATTGTTTCTGAAATGATAGTGTTTCAATCTATTTCCATGTACAACTTTTGCTAGTACTTTGTCATTAAGTCTTAACTTGTATAATCTATTGCCTAAAATTTCATGAATATAAAATGGTCCATCTCATTTGTTTTCAAATTTTCCACTCCATTGTTTTTCAGCCTTAGTTTTGTGTAAGAAAACCTTATTTCCAACTTTAAATTCGTTGGTTATAGGTGGTAATTTGTTGTCATGTCTTTCTTTTTGTTAAGCTTGAGAATGTTCAATATGAGTTGCTGCTATTTTTCTTTTTTCTTCCAGTGTATTAAAAAAGGTGTAGGCCTTTCTTTGGAGTGTTTCTTGAAAGTTCTCTTCATTAATTGGTTGCACAGGATATGTTTCTACTGTGAAATTAATTGGTAATGTTGCTGTCCTTCCATAAGTAAGATCAAATGGTGTGTGTTTCATAGTATCTTGTTTTAGTGTTCTGTATGCTAGTAACACTGATGGAATAAAAATATCCCATTTTTGCTCAAAATCTGTTGAAACTTTGGCTAAAGATTCACACAATGTTCTGTTGAAATGTTCTACAAATCCATTTGTTTGGAGGTAATAAGGTAATAATAGAGGTCTTTTGACATTAAATTGTTCGCAAATTTCTTGTATCAAGTTGTTCACAAAATGTGTTTCTTGATCAGATAAAAGTTTAATTGGGCATCCATGTCTACAAATAATGTCTTCATAGATAAAATTTACTACTGATTTTGCATCTGTTCTTTAGATGGCTCTAGCTTCAGGCTATTTGGTGAGATAATTTACTGCAACTGCAATATAATGATTTCCTTGAGTTGTGATAGGTAATGGTCCGATTAAATCAATTCCAACTCTGTCAAGAGGTTGTCCAACTTTGATTGGATTTAAAGGTTCTGTGGGGTGAGTTTCTCTTTTTCTTTGACAACTATTACAAGATTCTATATATTGTCGAATGTCTTTTTGCATTTAAGGCCAAAAGTAATGTTCAAAAGTTCTTTGTATTGTTCCATCTCTTTCCAAGTGTGCTGAAGAAGGATTTGTGTGCATGTTGTATAAGATTGTTTCTTTTTCATTCTCTTGTACTAATCTGAGTGGTTGGTTTGGATTTCTATGATTCTTGTAATAAAATTTGTTGTGGTGTATAAAATATTGTTTGGATTGGTATTGTAATCAATGTTTTTTACTTGAAGACCAATTTTCTGGCATGGTGAGAGTCTCCAAATAGTTTTTGATGTTGTTGTAGTTTTTTAGATCTATTGTTGTTGATTTTGTTATTTGTTTTGCTGTTAAGTTTGTTGGTGTTTTGTTGGTATTGATTTTGGTATTAATATTGTCTCATTCTTGAAAGGCTGTCAATATTGGTGTGTAGTTTTCCTGGTTTGTGATGTACTATATATTTGTAGTCTGCTAAAAAATCATTCCATTGAGACTGTTTGGCACTTTGTTTTTTTTTGTTTTTATTGAGCCATTTGAGGCCAATATTATCAATTATGATGTCAAACTCTTTTTTATTCTTCAGGTATTGTTGAAAGTGTTTGAGAGCCCAAATGACTGTGGCAGTTTCTAGTTCTGTTGAGCCATATTTGAGTTCTGTTGGCTTGAGTGTTTTACTAACATAGACAATGACTTGTTCCTGGCCATTTTCATCCAATTGTGATAGAATGGTACCAAAAGCTATGTGTAAAACATCAGTGGCTAGTTAGAACTGTTTGTTGAAGTCTGAATAAGCAAGAACTAGGACTGTTGTCAATCTTGTTTTGAGGGTTTCAAAAGCTTTTTGTTGTTCTTTTGTCCATTTGTATGGCACATTTTTGTTGGTAAGATAATTGAGTAGTTTGGCAATTTCTGAGAATCTCTTTATGAATTTCCAATAGTAGGAGACTAATCCTACAAATCCTCATAGTTCTGTGGTATTTCTGGGAGTTTGAAAGTTTTTGACAGCACTGATTGTTCCTGGATTTGGTTTGACTCCTTTTTTACTAACTATGTGTCCAAGAAAGATCAAGCTTGTTTTTCCAAAATGACATTTCTCAATATTCAACTTTAATCTTGCTTTTTGTAATTGTTAAAAAACTTCTTGCAGGTGGATAAGATGGGCTTTAAGACTTGGTGAGTATACATTAGTGTCATCAAGGTAGATAACTACTGATTGCCATAAGAGTCCTTCATAGACAACATTTATAAGTTGCTAAAATGTTGCTGGTGCATTGCAGAGTCCAAAAGATATAACATTGAATTCATAGTTTCCTTTTTAAGTGGTGAATGCTGTTTTGGGTCTATCTTTTGGGTCCATTTTGACTTGCCAGTATTTACTTTCCAAGTCTAAAGTTGAGAAGAATTTGGCTTTTCCTAAAGCATCTAACATGTTATCAATTTTTGAGAGAGGGTAGACATCTCCAATTGTAACACTATTCAATTGTCAATAATTAACACAGAATCTGATTTTTCCGTTTTTCTTTTTAACAAAAACTATTGATGAGGCCCATGAACTTTTTGATGATTGAATCAATCCGTTATTGAGCATTTTTTGGATCTCTTCTTTAATAAATTGGTGGCTAGCAGGTAGAACTCGATAGGTTTGTTGTCGTTTTGGTGGAGCATCTCCTATATAGATTTGGTGTTAAACAATATTCATTTTTCCAAGATTATTGTTGTCTTTTGCAAATATATCTGCAAATTCAGCTATCAATTGTTTCAATTGTCTTTGTTGTTGGGGTTTCAAGGAACCCATATTGATTCGAGAGAGTTTTTCTTTCAAAAGATGGTAATTTTCAATAGTAAAAATGATGTTTGGATTTGGAAGTAGTGTATGTCTTATAATTTCGATGAAATTAGAGACAATTTGAGGGTTTTCATCTTGAAAAATGTTACTGTGTATGATTCTAATCTCTAGTTTGTTCAATAAGACAATGGGTTAATTATTGGGGTTCAATCCTAAATGGTTTGTCTGTTTTATTTTGTAACATGATAATAATATCTCCAGTATATCCTGCATATATAACTCCTTCTTTAACATTGATTTTTTTGCTTGCCAATGATGATTTGGATGCAATTTGAACTATTGCTCTAGGTGGAATTTCAAGAGTGATTTTGAGATTGATTTTTGTCAAAGACTTTGATTGGAGAACCAAAGTATCTTTTCCTGGATATCTTAAGTCATATCCAGCATCAATTTCGTGTGCTTTTTTTGGTCTGATTCCTTGGCCATGGTTGTCGAAATATTTAAGTTGTAGAGGTGGTTGCTTTTCAAGAAGATAGATAAGAGTGGTTGGTAGTTTTTTTTACCAGTTCGGATACTCCAAATTCAATTTCATTTTCATCATTTTCCTCTGGCAGGGAAATGCTAAGAGCATAGCATTCTGAACACTATTTGTCATCACAAGACATAATGCATTCTTCACATAATTGAATGTTCATTTGCTTTAATTGTTGAATTTGAGTTTCTTGAGTCGAGTATGTGTGGCTTGCAATTTGGTGGTAGATTTTTACTTCATATTCATAATCAAATCCAGCTAATTCCATGGTATACTCAATATATTCAGCTTCTTTCATTTGGTGGATATCTTTTTGGGTGGCTCTATTGATCAATGCCATTGTTAGGTCAAAAATCATTTCAGCATCATAAGAGTAGTGGTAAAGTTTATTGAGAGCACTGTTGTATGCTGCATTAAATGGTGTTCCTCTTCTGACTTTTTTCGAAATTGATAGAGCATATTGACAGGTTTGATTACATACTCCTCCTCTCATTGCAACATCAATTCAGTTGTATTCTTCTGGTAACATATCTCCACATGTAAGGCAAAATGTGTTGTCCTATTTTTCACTTCTTTTTGGAGATCTAAATTGTTCTCTATGGCATGCTTTGCAAAAGTAACAGGTACGAGTTTCATATTTCTCTTCTGGAAAAATACATGCTCTTATTGATGAAAGTTTCTTATTGCAATCTTTGTATTTGAGTAGAATATAGAGTGGTTGTTTCTGTGGTTCTGGTGTAAAATATCTAACTTTCTTCCATCCTCTTAATTCTTCAAAAATCCCCTGTTCTGTTTCTTCAGCCCAATTGGATGTTGATCCAAGAGCCATGTAGGTTTTAGTAAGTGGCATTTCTTTTTTCTCTTTAAATTCAAATACTGGGGCTTTTTCTGATTGTTTGTTAAAAGTACCACAAATAGCAGGTACTATGGTGTATTGTCCTTGGTATAAGATTTTTAATTTCTGAGTTTTCCAGTCCAAGTTTGCATTGGCCTTAAGAAGCCAATCATTTCCAACCAGAGCTTGGTATTGGGGTGTATCCATGACTAGAACTTTGACTGGAATGGTGATTCTATCAATGGTGAATAGAAAATTGTTAATTTCTCCTATTGGTGTCTTTTTTATACTATCTGTTATAACAATTACAGTTTGGGCTGGTCTGTCAACAGTTCTTTGAAGCTGTTGTATTAACTGGTAGGTAATAATACTTCCAGCTGATCCACTGTCTAGAATTAGTCAGATGGGTTTTCTTTCTACTATAGCTTTAGTGTACATGGCAGTGATAGCTTTTTGTTCATTAGCTGCTGCATTACTAAGCAAGAATGGTGATTTATTTGCTTCAAATTCGAATGAGAATATATCTGAAAGGTTGGCATTTTGGGCAATTTAAGCTGGTGGAATAGTGTTGTTGGAAGGGTTTGATTTAGGTGCTACAACTTTACCTTCAGAAAATGCAGGTTGTTGAAAATTCAATTCCTCTGGTATTGTAAGATAACTGGATTAAGTGTAATAGTGATTGGGTCTTTGCTGACCAGAATTTTGGGGAACCAACTGGTTATTTAAATTGATTCTGTTGTTGTTATTCTGAAATTGATTTTGGGATGTGAATTGGTTATGTTGAACCAATCTTCTTGCTGGTACTTGATATTGTTAAGTGAGTGGTGTCTGATATGGCTGAATTGGTAAAAATTGCTGATATTGTTGCTGCATTGGTTGTAAAGCTGGTTGATAGTAACTGTTTTGATTTTGTGGTCTTGGTGAATAATAGGTTGGTGGTAAAGATTGATAATAAGATTGTTGTGGTGAAAAGTAACATTAATTACTCCTGTTTTGTTGATCTCTTTGTAATTTTCTACAATCTTGTTTCCAGTATCCTGGAATTCCACAATAATGACAATTTTGAGATTGGTTGTTGGATGGTAATCCAAAATTGTTTTGGTTGTGTCATTGTGAGGGTTGATATCTTTGTGGTTGTTGTTGCTGTTGTTGTTGGTTTGTAAAGTAGCTTTTAACCTTCTTTGTGAGTTGGTCTATCTTCTCTTCAGCTACTGAACTGGTTTCTCCAATAGCTAGGTTAACGAGTTTGGTGTGGTTTGCTTCTTCCATAGCCATTTCATAGTTTTTTGCATGTTTGATGGCAGTTACTAAGTCTGCTAGTGCATGTGGATAAACTTTCTTAATCAATTTGTCTTTTAATCCTGCTATAAACTGATCCAGAATCTGAGCATTAGAATAGTAGTCATTGGTTTCCAATTGTCAAATTCGTTGAAAAAGTTTGTTAAATCTCTCAAGATAGGTTATGACAGTTTCAAATGTTTCTTGTTTGATATTGCAAAAGTGATTGTGGAGAGTGATAAAGATGTTATTGTTAGTGAATTGTTATAAAAAAGCATCTTTGAATGCTTGCCAGTTCTCAAATAGTTCTTCTAAATTTTCAACCTATTCTTCTGCTGTTTCTTAGAGAAAGTAGAAAATTGCTTTGAGCATTCTTGCTATAATCCAACCATTTGCATTTCTTGCTTTTTGAACTTTGTCAAGCCATTCTTGAGAACTGGTTTATTGTCTTCACCAGTGAATTCTGGAATTTTTGCAATGTAAGCAGTTGCCATTTTTTCTTTATTTCTTGTGATTTCTTCTGGTTCTGATTCAGTTTCTTCACTTTCCAAGCTTTCTGAATAATTACTTTCGTTTTCTTGTAAGTAATTAATGATATTGGCACTTGTTGATATTGCTTCTTGTTTTTGAATAGGATTTCTAGGTGACTGAAAATCTTTTGGTCTAGAAAAACGGTTAAGTGGTAAACTTGGTGTTTGTGGTTGAACAAATGAAATTGGAAATAGTGTAATAAAAAGTGGTAATTTGACACTGGTTCTTTGTTCAGGTGTTTGCAAGTGTTTGGCAGTTGTCTTTGGTAGTATTGAAGTGTTTGGAGTGGTTCTTGAGTATTGTTTCACTTTTTGTTTGTCTTTGTTGCTTGTCTCTGTTTCTGATTTAAAGTTAAAAGAGTATTTGGACTGTACTGGGTATTTTTCTTCACAATACTCAATAATATTAAAATTAAGTTCTTGGAAGTAGGTAGCAAGTGTTTCACTGTTCAGGTCTTCTGTTTCCAATTGTGAATAGTGCACTAAATTATTGTAGAAGTTGTTTCTAACTTCTGAAATGTTGTAGTTTCTAAAAAGATAATTGTTGATGCAATTTTTAATGTATTGGTATACTGATTTCTTGACAACTTCAATTCCGTCTGGGATGTTGAATCTTTGCTTGCAGTGGGTGTAAATTGACTGATAATACTCTAGAGTTGTTGTGTCTAGTGTGGTCGCCACTTTGAATTTGTTGTTGCTGTGTTATTTCTGTGGGAGAGCACCAAATGTTATCAGAGGTTTTTGGTCTCTTTTCTTGAATGTTGTAAATGTCTGTTGGTTGCAAATTCATGTTTTCTAGAAGTAGTTGAACCTCCAATAACTGAATTTATTTTCAAATTATCTCCTATAATTTGAACTGCTGGGCTTATAAGTGAAATGGCCAATTCCTTGCCAGTTACTTTATGTAGTTAGGTTGTAGTAAACATCAATTCTTTCCCAGGAATTGCTTGTCTGGAAGCTCACTAAAAATGTGTAGTTACTTTGCTGTGAAAGTCAACTTTTCTACAAGAATTTTGTCTGTAGGCTACTCTAATGATTGTAATAAGAAAAGAAAAGAAAAATAAAAAAAATGTAAAAGAAATAGGATTTTATCAAGGGAAACGTTTTTTATCCAGGCCTGGAGTCACTAACAGCTTATTGAAATTGGTAGCTAATCAATTTCAAAACGTTAGTTGTGTTTGAGGGAATTTCAAGTGTAATAATTTTGAGGATTTGGTTTTCGAATATTTAATTTTTATTTGATTTTGTAAAAAGTGATTTGTTTCAATTAAGATATCTAAAGTAAGATACTATGGTAAAATATGGGAAGGATACATTTTCTTGAAGAAAAAAGCTTTTTTTTTATACAACTTGTTGTAGTACTAGTTTTTGAACTTGCACTTTTCTCTTTGCTACAATTTGGGTGAACTAAAGATACATTTCAGTAAATTTACAAGTTATTTCACTGAACTATTGATTATTTCGGCGAATTTTGACTATGTTAAATGGTTCAGGATATTGTGTAATTTGATCATCTTAATTTCTAGAGTACAAATCGGATTATTGATTAAGTAATGATATTTGATAATTTGGCTAATTTAAAAAGTGATAATCGAAATGATAATAATATGCTAATTAATAATAGGAATTATGAAGATAATTTCGTGCTAATTAATAGCTAAAATTCCACTGGTAACAACATTTTCCATACTATTAACAGATGCTTAATTAAATCCATTGAACTTGCATTATTTAAAACCATAGTAATAACCTTGAACACTTTAATCTTATCAATAGCTAACCAAATTTTAACAAGACAGTCAAAATTCAAAAGATCTTCAGAATTCCAACTTTTTATAATCTTTGTAACAAGCCACTCCAATTTAAAGAATTTTGAAGAATATTTATTTCTTAAACAAATATATTCACTATATCAAATCTTAGAGAACACTATATTAGCAGCCTGTCCTATGGCTTTCTCCAGCATTTTCCACATTGTATCTAAATCTTTATTGTTTTTTGCATTTTCAAACATGTTTGATCTAACTAATAACTCAGCAAAAGAACATTCTCTGAAACTCAACCATTGAATCTCATCTGTATTACCCAACTTAAACTTCTATTGGTTTTGGTTGGTCTGCTTATAAGTATTGTTGTTTAATTTTAAATTTATAGATTTTTTGTTTTTTGTTTTTTTTGAATTTGTTAATAGTATTTATGTTTTTTGTAATTTTAAATTATAATATTATTTTAATTTATTTAAAAAACTAGCTATATTTATTTTAAAATCTTTTATAATTATATTATAATAAGTTTTTTTTTTTTTTACAAGTTTTATAAGTGAAGTTCAACTGCTATCTAGAATATAGAATCAAATTAAATAGAACAAACTAAACACAACTCATGTATTTACTACATGTGACCAGCCACTTGAGCCAGACAAGACAACATTATATATCTATGCTAACAAATATATTACCACCTAAACCAGAAAAAAAATAACACAATTTGCATCTATCAAACTTAACAATAAAAGATTCTATAATACTAAGCATATGAACAATTCCAATCAATAACATAAATACTATATAACAAGACATGCCCAAAACCACACTATTATCTCTAATTAAGCCAGTTTTTTCTATATCTACTCTATGTTTGGTCCTAACAATTTGTACCTTAGTATGATACAACTCCACCACAAATTTAACATATTTTACAAGGGTCTGAATGGTTTTTCTCTTTCTTTCAAAAACCAAAACAGCCTCAGCATACCAATCTCTTAACACAAAACTCTTGCAAACAGTTGTGTATAGTTTTATATTCGAAAAACACATTGAAAGTGAACATAAAATAATAGAAGTAGATGAATATAAAAAACTAAACAACAACACCCATTTTTTAGCAACTTCAACCAAAATATCTCCATAGAAACCAGAGTTACCAGAACAAGTAAAAACATAATCAGATAACTTTATCTTATCACACTGCAAGCATAACACCCTAGAATAATCTCTGTTATACAATCTTTTCTTAACTACAACTGGCAGTTATCTATAAATAGTCTTCATTAAATATGTGTGCAAATTGGCCAATTTCGTACTAGTAAATTCAAAAAGCATATGTAAATCAGAGTGCCAAATCTTTGTAATAGTCTTCCAATCTATTTCTTTAATCATAGCATTTGGAATTATATCAAAACCAAGACCAGTTTTTCAATGAGCACAGCAAATTAATCAGTACAGATTATAAACAAAATAACAAACATTGCCAGATACAGCAGTTTTTTCAGTAACCAAAAACCTTTTTTGAATATTAACTGGCAAAGAAAAAAATGAGAAAGTGGCTTTACTAACCAATGTATCAGCCTTAATATTACCTGGTATATCTGAATGTCTCTTAAACTTTACTCACTTAATTGAAATATCTTTTACCCTAAGGAAATTAACTATCTGCAATCTTTCAATCTAACATTGGCTATGAAAGTTGGGTGCAGTAAAAGAAGCCTCAGACACATAGACATTAATTGCAAATTGGCTGTCCAAGTACAAAACCACAGAGCATAAAAATAGAACACACTCCAAAGCCAAAGCTATAGCTTGCAATTTAGTTAAAGTAGAAGACAGAAGCCTGGCCATTCTAATCTTAATACTTATGTTTGCAGCTAAAAAGTAAGCAGCTGCCTTACCTGTCACCTTAACAGAACCAGCATCTTTTAAGAACCTATTTATATAGATTTCAATGTAATCAGATCACATACCTATTAAACAATTATAAACATTAGAGAACTTTTCAGAATTCAGAACATTTAGCATATTTTTCTCATAAACAGCAGTAGTCCCAACTTTCAAAGAAACAGATTTGGACATAAACTCAGATACCAATATAAACCAGTAAGACACAGGGCCCTTTGAATCTAACTGTTTCCAATGCCAAAATGTTTTCCAGTCCATCATATTCCCTTTCTTGTCTAAAAGTCTATTACCAAATGTGATGCTAAACTGCTTCAATAAAAGAACAGATTTGTAATACAAAGACTGATTCAAGATACTAGACATCAGAAAATTACCAGATCTATAAAAGGCATTAGGCAAATTGTTTGCCAATAACAACTCATTTTCCAAAAAAATTTTCACCACTCCAGCCAAAAAATTGTTCACAGTGTTACTGGAGGTTTTTGGTCTCTTTTTTTAATGGTTATTGATGTTTGTTTGCTGTAAATTCACGTTTTTTAGAAGTAGTTAAACCTCCAATAATTGAATTTATCTTCAAATTATCTCTTATAATTTGAACTGCTGGGCTTATAAGTGGAATGGCCAATTCCATGCCAGTTGCTTTATGTAGTTACATTGTAGTAAACGTCAACTTTTTCCCAGGAATTGCTCATCTGAAAGCTCACTAAAAATGTGTAGTTACTTTGCTGTGAAAATCAACTCTTTTACAGGAATTTTGTCTGTAGATTACCTTAATGATTATGATAAGAAAATAAAAGAAAAATAAAAGAAATGTAAAAGAAAATTGAATTCTGTCAAGGAAATTATTTTTGATTCAGGCCTGGAGTCACTAACAGTTTATTGAAATTGGTAGCTAATCAATTTCAAAATGTTAGTTGGGTTTTGAGAATTTTCCAAGTGTAATAATTAAAGAATTTGGTTTTTCAAATTATTTGATATTTATTTTGTTTTTGTGTGTAAAGAATGATTCTAATTGTTAAATCTAAAGTAAGATACATTTTCTCAAAGAGAAAAGCTCTTCTTTTATACAACTTGTCATAACACTATTCTCTGAACTTGAACTCTGCTATTTTCTACAATTTTGTTGAACTAAAAATACATTTTGGTGAACTACAAGTTATTTCTGTGAACTATTAGATATTTCAGTGAACTATCAATTATTTCGGCGAATTTCTACAAATTTTGGCAAACTTTTTGAATGTTATATAGTTCGGGATATTGCATGATTAATCATTGCAATTAGGTTACATTTATGTTATGTACAAATTGAGTTATTAATTAAATGATAATTTTGGACATTTTGCTAATGTAATGAGTAATAATTTTGAATAATAATATATGCTAATTAATGATAGGAATTATAAAGATAATTTCATGCTAAATAATATCTCTAATTTTGTCTGGTAACATAACTTCCTCCTCAAGACTGAACTCCATCAAAGTCCAAGTACTGTCTGTAATTTCCAGATAATAATCCAAAATTATTAAAGAAATTTGGTCTGAAAATTGTTGAAATTTCAGTTCTGTGAGCTTTCCAATGTATTGAATCTTTAAAGGTTGTAAAATTGGGTTTTGTAGGACGTTTTCACAGATGTGGAATAGGTCATAAAGTCTAAGAGCAGCTCTTAGTTTATAGTAACTGTTTGTAAGTCCAGCTGTTGTTTTGAATTTATTGTGTAGTTGTTTCTGAATAGCTTCTTTTGTGAGATTTGCTGCTGTAAGCTCCCATTTTCGTTCATGAAGTGTTTTTTCAATGTAGAAATATCTATATATTGGAGTATAGTCATGGTTTTTTTCATTAAGACACAGTTGAAGTTTTTGTTGAATAGTAGCATTTGGTGAAATACTAATAGGAATGAACATTAAATTTTCTCTTAAAGCAAGCTTCAAAAGTTCTGGTAGATAAATTCCAGAATAACTTCTTGTGTTCTTTTTGTAGGGGTGATAATTTCGGGAATTTGGGGCTAAATTGACAACTATTTCTGTTTGGGTATAATTAATATGTTTTCCTGTAATAGTGATAAATAATTTGGGTATTGTTTTTAAAGCTAGCATTAATTTTTGAGATATTTGTTGAATATTTTGAGGGATAGTCATTATAAAAATTTGAGCAAAAAAAAAAATAGATTGAAATTATTTTTGGTATGTGGGTTTTTATGTTATTTTTGTTTTTCAGTGTGTTTTGTTTTGTTTTGTTTTTGTAAAATTATTTTTAATTTATAAGGGAATAACTATAGTAAATTTAAATTAAGTGTTCAAGTTGAAAGGTTGTTCAATAACAACTATTGGTTCTAAATTTTGGGGAATATTTTCGGGCTTAATTAAAGGGGAATGTGTACCAATTTGTGGAATTAATAGTTCAGGATTGTTTTTGAAATAATAGTGTTTTAGACGATCTCTATGTGCAACTTTTGCTAGGATTTTGTCATCAAGTCTTAACTTGTATAATCCATTGCCTAGAACTTCCTAGATAAAAAATGGTCCATCCTATTTATGTTCAAATTTTCCACTCCATTGTTTTTTAGCCTTAGTTTGGTGTAAAAGAACTTTATTTCCAACTTTAAATTTATTTGTAACTGGTGACAGTTTGTTGTTATGTCTTTCTTTTTGTTGGGCTTGTAAATTTTCAATGTGGGTGGCTGCTATATATCTTTTTCCTTCTAAAGTACTGAAAAAAGTATAAGCTCTTCGCTGAAGTGTTTTTTGTAAGTTTTCTTCTGTGATTGGTTGTACTGGATATGTTTCCACTGTGAATTCAATTGATAGTTTTGCTGTTCTTCCATAAGTAAAATCAAATGGTGTGTGTTTCATTGTATCTTGTTTTAGTGTTCTATATGTTAGTAACACTGATAGAATAAAGATATTCTATTTCTGTTCAAAATCTGTTGAGACTTTGGCTAGTGATTCACACAATGTTTTGTTGAAATGTTCTACTAATCCATTTGTCTGTGGATGGTAGGGTAAAGATAAAGATCTTTTGACATTAAATTGTTCACAAATTTTTTGTATCAGGTTGTTCACAAAATGTGTTCCCAGATCAGATAAAAGTTCAATTGGACATCCATGTCTACAAATAATATCTTCATAGATAAAATTTGCTACTGATTTTGCATCTGCTTATTGAATAGCTCTGGCTTTGGGCCATTTGGTAAGATAATCTATTGCTACTGCTATGTATTGGTTTCTTTGTGTGGTAATAGGTAGTGGTCCGACTAAATTAATACCAACTCAGTCAAAAGGTTGTCCAAATTTGATTAGATTTAAAGGTTCAGTAGGGCGTGTTTCTCCTCTTTTTTGACAACTATCACAAGATTCAACATATTGATGTATGTTTCTTCTCATTTGGGGCCAAAAATAGTATTCTAGTGTTCTTTGGATGGTGTTGTCTTTTCCAAAGTGTGCTGATGAAAGATCTGAGTGCATGTTGTATAATATAGTCTCTTTTTCGTGTTCTTGTATTAATCTGAGTGGTTTGTCTGAGTTTTTGAAATTTCGATAATAAATAATGTTGTTGTGTAGAAAATATTGTTTGGCTTGTTGTTGTAGTCGATGTTTTTCATCTGAAAACCAATCTGTTGGGATTGTTAATGTTTCCAAATATTGTTTAAGATTGTGGTAGTTTTCAGGGTTTATTGTTTGTTGTTTTGTTGTTTTTAATTCAAATAGGTGTTGATTTTGTTTTCTAATCTTGTCTCATTCTTGAGAAACAATCAATTTTAGTGTGGAATTTTCCTGGTTTGTGGTGTACAATGTATCGGTAGTTGGCTAAAAATTCTGTCCATTAGGTTTGTTTTGCATTCAGCTGGGTGTTTTTGTTCTAAAGCCATTTGAGTCCAATATTATCAGTGATAATATCGAATTCTTTAGGCCTGAGATAAAGGTTGAAGTGGTGTAAGGCCCAAATTACAGCTGCAGTTTCTAATTCTATTGTAGGGTAGTTCTTTTTGGCTGGTTTTAATATTCTGCTAGCATAAGCAATTACTCGCTCATTTCTATTGTCATCTAACTGTGATAGGATGGCACCAAAGACAGTATAAGAGGCATCTGTTGCTAACTGGAATCAGTTGCTAAAATCTGGGTAGGCAAAAATTAGAGCTGTTGTGAGTTTTTTCTTAAGTATCTTGAAGACATTTTGGTGTTCTTTTGTCCATTTGTATTCAATGTTTTTAGTAGTGAGCTGGTTGAAGGGTTTTGCGATTTCCGAAAATCCTCTGATGAATTTTCAGTAATAGGATGCTAATCCAATAAATCTTTTTAATTCTGTGGTATTTTGTGGAGTCTTGAAGTTTTTAACAGTGCTGATTTTTCCAGGGTCTGGTTTAATTCTATCTTTGCTAACAATATGACCAAGAAAAGCCAAACTTGTTTTTCCAAAGTAGTATTTTTCAATGTTCAGTTTCAGTCCTGCTTTCCGTAATTGTTGAAAAACTTCTTGCAGGTGTTTTAAGTGTAATTCAAAAGATGGTAAATAAACATCAGTATCATCAAGAAAAACGACTACTGATTTCCAAAGGAGGCCTTTGTAAACAATATCCATGAGTCTTTGGAATATTGCGGGTGCATTGCATAATCCAAAAGGCATTATGTTGAATTCGTAATTTCCTTCTTGAGTGGTGAATGCTGTTTTGGGGTGATTTTTGGAATCCATAGCAACTTGCCAGTATTCACTCTCTAAATCTAATGTCGAAAAGTATTTGGACTTTCCAAAAGCATTCAACATGTCATCAATTCAGGGAAGAGAATAGGCATCTCCAATAGTGATACTGTTGAACTGTTGATAATCAACACAAAATCGTATTTTTCCATTTTTCTTTTTAACTAGAACCACAGGTAAGGTCTATGGACTCATTGATGGTTGAATAAGCCTATTGTTAAGCATCCATTGTACTTCTTTTCGGATAAATTGGTGACTTTCTGGAGCAACTTGGTAGGCTTGTTGTTGCCTTGATTTGGCATCTTCTGTATAGATTTGGTGTTGAACCAAATTGGTCCTTCCTAAGTCATTGTTGTTTTCGGCAAAGATATCAGCAAATTCTGCAATTAGTTCTTTAAGCTGGCTCTGTTGTTGTGGTTCAAGTTGTCCCATGTTGATTTGAGATAGTTTTTTCATGACAACATGGTAGTTTTCAGAGCTTGGTTTGGGGCTGATTTTTGGTAAAGAGTGTTTGATGATTTCTGAGAAATTTAAAACTGTTTGAGGTTGTTCTTGCTGAAAGATGTTGCTGTCAATGACTCTTATTTCTAACATGTTCAATAAAATAACGGGTTGATGGTTGGGATTGTAAAAAGTAACTTGAACTTTCTTTGCTTCTCTTGGAACATAGATGTTTGAGATTAAAATGTTGTGTTCTAAGCAAATTTGTTCATTGGATTCGAAGATTTGTTGAGTAGTCATGGAGTTTTCACATGTGTAAACTTCATAATGTTCTCCAAAGGATGAAATGATAATTGGTTGTGGAAGTTGTAGAAGCTGGTGAGATTCTTTCTGTTCATTGAAAGCTATGTTTACTGGAACTGTGAATTGTTCAGTTGAACCAAAATCTTGTGTTCCTCTTTCACTTTTTCCCAATTGTTCTCTTTGATTGACTAACTGTAAACCCGAAATGTTGATTAAGAGTAAATAAATAGCTTGAGCAATTTTTTCGGCATGTTCAATTTTGAAAGGTTTATCAGTTTCATTTTGGAGTATTACTGTTATGTTACCAGTATATCTAGCATCGATTATTCCTCCTTTAACATTGATTCTTTTGCTTGCCAGAGAGGACTAGGAGGCGATTTGAACCATTGCTCTTGGCAGGATTTTGAGGGCAATTTTGAAGTTGATTTTTGTGAGAGATTTGGGTTTGAGGACAAAAGTATCCTTGTCTGGATATCTTAAGTCATATTCAGCATCAATTTCATGTGCTTTTTCAGGTTTTATTCCTTGTCCATTGTTGTTGAAGTATTTGAGTTGTAAGACAGGCTGATTTTTGATGAGATAGATGAGTGTTGCTTCAATTTCTTCTGTTGCTTCAGGTTCTCTAAATTCAATTTCATTTTCATTACTGGACAGGGGAATGCTAAGAGCATAGCATTCAGAGCACCATTGCTCATCACAAGGCATTATGCATTCTTCACACAATTTAATGTTCATTTGCTCTAGCCATTGAGCTTGAGCTTCTTTGGTCGGGTAAGTGTGACTGACAATTTGGTGATATACTTCTACTTTATCTTCATAGTTGTATTCAGTGATTTCAAAAATATATGCAATGTATTCTGATTCTTTTATTTGATGAACATTTTCCTGAGTGGCTCTGTTGATTAAAGCCATTGCTAGATCGAAAATCATTTCGGCATCATGAGAGTAATTGTACAGTTTGTTGAGGGCATTGTTGTAAGCAGCATCAAAAGAAGTTCCTCTTGTTACTTTTTCTGAGATTAAAAGAGCATATTGGCATGTTTGATCACAGATTCCTCCTCTGAATGCAACATCAATCCAGTTGTATTCATCAGGTAATCATTTTCTACAAGTCAAACAGGACATTCTGTTCCATTTTCCACTTCTTTTGACTAGGTGTTCCCATTGTTCTTGGTAACAGGATTTGCAATAGTAACAGATATGATTTCCATATTCTTCTTTGGGTGAAATACAAGCTCCTATTGATGAAAGTTTTTTGTTACAATCTTTGAATTTAAGTGAAATGTAGGGTGATTGTTCTCATAATTCTGGTGTAGAATCTAACTTTCTTTTATCCTCTTGATTCTTTAAAGATTTCTTGTTCTGTTTTCTCAGCCCAATTAGATGTTGATTCAAGAGCCATGTAGGTTTCAGTAAGTGGCATTTCTTTCTCTTCTTCAAATTCAAGTACTGAGGCTTTTTCTAATCATTTGTTAAAAGTTCCACACGTTGTTATTAGACAAAATTAGAGATATTATTTAGCATGAAATTATCTTTATAATTTTTATCATTAATTAGCATATATTATTATTTCAAATTATTACTTATTACATTAACAAAATGTCCGAAATTATCATTTAATTAATAACCCAATTTGTACATAACATAAATGTAACCTAATTGTGATGATCAATCATGCAATACCCCGAACTATGCAACATTCAAAAAGTTCACTGAAATTTGTAGAAATTTGCTGAAATAATTGATAGTTCACCAAAATATCTAATAGTTTGCAGAAATAACTTGTAATTTGCCAAAATGTATCTTTAGTTCAGCAAAATTGTAGAAAATAGCAAAGTTCAAGTTCATAAAATAGTGTTACGACAAATTGTATAAAAGAAGAGCTTCTTTTTTCGAGAAAATATATCTTATCTTACTTTAGATTTATCACTTAGAACCATTCCTATACACACAAAAAGAAATAAATATCAAATAATTCGAAAAACCAATTTCTTTAAATATTGCACTTAGAAAATCTCCAAAAACCCAACTAACATTTTGAAATTGATTAACTACCAATTTCAGTAAACTGTTAGTAACTCCAGATCTGGATAGAAAACGTTTCTCTTGACAGAATTCTATTTCTTTTATATTTCTTTTATTTTCTTTCTTTTATTTTCTTATTATAATCATTAAGGTAGCCTACAGATGAGATTCTTATAGAAGAGTTGACTTTCACAGCAAAGTAACTACACATTTTTAGTGAGCTTTCAGACGAGCAATTTCTGGGAAAGAGTTGACATTTACTACAATGTAACTACACAAAGCAACTGGCATAGAATTGGTCATTCCACTTATAAGCCCAGCAGTTCAAATTATAGAAAACAATTTGAAGATAAATTCAGTTACTGGAGGTCCAACTACTTCCTGGAAACGTGAATTCACAGCAAATCATCATTAACAACATTTAAAAAAAGAGACCCAAAACTTCTGGTAACATTTGGTGCTCTTCTACAGAAACAACACAGCAAAAACAACTTTAAAGTGGTGACCACACCAGACGCAACAACTCTAGAGTATTACCAGTCAATCTACACTCACTGCAAGCAGAAATTTAACATCTCAGACGGAATTAAAACATTCAAGAAAACACTTTACCAATACATTGAAAATCGCATCAACAATTATCTTTTTAGAAATTACAACATTTCAGAAGTTAGACACAACTTATATGAAAGCTTAATACATCACTCTTGTCTAAACACTCAGGATTTTAACAGTCAAACACTTGAAACATACTTCCAAGAACTCAACTTCAATATCATTCAGTATTGTAAAGAGAATTACCTAGTAAAACAGAAATTTTCTCTTAGTTTTGAATTGGAAACAGAAGAAGGAAAAGGAAAAAGGAAACAAAAACTCAGAACTACTTCCAATACACCTAAAACCACTGCCAAACATTTACAAACTCCAGAACAAAGAACCAGCTTTAAATTACCACTCTCAATCACACCATTTTTAGCTTCACTTGCTCAACTGCAAACACCAAGCTCGCCACTTATTCGGTTTTTAAGAATAGAAGATTTTCAGTCACCCAAAAGCTCTATTCAACAACAGAAACCAATATTAATCAGCACAAACCTTATTGACTACTTAGCAGAAAATCAAAGTGAAGAAACTGAATCAGAACAAGAAACAGAAGACTCAGAAAATGAAAAAGAAATGGCCTCCACATATATTGCAAAAATCCCTGAGTTCACAGAAAAAGACAGCGAAACCAGTCCTCAAGAATGGCTTGACAAAGTCTCAAAAGCAGGAGATGCAAATGGTTGGAACACTGCCAGAATGTTAAAAGCAATTTCATATTTATTACAAGGAATGGCTGGTGAATGGTTTGAAAACTTGGAAGCCTTACCAGAACACTGGGAAGCATTCAAAACTGCTTTTCTAGAACAGTTCACTGACAATAACACTTCCATTACCCTTCGAAATTGGTTCCAAAATATCAAGCAAGAACCAAGTGAATCAATTATGACCTATCTTGGAAAATTTAACAAACTGCTTAAAAGGATTCACCAATTGGAAACCAATGAATACTACTCCAATGCACAAATCTTGGATCAATTCATTGCTGGACTAAAAGACAAACTCATTAAGAAAGTTTGCTCATATGCACCAGAAGATTTAGCCACTGCTATTCAACAGATGAAAAACTATGAAATGGCCATAGAAGAAGCCAACCGTACCAAACTTGTTAATCTGGCTATTGGAGAAACCAGCTCAGCAGCTGAAAAAAAGATTGACCAATTAACTAAAAAAGTTGAAAACTATTTCACCAACCAACAACAACAGCAACCCCAAAGATATCAACCATCCCAAAAACGAAATCAAAATAATTTTGCATCATTTTCTAATAACCAGCCTCAGAATTGCCATTACTGTAGAATCCCTGGCCACTGGAAAAGAGATTGCAGAAAGCTACAACAAGATCAACAAAATAGAAGTAATCAACATTACTCTCCACCACAGCAATCTTATTATCAACTACTACCACCAGCTTACTATCCACCAAGACTCCAATACCAAAGTAACTATTATCAGCCCACCCCACAGCCAATTCAACAGCAATACCAACAACCACCCACACAATATTATCAAGTGCCTGCTCGAAGATTAATTCCACAAAATCAATTCACATCACAAAACTGATACCAAGTAAACAACAATAGAACCAATTTGAACAACCAATTGGTTCCCCAAAATTCAGCTCAACCAAGACCCAACTACTATCATACTCAACCTAGCTATCTTACAATACCTGAAGAACAGAATTTTCACCATACTGCACTGTCGGAAGGTAGGGCTGCAGCACAACAACAAAACCCTTCCTATACTTTTATCATAATCCTACCAGCCAGAATTGCTGAAAACGCCAACCTTTCAGATATATTCCCTTTCAAATTTGAAGCAAATGAATCACTATTCTTGCTTAGCAATGCAGCAGCTAACAAGCAAAAAGCCATCACTGCAATATACATAGAAGCTGAAGTAGAAAAAAAGCCAATTTGCTTGATCTTAGACAGTGGATCTGCCAGAAGCATTATCACATATCAATTGATGCAGCAGCTAAAAAGAAATGTTGACCAACCAGCTCAGACAATCATTGTCACTGCTGATGGCATAAAAAAGACTCCAGTAGGAGAGATTGACAACTTCCCATTCACAATTGATGGAATTACCATTCCAGTCAAAGTTCTGGTCATGAATGCTCCCCAATACCAAGCTTTCATCAGAAATGATTGGCTCCAAAAAGCCAATGCTAATCTGAGTTGGGAGACATAAGAGTTAACAATCTCCTACTAAGGACAACACGTCTGAGTACCTGCCACTTGTGGTACATTCAACAAACACTCCAAAAAAGCCCCGGCTTTTGAATTTGAACCAGAAGAAGAAAAACCAATAATCAAAACATTCATGGCTCTTGGATCAATGTCCAATTGGGCCAATGAAACTGAACAAGAACATTTTACTCCACACTCTGAACCTGAAACTCCTGGATAGAATATCCCTTACTCAAAGTCTGAACCAAGGAAATGACGCCCCTACATTCTACTTAAATGCAAAGATTGCCACAAGAAGCTTTTATCAATGAGAGCCTGCATTTCACCTGAAGAAGAATATAAAAATCATACTTGTTATTACTGCAAGACTTGCCACAGAGAACGATAGGGCCACCTAATAAAAAGAAGTGGAAAATAGGACAATACTTCTTGTTTGACTTGTGAAGATATGCTACCAGAAGAATGCAATTGGATTGATGTAGCAATAAGAGGAAGAGTCTGTGATCAAACCTGCCAATATGCTTTATCAATTTCGGAAAAAGTCAAAAGAGGAACACTTTTTAATGCTGCTTACAACAGCGCTCTCAACAAACTGTACCATTACCCTTACGATGCCAAAATGATTTTTGATCTAGCAATGGCTTTAATCAATGGAACCACTCAAGAAAATATTCATCAAATGAAAGAATCAGAATACATTGCATACACCTTTGAAATTGCTGAATACAACTACAAAGATGAAATAGAAGTATATCACCAAATTGCCAGTCACACCTACCTAACCAAAAAAGCTCAAGCTTAACAGCTAGAGCAAATAAACATTAAATTATGTGAGGAATGCATAATGTCTTGTGATGAACAATGGTGTTCTGAATGCTATGTCCTTAGCATTCCATTACCCAGTAAAAGTGACGAATATAAAATTGAATTTGGAGAACTTGAAGCAACAGAAAAAATAAAAGCCACATCCATCTATCTTATCAAAAATCAGTCTGCTTCACAACTCAAATACTTCAACAACAATGGACAAGGAATAAAACCCAAAAAAGCACATAAAAGTGATGCTGGATATGACCTAAGATATTTAGACAAGAATACACTTGTTCTCAAACCCAAATTTCTTACAAAAATCAACCTTAAAATTGCTTTCGAAATTCTGCCAGAAGCAATAGTTCAAATTACCTCCTGGTCCTCTCTGGCAAGCAAAGGAATCAATGTTAGAGAAGGAATAATCAATGTTGGATATACTGGTAACATAACAATAATACTCCAAAATGAAACTGACAAGCCATTTAAGATTGAACATGCTGAGAAAATTGCCCAAGCTATTTATTTACTCTTAATCAACATTTTGGGTTTACAATTAGTCAATCAAAAAGAACTATTGGGAAAAAGTGAAAAAAGAACCCAAGGTTTTGGTTCAACTGAATGATTTACAGTTCCAGTAAACATACCCCTCAATGAACAGAAAGAATCTCACCAGATTTTACGACTTCCACAACCAATTACCATTTCATCCTTTGAAGAACACCCTGAAATTTACACTTGTGAAAAGCCAACAACCACACAACAAAATTTTTGAGTCTAATGAACAAATCTGCTTGGAATATAATATCTCGATCCCAAACATTTATATTCCAGAAGGAACAAAGAAAATCCGAATTACTTTTTACAATCCCAACAATTTCCCCATAGTTTTATTAAATAACTTAGAAATTGGAATTATTCACAGTAATATCTTTCAACAAGAATTACTCCAAACAGTCCCTGATTTCTCTGAAATTATTGGACATTTACTACCAAAAATCAATCCAAACCCCAGCTCTAAAAACTACCATGTTGTCATAGAAAAACTATCTCGAATCAACATAAGACAACTTGAATCACAACAACAGAACCAGCTTAAAGAGCTAATTGCAGAATTTGCCGATATCTTTGCCAAAAACAACAATGACTTAGGAAGAACTGATTTGGTTCAACACTAAATCTATACAGGAGATGCCAAACCAAGGCAACAACAAGCCTACTGAGTTGCTCCAGAAAGTTACCAATTTATCCAAGAAGAGCTTAACAATGGGCTTATTCAATCATTAATGAGTCTATAGGCTTCACCTGTGGTCTTAGTTAAAAAGAAAAATGGAAAGATACAATTTTGTGTTGATTATTGACAACTCAACAGTATCACCATTGGAGATGCTTACTCTCTTCCCCAAATTGACAACATGCTAGATGCTCTTGGGAAGTCCAAATACTTTTCAACATTAGATTTAGAAAATAGATACTGACAAGTTGCCATGGATCCTAAAGATTGCCCCAAAACAGCATTCACCACTCAAGAAGGAAATTACAAGTTCAATGTAATACCTTTCAGATTATGCAATGCACCAGCAACATTTCAAAAACTCATGGACATTGTTTACAAAGGCCTCCTTTGGAAATCAGTAGTTGTCTATCTTGATGATACTGATGTTTATTTACCATCTTTTGAATTACACTTAAAACACCTGTGCAAAGTTTTTCAACTATTACAGAAAGCAGGATTGAAACTGAACATTAAAAAATGCTACTTTGGAAAAACAAGTTTGGCCTTTCTTGGTCACATTGTTAGCAAAGATGGAATTAAACCAGACCCCGGAAAAATCAGCACTGTCAAAAACTTTAAAACTCCACGAAATACCACAGAATTAAGAGGATTTATTGGATTAGCATCCTATTACCGAAAATTTATTAAAGGATTCTCAGAAATCCCAAAACCCTTCAACCAGCTCACTACTAAAAATGTCGAATACAAATGGATGGAAAAACACCAAAAAGCTTTTGAAATTCTCAAGAAAAAGCTGACAACAGCTCTAATTCTCACCTACCCAGACTTCAGTAACCGATTTTGACTAGCTACAGATGCTTCTTACACTGCCTTTGGTGCCATCTTATCTCAATTAGATGACAATGGAAATGAGTGAGTAATTGCTTATACTAGCAAAACATTAAAACCAGCTGAGAAAAACTACCCTGCCACAGAACTAGAAACAGCAGCCATAATTTGGGCCTTACACCACTTCAACCTTTATCTCAGGCCTAAAGAATTCGACATTATTACTGATAATATTAGACTCAAATGGCTTCAAAACAAAAACACTCAGCTGAATGCCAAACAAACCCGATGGACAGGATTTTTAGCCAACTACTAATACATTGTACATCACAAACCAGAAAAATTCCACACCAATATTAATTGTCTCTCAAGAATGAGGCAAGATTAGAACACAAAACCAACACCCATTCGAATTAGCAGTAAAAAAAAAAACAACAACAAACAATGAACTCTGAAAACTACAACAATCTTAAACAATATTTGAAGACACTAACAATCCCAACAGATTGGTTTTCAGATGAAAAACACCAATTAAAACAAAAAGCCAAACAATATTTTCTACACAACAACATTATTTATTATCAAAACTTCAGAAATCCAGACAGTCCGCTCAGATTAATACAAGAACATGAAAAAAAAACCATTTTATATAACATGCACTCAGATCTTTCATCAGCACACCTAGAAAAAGACAGCACCACCCAGAGAACACTAGAATATTATTTTTGGCCTCAAATGAGAAAAAACATTCATGAATATGTTAAGTCTTGTGATAGTTGTCAAAGAAGAAGAGGAACTTGCTCTACAGAACTTTTAAACCCAATCAAAGTTGAACAGTCTTTTGACTGAGTTGGTATCAATTTAGTCAGACCACTACCTATCACAAACCAAGGAAACCGTTATATTGCAATAGCTGTAAACTATCTCACCAAATGGCCTGAAGTCAGAGCCATTCAATGAGCAGATGTGAAATCAGTAGCAAACTTTATCTACGAAGACATTATTTGTAGACATGGATGCCCAATAGAACTTTTATCTGATCAAGGAACACATTTTGTGAACAATTTAATCCAGGAAATTTGTGAACAATTTAATGTTAAAAGACTATTATCTTTGCCCTACCATTCACAAACAAATGGGCTTGTAGAACATTTCAATAGGACACTGTGTAAATCATTAGCCAAAATCTCAACCGATTTTGAGCAAGAATGGGATATCTTTATTCCATCAGTGTTACTAGCATATAAGACACTAAAACAAGATACCACAAAACACACACTATTTGATTTAACCTATGGAAGGACAGCAATGTTACCAATTAATTTTACTGTGGAACCATATTCAGTGCAGCCAATCAATAAAAAAAACTTTCAGGAAACACTTTGATGAAGAGTCTACAATCTTCTTAGCACATTGGAAAGAAAACGACGAATAACAGCCACCCATATTGAACACTCCCAAGCTCAACAAAAAAAATGGCATGACAACAAATTGCCACCAGTCACCAATAAATTTAAAATTGGAAACAAAGTTTTTTTACACAGAACTAAAGCTGAAAAACAATGGAGTGGGAAATTTGAAAATAAATGGGATGAACCATTCTTTATCCATAAAGTTCTAGGCAATGGATCATACAAGCTAAGACTTGATAACAAAATCCTAGCAAAAGTTGCACATGGAGATTGTTTGAAACACTATAATTCCAGAAACAATCCTGAACCATTAATTCCACAAATTGGTACACATTCTCCTTTAATCAATCCCGAAGATATTCCCCGAAACTTAGAACCAATAGTTGTCATTGAACAATCTCCAAACTTGAACACTTAATTTAATTTACTATAGTTATTCTTTTATAATTTATAAAAAATGATTTTACAAAAACAAAAACAAAACAAAACACACTGGAAGACAAAAATAACATAAAAACCTTATATATCAAAAATAAATTCAATCTAGTTCTTTTCATTCCAATTTTTATAATGACTATCCCTCAAAATATTCAACAATTATCTCAAAAACTAATGCTAGCTTTAAAAACAATACCCAAATTATCCATTACTATTACTGAAAACCACATTAATTATACCCAAACAGGAGTAGTTACAAATTTAGCCCCAAATTCACGGAAGTATCACTCTTATAGAAAAAACACAAGAAGTTATTCTGGAATTTACCTATCAGAACTTTTGAAGCTTGCTTTAAGAGAAAACTTATTACTCACTCCTATTAGTGTTCCACTAAATGCTACTATTCAACAAAAACTTCAACTGTGTCTTAATAAAGAAAACAGCAAATACCCCCCAATATATAGATATTTTCACATTGAAAAAACACTCTATGAACAAAAACTGGAACTTACAACAGCAAACCTCACAAAAGAAGCTATTCAGAAACAACTCCACAATGAATTCAAAACAACATCTGGACCAACAAACAGTCATTACAAGCTCAGAGCTGCTCTTAGACTTTATGACTTATTCTACACTTGTGAAAACGTCTTACAAAACCCAATTTTACAACCTTTGAAAATTCAATACATTGGAAAGCTTACAGAACTGAAATTTCAACAATTTTCAGACCAAATTTCTTTAATAATTTTGGATTATTATCTGGAAATTACAGACAGTACTTGGACTTCAATGGAGCTTAGTTTTAAGAAGAAGGTTATGTTACCAGACGAAATTAGAGATATTGTTTAGCATGAAATTACCCTTATAAATCTTATTATTAATTAGCATATATTATTATTTCAAATTATCACTTATTACATTAACAAAATATCCGAAATTATTATTTAATTAATAACCCAATTTGTATATAACACAAATGTAACCTAATTGTGATGATCAATCATGCAATACTCCAAACTATATAACATTCAAAAAGTTCGCCAAAATTTGTAGAAATTTGCCGAAATAATTGATAGTTTACCAAAATATCTAATAGTTCGCAGAAATAACTTGTAGTTCGCCAAAATGTATTTTTAGTTCAGCAAAATTGTAGAAAATAGCAAAGTTCAAGTTTATAAAATAGTGTTACAACAAATTGTATAAAAGAAGAGCTTTTCTCTTTGAGAAAATATATCTTATCTTACTTTAGATTTATCACTTAGAACCATTCCTATACACACAAAAAGAAATAAATATCAAATAATTCGAAAAACCAATTTCTTTAAATATTGCACTTAGAAAATCTCCAAAAACCCAACTAACATTTTGAAATTGATTAGCTACCAATTTCAGCAAACTGTTAGTGACTCCAGGCCTGAATAGAAAATGTTTCTCTTGACAGAATTCTATTTTTTTTATATTTTTTTTATTTTCTTTTTTTTGTTTTCTTATTATAATCATTAAGGTAGCCTATAGACGAGATTTCTGTAGAAGAGTTGACTTTCACAGCAAAGTAACTACACATTTTTAGTGAGCTTCCAGACAAGCAATTTCTGGGAAAAAGTTGATGTTTACTACAATGTAACTACACAAAGCAACTGGCATGAAATTGGCCATTCTACTTATAAGCCCAGCAGTTCAAATTATAGGAAATAATTTGAAGATAAATTCAGTTACTGGAGGTTCAACTACTTCCTGGAAACATGAATTCACAGCAAATCAACATCAACAACATTTAAGAAAAGAAACCAAAAACCTCCAGTAACAATATAACAGATACTATAGTGTGTTGTCCTTAATATAAGATTTTTAATTCCTGAGTTTCCCAATCTAAATTTGCATTGGCCTTGAGAAACCAATTATTTCCGACGAGAGCTTGGTATTGGGGTGCATCCATGACTAAAACTTTAATTGGAATAGTGATTCCATCAATAGTGAATGGAAAATTATCAATTTCTTCTACTGGTGTCTTTTTCATACCATCTGTCATAACGATGACAGTTTGAGCTGGTCTGTCAACAGTTTGTTGAAGCTGTTGTATTAATTGGTAGGTGATAATACTTCCAGCAGATTCACTGTCTAATATTAAGCAAATTTGTTTTCCTTCTACTTCAGCTTCAGTATACATTGCTGTAATAGCTTTTTGTTCATTAACTGCTACATTGCTGAGTAGAGATGGTGATTCATTGGCTTCAAATTCGAATGGAAAGATGTCTGAAAGATTGGCATTTCAGGCAATTCTGGCTGGTGGGATAGTATTGTTGAAAGGGTTTTGTCTTGGTGCTACAGCTTCACCTTCAAAAAGTGCAGTTTACTGAAAATTTGATTCCTTTGGTATTGTAAGATAACTGGGTTGAGTGTAATAGTATGTGGGTCTATGTTGATTCGAATTTTGAGTGGTTAATTGGTTGTTGGAATTTAATCTGTTGTTGTTTGTTGAAAAACGGTTTTGTGGTGTAAATTGATTATGTTGAATCAATCTTCTAGCTGGCACTTGATATTGTGATTTGGATGATTGTTGATACTGTTGTTGGATTGGTTGTGAAGCAGGTTGATAATAGTGGTTTGGATATTGTGGTCTTGGTAAATATTGAGCTGGTGGTGGTGGATAATATGATTGTTGTGGTTGGGAATAACATTGATTATTTCTCTGTTGTTGGTCTCATTGCAATTTTCTACAATCACGTTTTCAGTGTCCTGGAATTCCACAATAATGACAATTTTGGATTTGGTTGTTGGATGGTGGTCCGAAGTTGTTTTGATTGCATTGTTGTGGGGGTTGGTATCTTTGTGATTGTTGTAATTACTGTGGCTGCTGTTGTTGCTGTTGGTTGGTGAAATAGTTTTCAACTTTCTTGGTTAATTGGTCAATCTTTTCTTCAGCTGCTGAGCTGGTTTCTCCAATAGCCAGGTTAACAAGTTTGGTACAGTTGGCTTCTTCTATGGCTATTTCATAGTTTTTTGCCTGTTGAATAGCAGTGGCTAAATCTTCTGGTGCATGTGGGCTAACTTTCTTGATAAGTTTGTCTTTTAGTTCAGCAATGAATTGATCCAAGATTTGTGCATTGGAGTAGTATTCATTGGTTTCTAATTGGCAAATCCTTCTAAACAGTTTGTTGAATTTCCCAAAATAGGTCATAACTAATTCACTTGGTTCTTGCTTGATATTTCGGAACTGATTTCAAAGGGTAATGGAAGTGTTATTGTCAGTAAACTGTTCTAGAAAAGCAGTTTTGAATGCTTTCCAGTGTTCTGATGGGACTTCCAAGTTTTCAAACCATTCACCAGCCGTTTTTTGTAAGAAGTATGAAATTGCTTTTAACATTCTGGCAGCATTCCAACCATTTGCATCTTCTGCTTTTGAGACTTTGTCAAGTCATTCTTGAGAACTGGTTTCGCTGTCTTCTTCTGTGAACTCAGGAATTTTTGCAATATATGTGGAGGCCATTTCTTCTTCGTTTTCTGAGTCTTCTGTTTCTTGTTCTGATTCGGTCTCTTCACTTTGATTTTCTGTTAAGTAGTCAATAAGGTTTGTGCTGGTTAATATTGGTTCCTGTTGTTGAATAAGGCTTTTGGGTGACTGAAAATCTTCTATTCTTGAAAACTGAATAAGTAGTGAGCTTGGTGTTTGCGGTTGAGCAAGTGAAGCTGGAAATGGTGTGATTAAGAGTGGTAATTTAAAGCTGGTTCCTTGTTCTGGAGTTTGTAAATGTTTGGCAGTGGTTTTAGGTGTATTGGGAGTAGTTTTGAGTTTTTGTTTCCTTTTTCCTTTTCCTTCTTCTGTTTCCAATTCAAAACTAAGAGAAAATTTCTGTTCTACTGGGTAATTCTCTTTACAATACTGAATGATATTGAAGTTGAGTTCTTGGAAGTATGTTTCAAGTGTTTGACTGTTAAAATCCTGAGTGTTTAGACGAGAGTGATGTATTAAGCTTTCATATAAGTTGTGTCTAACTTCTGAAATATTGTAGTCTCCAAAAAGATAATTGTTGATGCGATTTTCAATGTACTGGTAAAGTGTTTTCTTGAATGTTTCAATTCCGTCTAGGATGTTAAATCTCTGCTTACAGTGAGTGTAGATTGACTGATAATACTCTAGAGTTCTTGAATCTGTTTGAATCACCACTTTTGAAGTTGTTGTTACTGTGTTATTTCTATGAGAGAGCACCAAATGTTACCGGAAGTTTTTGGTCTCTTTTTTTAATGGTTATTGATGCCTGTTTGCTGTAAATTCACGTTTTTTAGAAGTAGTTAAACCTCCAATAACTGAATTTATCTTCAAATTATCTCTTATAATTTGAACTGCTGAGCTTATAAGTAGAATGACCAATTCTGTGCCAGTTGCTTAGTTACGTTGTAATAAACATCAACTCTTTCCCAGGAATTGCTCGTCTGGAAGCTCACTAAAAATGTGTAGTTACTTTGCTGTGAAAGTCAACTCTTCTACAGAAATCTCGTCTGTAGGTTATCCTAATGATTATAATAAGAAAATAAAAGAAAAATAAAAGAAATGTAAAAGAAAATTGAATTCTGTCAAGGAAATTGTTTTTAATCCAGGCCTGGAGTCACTAACAGTTTATTGAAATTGGTAGCTAATCAATTTTAAAACGTTAGTTGGGTTTTGAGAATTTTCCAAGTGCAATAATTAAAGAATTTGGTTTTTTGAATTATTTGATATTTATTTTGTTTTTGTGTGTAAAAAATGATTCTAATTGTTAAATCTGAAGTAAGATACATTTTCTCGAAGAGAGAAGCTCTTCTTTTATACAACTTGTCATAACACTATTCTCTGAACTTGAACTCTGCTATTTTCTACAATTTCATTGAACTAAAGATACATTTTGGTAAACTACAAGTTATTTCTGCAAACTATTAGATATTTTGGTAAACTATCAATTATTTCAGTGAATTTCTACAAATTTCAGCGAACTTTTTGAATGTTACATAGTTCAGGATATTGCATGATTAATCATTGCAATTAGGTTATATTTATGTTATATACAAATTGGATTATTAATTAAATAATAATTTTGGACATTTTGCTAATGTAATAAGTGATAATTTTGAACAATAATATATGCTAATTAATGATAGGAATTATAAAGATAATTTCATGCTAAATAATATCTCTAATTTCGTCTGGTAACAACAGAACTAAGACATAACTTGGCAGGAAATTGTAAAAAATTCAGAGAAGACCATTCCAAAATTTGCAAATCCAAAAATCTATGATCAAATAGACATCCAAAAATGCTATGGCCATTGGAAAATAAAATCAATGAAGCCAGCTTTTCTTTAGACTGCACTTGTTCAAAGAGTTTCAAACCATACAAAAATAAATGGTACAAAATCTCACTGGAAAAGTCACATGACAAACCAGCCTTGGCTCTAAAACTCTTTTTAATTATTACATTTCACTTATAATACACATCCAAAAACACAAAACTAAACTGTATACAAAAGCTAATTATAGACTACCAAACTGCTGAAATCAAGTAACAAAATTGTTTATTTATAATAGTTTTTCTTAATACCACATTAGAAAAAAATCTGATGTCCATATAAGCTTGAACCAAACTGGGTTTAAAAAGACTCTTAGTTAATAAAAAGATGCCCAGATATTGGTATGACTTATCTCTTTTAGCAATTAAAATCAGCAAATCATTAATCAATAGCAAAGCAGTCTTAATATCTTGATTGATGGAAATAGCCACCATCTTATCATTATTAATTAAGATATTATTGATCTCAAAAAACTCACTTGCAATGTTCAAAATATATTGCATAGAAGCCTAATAACTTCCAACCCAAATTGTATCATCAACAAAAACACCAGCAGCCAAAAAAAAAGTCTTCTTTCCAACTGCCTCAATTCTGTTAGACTTTGTTATAAACTTAATATTTATTCTGTATTTGTATAAATATTTATGTTTTTTCACTTCACACAAAAATAGATCATAAAAAATTCTCCAAAAAAGTGGAGAAAAGACTTTTTCCTGATCTAACTCATCATATATTTTATAATCTTTTAAGAGCCCAAAATTTGTTATCACTCTATTGACCCAATTCTCATGGATGTTTCTAAAAAACTGGATAAACCACTTACATATTTTAATGTAATGCAAGCTTGCTCTTAAATGATGTCAGTCTACTGAATCATAAGCTTTATACATATCTTATAGTACTAACCAAAGCTCTTTATTTTTTTTCAGAACATTCTCAACAATTAACCCAATAGCAAAAATAGGAAACTGGATTAAAGTATCCTTCAATACCAAAAAATTATTATCATAAAGAACATCAAATTTGTTACAAGCCAAAAATATCCAATTAGAAAAAATTTTGAATAAGATTTTATGTGCTGTATCAACTAAAGCAATAGGCTTAGTATTTGTTAAAACACTATTCTATTTGTAAAATTTAGGAATTATTGAAACTTATGCTCTTTTTCAGAGAGCTGAAACTGCTTTTAAATTCAAACACAAATTTAACAGCTTCAAAAAACAGACCAATACTTTTTTACTACAATGTTTTCAAAGTTTATTAAGTATTCCAAACAACCTGACTGTTTTATTATTCAGCAAATTATTAATAACCAAAGACAATTCTCTCATATTAATCTTCTTTATTACATCAAAGAAAGCATTATCATTTACATAATTTAAAAGCATATATTGTTGAAACCAAAAATTAGGTATTTTTAAGAGCACTGATTGCTTTTTTGTTTACTCTTCTATAATTTCATTAATCTTGAATTTTATCTTATTAAGTTCAACTACCAGCTCATTATCTACTACTAAGTGATCCAAAACTACTTTATGAAACAGACATTCCAGAATGCTTTTTATTATTTATTTTTTGTCAGAGCAGAAATTTTTTATATAATAGTCAATTGCTTTCTTAATAGCTGTATTTTTAGCAATCTTAAATTCATAATACTTAGATCTCTAATATTTTTTCCTTACTATTAACAAATGCTTAACCAAATTCATTAAGCTTGCATTATTTAAAACTATGTTAGTAACCTTAGATGTTTCAACTTTATTAATAGCCAACCAGACTTTAATAAGACAGTTAAAATTCAGAAAATTACCAAAATTCCAATATTTCACAATTTTTACAATGAGCAGTTCTAATTTAAAGAATTTTAAAGATTGTTTATTCCTCAAACAATAATATTCACTATACCAAATCTTAGAGAATATCACATTAACAGCTTATACTATGGCTTTTTTTAGTATTTTCTATATTGTATTTAAGTTAATATTGTCTTTTGTATTCTTAAACATATCTGACCTGACCAACAATTTGACAGAAAAATGGTCTTTAAAGCCCAACTATTAGATATTATCTACATCTTTCAATTTGAACTTTCACCAGTCTTAGTTGGCTTGCTTACAAGTATTAATAAGATAAGCATTTAGGAATTTATCCAAACTAATTAAAACTAAAACTAACTTATAATTTGTATTAAAAAACTCTGACACATTATTGACTTTATGTAATATAATTGTGGATGCCAAATTTCTATTCACAAAAATAAAATTAACCACTTTTTTAACACTCTTAGAATTGCTTTAAGTAAAAACTTTGGCCAGTAAATGTCTATTAAAAGTGTTAACTAGATCCAAATCCAAGCAAAACTTGAAACTTACACTTCTTTTAGACCTATTCTCATTAAAATTGCCACCCAAAATCATAAAAGAGCTGGAATTAACTGTCTTAAAAACCATAAAGTTGATATCAACAGCTTGGCCAAAATACATGCCAACAAATACATTAGCATAAAGACCCAAGATTGTAACTAAAAGCTTGTTTTTGAACAAAAAATGCACAAAAATCAAATAACCAGAAATCTTATCCACTTTTGATACATACCAAGCCAAAAAATTGTCCATAATTATAGCAACTTTAGCATCATAAAAATGAACATTCAAACCAGTAGTAAAAACCCGAATTTCATCAAACTTATTCATAATCCAAGGCTTAATATTAGACCTTAATTTTGTCTCAGTAATAATAAAAACTATATTATCCAAATCTTTATACCAACAATGTTTTTATGTTTAGCTAAATTTGTTATATTCCTAATATTATATGTAGTTACTCTCCAAATAAACTTACTTATTGAGACAAATAATGCACTAAGGAATCTGAATTTGTGCATAACAGATCCAACTTCCCCAAAATTAAGTTAATAGAAACTTTAAAAGCCACCATTTTAGATTCTAAACTGCCAACTTTGGAAATGAGAACTTTTAAACTACTTAAATCCAAATTCACAATCTTGTTTCTTAATACTAAAAAGAAAGAAGGAAGAAACAGTCATAGAACATTCAAACCCATATCAACATCTAACATCAACAATATAGGAACAAAAATAACCAGAGGTATTACATAAAAAACAGGCACCAGGGATACCAACTTCACACTATTTAATCTGTATACAATACTTGATACTTAATCAGCCAGCAATTCTAAGAAGCATTCTAGAGAGGCCAAATGTGCACTTAGAAAAAAATCAGCATTAGGAAAAGAAAAAAGCCTATTATTGAAACCTGAAACACCAGAAAAGAAACCAAAACCAGAACCAATGAGAAAATCATGAGAGATAGATGCTGTCAAAACCACCTGGGCCCAAGATTTGTCACCAAAAACAGCAGAACAAGAGATAGTAACACTTTTCTTAATATATAACTTGGCCAGCTGAAGATGATTCATCTCAGAAATAGATTTTTTAAATAATTTTGGGGGCTTAAAAGCAGACACATTTGTTGTATCACATTCTAAAGCAGAATAACCAAACTTCTCATATTTTTCACACCAAACCAGATCCAATCTTGTCCAAGAAAGTTTAATATTATTTAAGATTGGTTCAGTACAATATGCAAACTTTATATCATTTTCTGACTTAAAGCCAACTACAATACAGCAAATTTTATTGCCAGTATTTAATGATTAATTGATAATACAAGTTTTTTTATTAATTTCTTCCAAAAGAGTGCCCAAATTATGAGCAGTTATACTCACAGACAAAGTAAATAACAAAACTCTGAACTGATCTTTTGATGTCCAGATATTGTGATTTCTTACAGCCATAGTTATGTGAACTGAATCTTTTCCAATTAAAAAGAACTATTTAATAGTCAATTGTTTAGTCTAATCCAATTTAGCAAATTCTATTACAGTCTTCTGCCATATTTCAATTAACTGAATTTTGATTAACTTAATTATACCAAATTTGGATACTGCAGTGATGATTATTTCCTTTGGTGTGTCTATGAAATTTTTTTTAATAATCACAGTTTGATCTGAATGCATTTCTTGTTTCTTAACATCAATATTAGCAATAATCTTATTTTTCTTGGCCAATAAAACAGCTTTTTTTATGCTAATTTCTGAAGTAAAGATAGATTTAATAATCTTTTCAAATTTTAAGGAGGTAGTGACCCTTTAAAACCATTGATTGATGAAAATAATTTTCTGATGAATTGGGTTTTGGCTATGGCAGATTTGTTTTCAACTGCCAAAAAATTAATGTCCAAAGCAAATGACTTCTTAATTGACACTTCCATAGGAGTTTGAATAATCTTTGGGTCAATTTACTTCTTATCTAGAGAGATGGGCAAGTAAGGAGAAAGAACAACTTCATTATTATTCATATTAAAATTGGAAGAACTGAATAGAAAGCCAAAAATAGTACTAATGTTGACATGTTTTGTCTTAGAAGTAGTAGCAACCAAGTCCAAAAGAGATTCATTATTTACACCAGTCATGCTAACATCTTCATCATCACCAAATGGACTATTCACATCAGAATATATGCTATTATCAGGCCTAAATTTACTTAAAGAGATATCATTTTTATTACTAAAGTGTTTGATATTTCTAAGAATGACTTTTTTTTTTTAAAAAAAAAAACTACCAGCAAGACTATAAAAAGCACCTTTGGGTGCCTTCTTTTTAAACATGATGCTACTTGTAATAGTCTTCAAGTTCACAAAAAATAGATTATTAGGTAAAAAAATATTGATATAAACTAATAAAAAAAAATAAAAAAAACTTCTAATTCAAAAAATACACTTTTTGAGAAAAAAGTTTTTATAATAAATAATAATTAGACTGTACTTATTAAATAATAATAATAATAAAATTGTTTATATATTTAAATTTTATATAATAAATTTATATTTATAACAAAAAATTTTATATTATATATTTATATTTTTTTATAATAGTTTTTTGTAATAATTAAGAAAAATTCTTGTAATTAAAAAAAATATTGGCATTTTTATTAATTTTAAAATAAAATAATTTATAAATAATTTATTTAATATTATATATTTAACTAAATTTTTTTGTTAATAAGAAAAATTTTATTAAAATAATAATTTTAAATTTTTAATATTAAATTAAATACAAATAAACCTGCTATATAATTAGTTAATTTTGTTTTTAATAATAATAATCTAATTATAATTATATAAAAAATAACTATTTGAAATAAGTTTGTAATTTTTAATTTAATTTGATTTAAACTGATTTAAATAATTAATTATCTATAAAAAATATATTAATTATAGCTATTTATAAATTTAAAATTTTATGTTATAATTAGTAATTAAACTATATTTTATTAAAAATAAAACCAAAAAATCAATTTATTATAAAAAGTATAGATTGAATAAATTTTATTTAGAAATAATCAATATATTATTAAAATTATATAATATTTACTATAAACAATATTAAAATTATATATATAAAATTAATATTAAATTAAAATTAATACAAAAAAATTTTAATAATAAATA